>CM053401.1:114381125-114417736 GCA_028644305.1 Xerus rutilus | reverse complement strand
GCAGGAAAGGGGAATGGGTATAGTAAAGATGGTTCATAAAAATATATATATAAAAAAATATATATATATATATACTGTTCATTGAAAGTGCATATAAAGATGTTTAATATGAAGAATGTAATCTGCTTATAATTTTGTGCAAAGTTAGAAAAATTATGATTGTAACATTTTTTTTCTATTTGCCTCAACAAATGTTTTCAGTGAATAGTGTGTACAGCTTCTGATAATTTGTTTTTTTCTGTTATGTTTGCCAACATGTATTAAAATGCAACTTTTGGGAAAAAAAAAAGAATTTTTTGAATATGGTCAAAATGTTGGGAAAACATTTTAATGTCAGATTATATTAGTGGAAGGAATTCCAAGTGGAGTTGAATTAACAAAGCTTTATTAAATAAATTTATATGCTATTTATCTTTTTAACCAAAAAAAAAAAAAGACTATGCCTAATGGAAGAAAAAGCAGGCCCAAATATTTATTATATGGACTTAGAAACTGACTTCCTTAACAAGATTTCTGAAGTGGAAGAAATAAAATCAAGAATCAATAAATAGGATGGATTCAAACTAAAAATCTTCTCAGCAAAGGAAGCAATAAATAATGTCAAAAGAGAGCCAGCAGAATGAGAGAAACTCTTTACCACTTTCACCTCATATAGAGCACTAATCTCCAGGATATATAAAGAACTAAAAAAATGTAACACCAAAAAAACAAATAACCCTATCAATAAATGGGCTAAGGAAATTAGCAGACACTTCACAGAAAAAGATATAAAATCAATCAACAAATTATGAAAAATGTTTAACATCTCTAGAAATTACAGAAATGCAAATCAAACTAAGATTTCATCTCATGCCAGTCAGAATGGCAATTATCAAGAATTTAAGCAACAATAAGTACTTGCAAGGATGTGGGGGAAAAGGAACACTGATTTATTGCTGGTGGGATTGCAAATTGGTGCAGCAAGTCTTAAAAGCAGTATGGAGATTCTTTAGAAAACTTGGAATGGAACCACCATTTGACCCAGCTTTCCACTCCTTGGTCTATACCCAAAGGACTTAAAAACAGCATAGTACAGGGTCTCAGCCACATCAATGTTTATAGCTATTCACAACAGATAAACTGTGGAACCAACCTAGATGTCCTTCAATAGATAAATGGATAAAGAAACTGTGGTACATATACACAATGGATTATTACTCACCCTTAAAGAAAAATGGAATTTTGGCATTTGCAGGTAAAATGATGGAGTTGGAGAGTATCATGCTAACTGAAGTAAGCTAAACCCCAAAATTCAAAAGCCAAATATTTTCTATAATAATTGCATGCTGATACATAATGAGGAAAGCAGAGGGGAGTGAGGAGAGTAGAGAAGATGGTGGAATGAGAAAGACAAAATTACCCAATATACATGTATGACTGGATGAATAGTGTGACTCTGCATCGTGTACAATGTGAGAAATAAAAATTTGTGCTTGATTTGTGTAAAAAAATTAAACTAAATTAAACATTAAAAAATTCAAAGTGGATCAATGACCTAGGAATTAGATCAGAAATCTCAAGCCTACTAGAAGAAAACATAGGCCCAACATTCCAACAGGTTATCTTAGGAATTGACTTCCTTAACAAGATTCCTAAAGCACAAGAAATAAAATAAAAATTAATAAATTTGATGGTAACAAACTGAAAAGCTTCTTTGTAACAGTGGAAACAATCAGAAGTGGGAAGAAAGAATGTACAGAATAGGAGAAAACTTTTGCCACCTGTGTCTGAGATAGAGTGTTGGTTTCCAGGATATAGAAGAACTTAAAAAAACTTTCTTTTTAAAAATTTTTTTATTAGTTCTAATCAGTTATACATGACAGTAGAAGCAGTTTTACACTCCTCTGGTCGTACATGAAGTAGAGTCACATCATTCGTGCAATCATACATGTACCTAGGGTAATGATGTCCTTCTCATTCCACCATATTTTTGACTCCCATTTTTCTTCCACACCTTTGCCCCATCTAAAGTTTCTCCACTCATCCCATTCCCCCACCATTATGAATTAGCATCTACTTATCAGAGAAAACCTTCAGTCTTTGTTTTGTAGGATTGGCTTATTTTGCTTAGCATGATATTATCCAACTCCATTTATTTACCTGCAAATACCATAATTTTATTCTCTTTTAATGCTGAATAATATTTTATTGTGTGTGTGTGTACATATATATATATATATATCACAGTTTTATTTATTTATCTATTGAAGGGCATCTAGGTTAGTTCCACAGTTTAGTGACCATGAATTGTGCAGCTATAAACATTGAAATAACTGTGTCACTGTAGTATGCTGTTTTTAATCCCTTTGGATATACACTGAGGTGTGGGATAGCTGGGTCAAATGGTGGTTCCATTTCAAGTTTTCTAAAGAATCTCCATACTGCTTTTGAGATTGCCTGCTGTATAGATAGTTAATATTATGGGCCTGTCCTTGAATGTGACTTAGTAGAGGAGAGCTCATTAGTGAGGAATTTGGAAAAACTTTGAGGAAGCACCCTCAATGTTATTGTTCGGGGCCATCTGGTGCACTAATGAGCTCTTGGTGCCTTAAAACTTTCAGCCTTTGATCCTGTGAGTTTTGGAACCTGGCCAGTTCCCACCTCACAGAGATTTTACAGCCTAAGGCCAGCTGCATAACACTGGACTGCATGTTGGGAGGGGTTGCTGTGCCTTTTTAAGCCCTCGAAAGGAGAGAAAGAGATAGAAGAAGGGATTCATCTGAAGAGGAGAGATTGAATCCATCTGAGAAGAAATTTCAACTGGGGAAGAAAGAATCTGATGTTTTGAGTAAGAAGAAGGAAACTGATGATGAGAAGAAGGAAGCTGACTTGCGAGGTAGACGGCAGACTCTCACCTGTGTGTTTTACCGCACTCTTGGTGTTGCTGGTTTTACCCAAGGCTGCGTGTTGAAGGTGGTGATGACGCTTTAAGTGGAAAAGAAGGACTCTCACCTATGTTGTTTACCCTACCCTCAGTATTGCTGATTTTGCTGATTTTACCCGAGGATAGGTGTTGAAGGTGTTGATGCTGTTGTGAGTAAAGAAGAAGGATCTTGAATGGTGCTTTGAGGAGAAAGACTCTGAAGGTGATGATGGTGCTTTTAGGAGAAAGACTCTTACCTATGTGTCTATCCCATTCGTGGTGTTACCCAAGGCTTATTTTACCCAAGGCTGGGTGTTGGAGGTAATGATGATGCTTTGAGTGTACTTGCAAACCAGTGTTGTGTTATCCAGTGTTGATTGATGAATGCTTATTGGGCTGGAGCCGCTCTCTCTCTTTCTGTTTTTCTATATTATTGATTCATTACATACAATATTCAATATTGCAAAGTATAACTGTTGCTTGCTTTGTTATATTGTCTCATATTAAAGCTTTTAAAACCCATCCTGTTGTGAGGCTGGTGATTCACCCCATGAATCTGCCTAGATAAATTAGTCTGAGTTCAGCAATTCTTGGTCATAGATCCAGAACAAGACACCTGCACAATTTGCTATCCCATCAGCAATGTGTGAATGTGCCTTTTCAGTTACATCTTCACCAAAACATAATGTTGCTTGTATTGTTGATAACTGCTATTCTGACTCGAGTGAGATGAAATTTTAGAGTAGTTTTGATTTGCATTTCTCTAATTGCTAGAGATGTTGAACATTTATTAATATATTTGTTGATTGATTGTATGTCTTCTGAGAAGTGTCTGTTCAGCTTCTTAGCCTATTTATTCATTGGTTTTTCTTTTCTTTTTTTTTATAGTGTTATTTGAGTTCTTTATATATCCTGAAGATTAGTGTGCTGATGTGTGTGTGGCTCAAATTTGCTCCCCAAATGTAGGCTCTCTCTTTATCTAATTGATGGTTTCCTTTTCTGAGAAGAATATTTTTAGTTTGAATACATACAATTTTATTAATTCTTGATTTTATTTTTGTGCTTTAGGAGTCTTATTAAGGAAGTCAGTTCCTAAGCCCACATGATGAAGGTTTGGGCTTGCTTTTCTTCTATTAGGCACAGGGTCTCTGGTCTAATTCTAGGTCCTTGATCCACTGTGAGTTGAATTTTGTGCGTGGTGAGAGATAGGAGTTTAGTTTCATTTTGGTGCATACAGATTTTCAGTTTTCCCAGAACTATTTGTTGAAGAGGCTATCTTTTCTCCCATGTATGTTTTTGGGGCCTTTGTCTAGTATGAGATAACTGTATTTGTGTAGATTTGTCTCTGTGTCTTTTATTATGTACTGTTAGTCTACATGTCTATTTTAGTGCCAATACCATGTTGTTTTTGTAACTATAGTTTTGTAGTACAGTTTAAGGTCTGGTATTGTGATGTCTTCTGCTTCACTCTTCTTGCTAAGAATTGCTTTGGCTATTCTGGGTCTCTTATTCTTCCAAATGTATTTCATGATTGCTTTTTCTATTCCTATAAGGAATGACATTGGGATTTTAATTGGAGTCACATTGAATCTGTATAGAACTTTGGGTAGTATGACCATTTTGACAATATTGATTCTGCTTATCTAAGATCCTGAAAGATCTTTCCATGTTCTAAGATCTTATTAAATTTCTTTTTTTATGTCCTGTGGTTTTTATTGTAGAGGTCTTTCATTTCTTTTCTTAAATTGATTCCCAAGTATTTTATTTTTTTTAGGCTCCTATGAATGGGGTAGTTTTACTAATTTATCTTTCAGAGGATTCATCACTGATGTATAGACATGCATTTGATTTATGGGTATTAATTTTATATTCTGCTACTTTGCTGAATTTATTTATTAATTCTCAAAATTTTCTGGTGGAGATTTTTGGATTATTCTAGTATAGGATCATGTCATCAGCAAATAATAATAGTTTGAATTCTTCTTTTCTTATTCATGTCCCTTAATTTCTTTCATCTGTCTAATTGCTCTGGTTAGAGTTTCAAGGACTATATTGTATAGAGTTGGTGAAAGAGGGAAACCCTATATTGTTTCAGTTTGTAGAGGAAATGCTTCCCGATTTTCTCCATTTAGAATGATGTTGTCCTAGGGTTTAGCATAGATAGCTTTTACAATGTTGAGGTGTGTTCCTAATGTTTTGAACAAGAAAGGGTGCTGTATTTTGTCAAATGCTTTCTCTGCATCAATTTTGATAAAATTATATGATTCTTCTCTTTAAGTCAATTGATGTGATGAATTACTTTTATTGATTTCCATATGTTGAACCAACCTTGCATTGCTGGAATGAACCCTACTTGATCTTGGTGCACTAATTTTTAAATATGTTTTTGTATGCAATTTGCCAGAATTTTATTGATAACTTTTGCATTTATATTTATCAGGGATATTGTTCTGAAATTTTCTTTTTTTGATATTATTTTGCCTGGTTTTGTTATCAGGATGATACTAGCCTCATAGAACGTGTTTGGAAAGGTTCTCTCCTTTTATATTTCATAAAATAATTTGAGAAATATTGGTATTAATTCTTCTTTGTACATTTTGTAAAACTCAGCTGTGAATCCAGAGTTCTAATTTATCTTTAAGAATTTCTTATCACCTCCTTTATATATTCTGTTACCCATACATTACCCAATAGTGTATTTTTTAGTCTTCAGATGTTGGAGTAGCCTTTATTTTTTTTTATCATTGATTTCTAATTTCATTCCATTATGGTCAGATGGAAGGCAGAGTAGTATTTATCTTTTATTGCATTTGTGAAGACTTACTTTTTGGCATAACATATGGTTTATCTTAGTGAAGAATCTTTTTTTTTGCTGAGAAAAAAAGTGTATTCGCTTGTTGATACATGAAGTGTTCTATACATATATGTCTGTTAATTCTAAATTTTTGATATTTGTATTGAGTTCTATAGTTTCTTTACTTGGTTTCTGTTTGGAACATCTATCCAGTGGTGAGAGAGGTGTGTTAAATTTACCCATTGCTTGCCCATGCCAGCCAAGGTCCTGTGTGCCTGCTGTGGCCCCACCTGCACCTGCAGCAATCCTACGTGCCCTCTGCAATCCCGCCTGCACGGGCCACAGTTTAGCCCCTGCCTGCTGTGATCCCATGTGCCCGCAGCAGTCCCACCAACCTTTGTACGGAAGAGTAAACAAAAGAGCTGTTATGAGGGATGCTGCAGTCAGGATTGCCTCCTGCAGAAAAGTAAACAAAAGCGCTGCCATTAAGTGTGGTGCTGCCATGAAGTGTTGCGCTGCATTAAAGTGTCACGCTGTTATTTTTTGCGCCTGGCAGGAAATGGGAGATTGCCAAGCGCACTGCGCAAGCATCTCCACTGGCCATGGCCACAACCCCCTGCCTCTGGTGAGCTGCCCCACACCCTACGCACCCTGGGTTCACTGCTGCCCACTCATCTGTGGTGCTTGCTGTGCAGACACTACGAGGCAGCCAGACGGGCTTTTGTGGAGAGATCATACACCAGTCTGCATCCCGGTGGCCAACCACTCTTTTGACTTGGGAAATCTACTCTCCTCCTCCTCTCCTCCTTCATGGAACACCCTCCTCCTGTAAATCCCCTTCCCTCCAATCCCCCTCATATTCACCCCACCCTGCCTTCAGCACCCCATACAGTCACTCCTCCTCCTCCCTACTTTGTTTCCTCTGCCTGTGACCCACTCATTCGCTTACTCTTCTCTCTCCTTCCAACTCTTTTCACCTGACTCCACCCACCATTCACTCTTAAATGGTTAATATCCAGGCCAATGGTAATGTCCACTCCCATCCCTACTCAGGTCTACGAGTTCACTCAGCTATGCAAGGCCTGTCAAGAAGCTGGCCCCTCTTCTCACTTCTTTCTTCAACTTCTGGAGTCCTGGTTCTCTTCTCTCCAAACTCCCTCTGATTGGTTTTCCCTTCTCAAGGCAATGGAAGGCTTCTTATCTAGAATTTGTAGAAGAACAGGTTCATCACAATATAACACAAGGTCTTAATTTTTCCATGGATATGCTATCGTACAGGGGTGATTTACATCCCCTAGGCTCAGGTGCTTGTTGACAATCTTATTTACTTTGAGCAAGTCAAGGACAGTGCACTTAGAGCCCTTCATAATTTGAGCCCTCCCACTCTCAGGAACTTTTAAAAATCTTATTCAATGTCCTGATAAATGGTTTCCTGATTTCTTGGCTCATGTCATTCAGGCTGTTGAAAAGAAAGTAAATTTTGGCCCAGGCCAAGATGCCCTCATTTGGCAACTCACCTGGGAAGGTGCCAACTCCACTTCTAGAGCAGCAATAGCCCAGTCAGACATAAGGACCTCAATAAATGGGTTTCTGCCACTAAGGAAGTTTCCACCCCTGACTCAATTTCGGCCCTCTTGGCGGCTCTCAAGTCCTGCTTGACTCCCAAAATTCCTTCGGCCTTCATGGGCCACTCTCAAGTCGCTATATGTTGGGGATGCAACAAACCTGGGCATATGGCCTGCAACTGTCCCTATAATCAGTCATCTGAGTTACCAAGGAAGACCTGTACCACTTGCCCTCATGGCAAAAAGGGGTATCATTGGGCCCCAGACTGCCACTCCAATACCTTAAACTACAACAAGAGCATCCCTCAGCCCTGTTAAATAAGAGGGCCCCTATCCCTAGGGTCAATTGAGCAGTACCTTTGCTCCCCACAAAACCTAGCATGACCATTTATCTTGATGGGAAACCTGTTAAAGGTCTTATCAATTCCAGAGCTGACATTACTATTATTGACATTGGGATTGCCTCCTAGTTCCTCTCCTGGAAATTCACCAAGGGACCTAATATTCATGGCATTGGTGGCTCCCTCCCTCTCGTAAAGTAACCTCACAGGTAATATGGAAGGATCCCAATAGCAACTCTGGGTGCATACACCCTCTCTTGGCTGAGGTTCCCAACACACTTTGGGGATGAAATTTACTTATAAAATGGATGTAGTACTTACCACAGATGACAAGTTTCCTCATGATGAGTTGATAGTCCATGACAAGATAGGCCTCTCTGGGAGGAACTCCCAATTCTAATGACCACTGTCCCACCACCAGATCTAATCTGCCTTAGTTGGGTGGACACCTCAATCTGCTGGCTGGATCAGTGGCCTATCCTTGAGCCTAGGCTTTCAGCATTAAAGAACCTTGTCCATGAGCAACTTGCTTTATGTCACATTGAGCTTTCAACTAGCCCTCATAATTCTCCCATTTTTGTCATTCAGAAAAAAATCAGGCAAATGGAGATTATTACAGGACCTTAGACATATCAACAAAAAAAATGGAAAAAATGGGCACATGTCAAAGTGGCCTTCCTTTCCCCTCAGCCATCCTGATAGATCACTATATAGCTATCATAGACATTAGAGATTGTTTTTTTCCCCATCCCTCTTCATGAGGCTGACAGGTCTTACTTTGCCTTTCCTGTCTAGGGACCTAATCATGCCAACCCTTAAGAATGATATCAATGGAAAGTCTTGCCACAAGGAATGAAAAACAGCCCTACTATTTGCCAAATGCTTGTGGCTAAAGCCATCGCCCCCTAAAGGAGCAATTGCTACAATACTCATTACATGGATGATATCTTAGTGGCTTGCAAAGATCAAGCATCTCTTCAAGCATTTCTGACTTCATCCTAAAAAATTTAGAGGATCTTTATCTTCATGTGGCCAAGGAGAAGATTCAAACTCACCCTCCCTTCTTCTTAGGGTTTTATTTTTCTCCGGTGATATGACCTATTAAAACCTCTCTTGATGTCCCTGATGACATCTACTTGACAGAATTACAAACAATATGTGGTAATATTAACTGGATTAGGCCATTCTTGCCCTTACCTCCAAAAGTACTTGAGCCTTCTACAATCTTCTCAAAGGCAGCAAAAATGCTTCTAGAAAGCTTAAGATTACTCCAGAAGCTGAAGGCACCCTGGCAGAAATTAATCAGTTGTCCACATCAGCTTCAAAGATTTGACCCTTATGTTCCTCTGTCAGCCATAGTACTTCCCACCTTAAATTTACCCTTAGGTGTCCTTTGGCAATGTGTCAGACCTTTATTATGGTTGCACCTTCCCTGGAGCTCCTGCCATATGATTTCCAGTCTTACCTCACAAATTATAGCCTTAGCAGTGAGACTCAGAGAACAGTCCAGATCCATCTTTAATAAGGAACCTAACACCATAGTTGTACCCTTTCATCAGGAAAAAATTGCCTTCCTCCTACAAATTTCTTTAGACTTCCAGATAATAATGGAGGGATTTCCTGGGTCACTGTCTTTCCATCTCCCTCCTTCTAAACTACTGCAGACTCTACAATATCTTCCATTGATGGTGACCACTCATGCCTTTCCCTCAAGCAAACCAATTCCTATGGCCCCTTGTGTGTTCACAGATGCCAACACTCATCATCTTGGCTATATTATAATGGAATCTAATATGACAAATGATCAATTTGTCCAAAGGCATTCTGATTCTATCCAAGTAGTTGAATTGACCACACTTATCCTGGTGCTAGAAAGATATCAGACCATTTCTGTTAACATAATCTCTGAGAGCATATATGTTCTCAAGGTCTGCTCTTCCATTGCTTATTCCACATTTAGGCTTGGAGACTGTCCTGTTGATCAGCCTATGGCTACCCTGAAGGCTGTACTAGAAGTAAGACAACAACCATGGTATATTATGCACATTTGTTTCCATTCCAGTTTGCCTGGCTTCCTATCAGAAGGAAATGCCTACACTGACAAACTTGTAAGTGAGCCTAAAGTCATAATTTCCACTCTAGAACAAGCTAGAGCCTTACACCAGAGGTTTCACCTCTCAGCAGACAGTCTTCATTGCCCATTGCCTGAAATTAAAATCCAACAATGCAAACATCTGATTCATGCATGCTCTTCTTGTGGCCCATTGTTACCACTGGGCCCACTCCAACCACAAGGAGTCAACTCCTGTGGGCTGACACCCAACTCCCTCTGGCAGATGAATGTAACTCATATCCTACCTTTGGGAATCTTAAATTTGTACATATGATAATTGACACCTATTACTCCCTTGTGTATACTACTGCCCTTATAGGGGAAAAAGCAGCCCCTGTGATTAAGGCTCTGAAGCAAGTAATGCTATTCATGGGCATCCATGGTCAATCAAAACAGACAGTGGCCCGGCCTATGTCTCCCTCAGATTGAAGGAATTTTTAACTTCCTGAGGAGTTTCCCATACCAAAGGGATTCCCTATAACCCCCAGGGACAAGCAGACATTGAAAGAACCAATTGCACTCTAAAGGAGATGCTTCAGAAATTTGATTCTACTGAGAAGGACCCTTCTTTGAGATTGTTGGATGCATTATTTACCCTTAACTATCTCACTTTTGACAAACAAGGCCTCAATGCAGCAATCTGACACTGGGGTCCATTTACCTTTCCTACACCCCTTCCCTTGGTGTGATGGAAGAACCCTTTGACCCTTCAATGGAAGGGCCCAGACCCACTGCTCACACAAGGGAGGGGGTTATGCTTATGTCCCCCCCCCCACATAGTCAAAGCCCCTTTGGATCCCAGCCAGGAATATTCATCCAAGCCTCTCTCGAGAAGACAACATAACTCCCCATCTGAAGAAAGAAACCCCTTCCGTGAGTACCTAAACCAAAGCTAATGTTGTGTTTGACCCTTCTATTCTTCAAAAGGTGTGATCAGCTCTGTTAGATCCATGCAATTGGATTATCATTGGGCTCAAGGTTCTAAGCCTTCTTCTGGTCCTTCTCTTTGTCAAACTAAACAAGCTCTCTTAGTTCATATTATTAAAGAATCATAGGAACACAAGAAAATTCCCTCCATATGGATCACAGACCTCAAGAACATGTAAGAAGCTTGCCCACCCTATCTTTGCTAGAAACTCAGGGCTTCACAGCTTTGGCTAATCCTAACCCCCAAAACCCCTTCCCTTGCAACCTCACCCAACCTCTTTACCCCTTCTATTAGGAGAGAACTCATCTTGGGGCACGTTCATAAGGGCTGGTTAGCCAATTACGGTTAAGATGCTCTGATGAGCACAACTTAAGACAGGCACAGTCTCATTTGCCCCTCCCATTCACACTGCTGTTTAGCCAATGATGGGTAAGATGCTCTGAAAGATGGGCATAATGTAAGACAGGCATAGTCTCGTTTGCATCCCCCCCCATATGCAACATGTAGGAGGATTGAAATCCAGTGGAATGATTCTCTCCCATGAGGAGATTATCACAGATCACTCCAACATGCTTGTTCACGAGCAACACAGGCCCTGCTGACCTTTCAAATAAAAGTAAAAAGGGGGATATGTAGGAGCACTCCCCATACATTCAACCCCTCCACTCCTTCTTTCCCCACCTATGTTAATGGACTGTGCTCCTGACAGAGTGGTAGCCCATTTTTTGTAACTTCAGGGCCTTGATTGGTCTGAGGACCATTCTTAAGCTGTTGTACTTTCTGGAATAAATGAGCTCTGCATTTTGCTCCAGGATAGCAGTCTTACCAGCCCCCAGAGCCTGGGTGAAATGACTCTTTGTCAACTCTATACTCCATCCCATGGGATCCCATTCTGTCCTTCTTGGGGACCCTTCATCTCCTAGAACCCCAACTGGTCAGCATACCCATGCAAGGCATGGCATAAAACAACAGCTATTGTGTTTTGGTTTATTTGATTATTGAAATTGAGAAGGGCTTGTTTGATATACATAGATACTCCCTTTTTGCAGCATAGATATTTATGATTGTTATGCTTTGTTGATGTATGAACCCCTAAGCAATATTAAATGTTTTTTTTTAATCCCCTTTCACTATCTTTGGTTTGAAGTCCACTTTATCTGATAAGAGTATGGAAACTCTTGCTTGTTTACATTGTCCATGGGAATAATATATTTTTCTCACCCTTTCACCTTCAGTCTGTGGATGTCTTTCCCTGTGAGATGATTCTCTTGAAGGCAGCATATTGTAGATTCTTTTATTAAAATCAAATCTGTCAGTCTATGTCTTCTAATTGATGAGTATAGACTATTCACATTCAAGGTTATTATTGAATATGATTTATATTGCTGGCCATTTTGGTTTATTTGTTTTAACTTGCTTGCTTTCCTTAACTTGATTGGACTTTCCTTTGTTGTATTTTCTCTCTTTGCCAATTTTCACTATTGTTTCTTATTTCCTACTCATGGAATATTTTACAGAGAATTCTCTTTAGTACAGGCTTTCTTGCTGTAAATGCTCTTAACTTTTGTTTACCTTGAAAAGTTTTTATTTTATCATCAAATCTGAAGCTTAATTTTGCTGGATATAAGATACTTGGT
Organism: Xerus rutilus; assembly: GCA_028644305.1. Taxonomy (NCBI): domain Eukaryota; kingdom Metazoa; phylum Chordata; class Mammalia; order Rodentia; family Sciuridae; genus Xerus; species Xerus rutilus. The sequence goes on along the minus strand of CM053401.1, from coordinate 114,405,456 downwards.
TGGCATTCATTTTCTTTTAGAGCTTGATATATATTGTTCCAGGATCTCCTGGCTTTGAGGGTCTGGGTTGAGAAAACTGCTGAGATTCCAATTGGTCTCCCCATATATGTAATCTTATTTCTCTCTCTTGCAGTTTTTAAAATTGTATTCCTATTCTGTGTGATAGGCATTTTTATTATAATATGCCTTCACGTAAATCTGCTGTATTTTTGTGCATTTGGTGTCCTGCAAGCCTCTTGTATTTGATTTTCCAATTTATTCTTCATGTTTGAGAAATTTTCTGATATTATTTTATTGAAGCAATAGTGCATTTCTTTGGTTTGAATCTCTGTGCCTTTCTCATCCCAATAAATCTTAGATTTGGTCTTTTGATGCTATCCCATAATTCTTGGATGTTCTGTTTATGGTTTCTTATCATCTTCATTGTGTGGTCAACTTTATTTTCAAGATTGTATATTTTGTCTTCATTATCTGAGGTTCTATCTTCTAAGTGATCTAGTCTGTTGGTGATTCTATTTTTTAATTTGATTTATTATTCCCTTCATTTTAAGAATTTATGTTTGATTTTATTCAGAATCTCTATTTTGGGGGCACTGGGAATTGAACTCAGGGGTACACAACCACTGAGCCACATCCTCAGCACTATTTTATGTGTTGTATTTAGAGACAGGGTCTCACTGAGTTGCTTATCACCTCGCTGTTGCTGTGGCTGGCTTTGAACTTGCAATTCTCCTGTTTCAGCCTCCCAAAGTGCTGGGATTATCGGCATGTGCCACCATGCCTGGCTTCTATCTCTTTCTTGAAGTAATCTTTTGCTACCTGTATTTGCTCTCTTATCTCTTTGTTGGTATGATCAATGGATGTCTGTATTTACTCTCTTATGTAATTTTTTAATTCACATGTCATTTTAATTATATGCATTCTGAACTCTTTCCCTGACGTTTCATCAACTGTGCGGTCAGTGGTTTCTACTATGGCAGTATCTTGGTTTGTTTTGGGCATTTTCTTTCCTTGTTTTTTCATGTTGTCTATGTGTCTTCCATTTTCTGCAATGTGGTTCCATGGTATTGCAGTTTCTACTCTATAATCTTGTAGTGTCTCTGTAGATTACCTGTACCTCACTTTGGTGTTGAGCTTCCAGTCCCTGGCTGGTGTCCCTACATGGATGCTACTGCAACTAAAGGTAGTGGCAGTGGTAGCAGAGGTAACTCAGGATAACAGAGAGGGTGTCCCAAGTTGGATGCAGCCACTTTCAGAGGTGGTGTTGAAAGGGAAGAACTTCCAATGGCTTTGGGCATCCTTTTCTGAGGCACAGCACTGTGGCATACTGTGGCATAGCTGGCAGCTCCCTTCAGGCCCTGTCTGTTGTCCCAAGATAGAGGCTACTACATGAGGAGGGCTATGGTGTGCTGCAGTGTCTCAAGATAGAGGTAAGCCGGGGAGCCACAGTGTTGTCCTCTGTTCTGTGCATGTGGAGGTTCTGGGCCTGGGCTCTCATGTAGCTCAGTGAGGGCAGTTCCTTGGGTTCACACAGGTCTGTGGAACAGTCCTGGGCCTGGGCTTGGGCTCCAATGGAAGTTGGTGGAAACAGGCTTGGGCCTGGGTCTAGACTCCACATAGGTCAGCAAGTCAGTGGGGACAGTCCTGGGCCTGACTTGGGCCTGGGCTCCTGTGTGCATCAGTGGAGGGGGGTCCTGTGCCTGGGCCCCCATGATTCAAAAAAACTCAAAACCAAAAATCAAATAACCCAATCAATAAAAGGGCAAAGTACTCAACAAACACTTCTCAAAAGAAGAATTATGAGTGGTAAACAAAAGTAGGAAAAAATTTTCAATATCTCTAGAAATTAGAGAAATTCAAATTAAAACAACTATTTCATCTCACTCCAGGCATAATAGTAATTATCAAGAATGTAAGTAACAATAATGGTAGGCAAGGATGTCACAAAAGATACACCCATATATAATTGACAGTATAAATTGGTGTAACCACTCCTGAAAGCAGTATGGAGTTTTGTTCTAAAACAAGGATTATAAGCACTATTTGACTAAGTTATCACACTCCTGAGTATATATCCAAACTAGTTAAAATCAGCATACTACTGTGATGCAGCCCCAGCAATATTTATAGCAGCTCAATTCACAATTTGCTAAGATATGGATCAAATCTTGTTGCCCTTAAACATATGAATGGATGAAGAAAATTCATTATCACCACCCATGACTTCACTGCTTACACCACCCTACTGTGATCATCTTGGGAACTGCTGCTGCCATCTTAATACACTAGCCAGGTCCTGGAAGTGCATTATCAAGGTGCTTGCAGGTTTGGTTACAACTAAAGTCTTTCTGCTGGGTGTGACAATAAACAGTCTCCATTTTGATAATATAACATTGATAATATCCATATTCCTAATCATCAAAATCTGGAAGCAAATAAGAGGTTCTTTAGTAAGTGATTAAATTAAAAAACTACAGTATGTCTATGCAATGCAGTATAACTTAATAATAAAAAATAATGAGCTCTTTTGCTATTCAAACATAGATAAATTTTGAACATTTGCTACTAAATGAAAAAAGCCAATCTGAAGAAGATGAATACTTTATGACCAATTGCATACAGATCATATTCTAGAATAGGCAAATCTAGTGAAATGGTAGACATATCAGTGGCTCCCTGCGTTTGGGGAAGTGAAGAAGGGCTAAATAGGTGAAGCACAAGGGATTACTTCTAGGAAACTGAGACCATTCTACATGATTCTGTAATGATAGATACACAAATTGATGTGTTTTCAAAATCTAAAAAAATTGTATTACAAGACTGAAACTTAACATTTGAAACTTTTAAAAATGATTTGAAAGGTCATTTATATAGTCGTACTCTATCTATAGAACAAACAACCATTGGGAGAAGCAGGGTAGGGGATACACAGAATATATCTGTGCTAGTTTTGAAAATTCCAAGAGTATATAAATATTTTAAAATGAAACATTTAAAAAATACTCTTAAGAATTTTTTTGTATAACCATTGACCATTTATGTTTCTTCTTGTTTTTTGTTGTTGTTGTTGTCGTTGTTGCTTTTGGTATCAGGGATTGAACTCAAGGGTATTCAACCACTGAACCACATTCCCAGGTATACTTTGTGTTTTATGTAGAGACAGGGTCTCACTGAGTTGCTTAGCACCTCACCATTGCTGAGGATGGCTTTGAACTAGTGGTTCTTCTGTCTTAATCTCCCAAGTGCTGGGGTTACAGATGTGCACCACTATGCCCAGCTTACGTTGCTTCTTTTGAGAAGTATCTGATAAGTTATTTTTGCCCAGCCCTATTTTGTGTTTTATGCAGAAACAGGGTCTCACTGAGTTGCTTAGTGCCTTGCTGTTGCTGAGGCTGGCTTTGAACTCACGATTCTCCTGTCTTGGCCTCCCTAAGTGCTGGGATTACAGGCTTGCGCCATCATGCCCATCTCCTCCTATACATTTATTAATTAACTTTCTACAGATGACACTAATTTACCCTAGATCCCAGTGTGAATAAGACAAAGGGAATCTTTCAAGATAGTATGTATCTGGAATTTCCAGCCCAGGCTTGTTCTCATTATTCCCTTTACTTTCTGAGAACAGAAATTTGGCATTAAGGGAGTTGGTGTTTACCATCCCCTTTTGCTTTCAGGATGATACAGTGAGGCAGAGCATCATGGCAGAATGGTATGGTGGAGGAAATTTAGTCAGCTTATGACAGTCAGAAATCCTAAATAGAGGAGTCAAGGGAACAAGATATAATCCCCAAGAGCATGCACCCAGAATCTACTACTTTCAGTAACATATCAACTGCCTATTGTTACCATTTACTAAATTATTCCTATGAATTATTCATTTATCAAATGGATTAATTCATGATTGTTTAAAGCTCTCATAATCTGATCACTTTTAAACATTAACTTAGAAGATTTTGGGGAACATTTTATATCCAACACATAACATTTCACCCATGAACCTCAAAAGGTTATGTCCATTTCACAATGTAAAAATGCATTTAGTCCATCTATAAAAGTTCCCATAAACTTTTTCTTATCTTTACAAAGAAAATGATTTTATTTAGCTCATAGTTTTTGAGGCCAAAATCCAAGATTGTGGAGTTCCAATTGTTGAGGCTCTGGTGAGAGCCTCATGACTATGTCACAAATGACAGATAAATAGAAAGGGAAATGGCTTCATTCCAAAGGATTTGAGTGTAAGGTGTCTCATGTTATAACAACACACTCTCATGAGAAATTACTTTTTTGGAGGTGGATGTGTACTGAGGATTAAGCTCATGGACACTCAACCATGGAGCCACATCTCCAGCCCTATTCTATATTTTATTTAGAGACAAGATCTCACTGAGTTGCTTAGCACCTCACTTTTGCTGAGACTGGCTTTGAACTCATGATTCTCCTGCCTTAGCCTCTGGAGCTGCTGGGATTACAGGTGTACACCACTACACCCAGAAAGAAATCACTTTGTAGACTAGACTTAACTCCTTCCATGGGCAGCATCTACGATGACCTAACAACCTTCTGGTAGGCACCAACTGTGAAAGTTTCCACCACATCAACACTGTTACCTTGAGGATCAAACTTCCAGCATGTGAATTTTGGTGATGGATTTATTCAAACCCTGCCCAAATTGCATTTTTGTGGATTTTTGTCCATTTAGTTTTTTCCTTTTGAGTAAGACAATCACACTAGAATTGAAGGGAATAGTAAGAATATGTTAAATTTTCCTAAAAATGTTTAAAAATCAATTATGTATTTCTTCATCAGTTTTCCCTTGAGTGAGGAAACCCATGATTATTTTAAACAAGTCTCCTCCCTATTTTCTATTTGCCCTCTTTCTCCAGTCTCCCTTCACTGTTTTTTCTTAAATAAATTGCTAGTGCTTCACAAGTTAGGCACTTTGGGCACTTTACCAATATCTGGACTTGAGTACTATTAAGTAATCTGTTCATTAGTAAGTTGGTTCTACTTGTACAGAATGCTAATACCTATTGTTCTACTTATACATGTATAACTACCCTTTACCTGCTTAGCATTTAATAAATTTCTTTGTTTATTTTGCATCTCATTCCTCCTATATACTCTGAGGTGGCAAATAGTTACCAATTATCTCTCAAGTCAGGAAACAAGATGAAAAGTATTTAGCTATTTTACTTGAAATTACTCAGGGAGTCAATGACACACACTCTTAATAGGGATCATTTTATTCTTGTTCTGTTGCATCCAACCCGAACCTTTCTCCAAGAAGTGCAGCCCAGACAACTCTGCAGAAGCAGCAAAGTTTATTGAGGAAATAGGCACACAGGCCAATCAATTTGGGTCAGCTCTCCTTTTCTTCAGAGAGTGACCCCAAGGTGAGGGTTTCAGAAGTTATTATAGGGTGACCTAACTACATGACTCAGAGAAACATGATTTGGCAGATATTCAATCTATAGTTATTTACAGTTCAGCCATGACAGCACCTCCTATGTCCCTTTTCAGTTCCTGCAACTTTAGGTAACTGACCAGGGGGTCTGGCAGCCTGTGGTTTTTCCCCCACATCCGTGAGAAGCAAGCATAGCAAAGCATTAATCACAGAAGCACAAAGAGCAGGTTAGCAGATACATGCAAGCCTAAGCCAGAGTGGCTCCATTTTGAATTTGGATTTTACAGTTCTGATAAAAAGAAGAACCTTTGGTAATTTCACCATTTTCTGTGCCTTGGTGGCTTTACATAAGTATACAGAATTACATGGAACAATAAATGGTGAGGGTCTTGGGTCATGGATTCTGAATGAAAGACCTTGCTACAAAACTGACACCACCAAGATTTTGGAATAAGGCAAAATATAACAAGTTATGTGGCATAAATATTCTCCTTTATAAAGTAATTATCTCTTACTTCTTTCTAGTTTTCTGATTGAGTCATCTACATTCCTAGGATTCCTGTGTAAGAACTGTAGGTTAAGTGCATTCAGAGGATGACTGAATATTTCACATCTCAGGTACAATATAAATTACACATATCATCTTCGTGGCATTTCTAATAACCCCTTCAATTTCAAAAGCATCCAAATTTGAACCATAGTTATGAGTAAACCAAAACATAGTGAATCGACCCCAACTGTGTAGATACACCAATCCATATTATTAAAAGGAAAAATCATGCTGGGCACAAATCCAAAACTTAATTTTCTCTAGGCTGATTCTGAGCCAGAAAATAAAACCTGGGGATTGAGAATTGGGTATTATGTCCCATAGAGATGGGACATCTGCTTCTCTTTAGGATGATTCACATTGAAAACATTGTTTATAATCCCAGTTGTTTTCAGGTATGCATGTCATTTGTGTTTTGAGAGGTCTTAGTCTATAGATGGCCAATTCCATTGTTCTGGGCCCAAGGTGGGGCAGAACATCATGCCAGAAGGGATTAGAGAAGAAAAACAGGTTAAAACATGACAATCAGGAAGCAATAGAGTCCCTATAATCTATTTTTGGTTGTGTTTTGGTGTGGTGCTAGAAATTGAACCCAGGAACTTACACTGTAACACTGAGCTCCATTCCCAGCCCCGAGTCTCCATAGTCTTAACAGTTATAGCATTGCTAAAAATTGCAAGTTCAAAATCTTTTCTGAGACTGAAGTCAAACTCTTGGTTGTGAGACCCTGTAAAATTCCCCAAACAAGAAATACAAATTCAAAATATAATGGCACAGAGTAAATATTCCAATTATAAATGGTAAAATAGAGACATAAAGGGGGAATGGAACTAAGGCAGCACCAAAATCCAGCCAGAAAAATATTAGCTCCTCTATATGCCTGTCCAGTATCTGGAGAACATGGTGGCAAGATACCATCTCCAAAAGACTTGGGAAGCCCTTACTGTATGGTTTCACAATTGTAGTTCTCATGGCCTCTCTCTTAAACCAGTGCTATTCAAAGCCAGCAGCTTTCCTTGACAGATTATTCACATCACTGTCATGTCCTAATCACAGATGTTTCAACTACATAGTTTCCTTCTCACACCTTCATATATTGCCTTCTCATGAGCTCCTCACAGGGATTCAATTCTGGTACACTTTGCATTACTTCCAGGGCATTTCTTGGTAGAAGCATCCATAAACTCCTAACTCCAGCCTCCTGCAGAACCAGCCCCTTTTGGATGAAGTCAAGGTCTGCCACCAGTTGCAATGGTAGCCAAGCCACCTTTGACCATGGCTGAAGCAGATTGCGAGTGCCTGAGAAGCTGAGCCACATGAAAACATCCTGAGAAAACAATTTCTTTGACACCCCTGTGTGAACAGGATTCCCATGGTCTGTTGTATGAATTTTCAATTGTATACCCTTCAGCTTACTAATGGGTATGATCTCACTGATACCTGAGATACTATTAAGGCATCTTTCCTATTACTTCTGTGTAAAGTACTAAGTTTCTGTTTAGTGGCTGTAATCTCTTCAACAACTACACCTTCCTGAGTCCTAGTTTTACATATGTTTCTTTTCAGGCCAAAGTGCAATAATTTCTATACTTTCTTCACTACTTTTTATTCCCGATTCTCACAATAAACTGGACTAACAAGCTTTCACTGCCTGAATGCTATCTTGCCTTGAAATTTCCTCCATCAGATTAATTAGTTGATCATTTTTAAATTTAGCTTCACAGAAAGTCCTAGTACATAGGCAAAATTAGAAGATTTCTTTGCCAGAGAAAGACAAAAGGCCTCTCATCCACTATCAAATTAGTACTTATTTTTTTCATGATTACAGTCTATACTAGGTGCATTATTTTTAACCTTGTTTGTTATTTTTATTTTTTAATTTATTTATTATAATTAGGCATACATGACAGCAGAATGCATTTTGATTCATTATACACAAATGGAGCACAACTTTTCATTTCTCTGGTTGTACACAATATAGAGTTACACCATATGTGCAATTATACATGTACCTAGGGTAATGATGTCAATCTCATTCCACCATCTTTCCTGCCCCCATGTAAAATATGCTCCTTTCCCTCCCCTTTGACCAAAGTTTCTCCATTCTTCCCATGACCCTATTTCCATTATAAATCAGCATCCACTTATCAGAGAGAACATTTGGCCTTTGAGTTTTAGGGATTGGCCTACTTCACTTAGCATGATGTTCTCCAACTCTATCCACTTACCTGCAAATGCCATAATTTCATTCTCTTTTAATGCTGAGTAATATTCCACTGTGTACATATATCACAGTGTCTTTATCCATTCATCTACTGAAGGGTATCTAGGTTGGTTTCACAGTTTAGCTATTGTGAATTGAGCTGCTATAAACACTGAAATGACTGTGTCACTGTAGTATGCTGTTTTAAGTCCTTTGGGTATAGACCAAGGAGTGGGATGGCTGAGTCAAATGGTGGTTTCATTTCAAGTTTTCTAAGAAATCTCCATATTGCTTTCTAGATTGGTTGCACTAATTTGCAGTCCAACTAGCAATGTATGAGTGTGACTTTTCCTCCACATCCTTGCCAACAGTTGTTGTTGTTTATATTGTTGATAATTGCCATTCTGACTGGAGTGAGATGAAATGTTAGAGTAGTTTTGATTTGCATTTCTCTAATGGCTGGAGATGTTGAATTTTTTTAAATATATTTGTTGATAAATTGTATATTTTCTTCTGAGAAGTGTCTGTTCAGCTCCTTAGCCCATTTATTGATTGGGTTTTGATTTTTTTGGTGTTAAGTTTTTTGCATTCTTTATATATCCTGGAGATCAGTGCTGTATCTGATGTGTGTGTGGCAAAAATCTGCTTTCAAAATGTAGGCTCTTTGATCACCTCATTGATTGTTTCTTTTGCTAAGAAGAGGCTTTTTAGTTTGAATACATCCCATTTATTGATTCTTCATTTTATTTTTTGCACTTTAGGGGTCTTGTTAAGGAAGTCAGGGCCTAATCTGACATAATGATTTAGGGCTACTTGTTTCCAAATTAGGAACAGGGTCTCTGGTCTAATTCCCAGGTCCTTGATCCACTTTGAGTTGAGTTTTGTGTATGGTGAGAGGTAGGGGTTTAGTTTGATTTTGGTATATATGGATTTCCAGTTTTCCCAGCACCATTTGAAGAGGCTATTTTTCTCCAGTGTATTTTTTGTACCTTTGTCTAATATGAAATAACTGTATGTGGATTTGTCTCTGTGTCTTCTACTCTATACCATTGGTCTACAAGTCTATTTTGGTACTAACACCATGTCATTTTTTACTATAGATTGTTAGTATAGTTTAAGATCTGGTATTGTGATGCTTCCTGCTTCACTCTTTTTGCTAAGAATTGCTTTGGCTATTCTGGGTCTCTTATTTTTCCAAATAAATTTCATGATTGCTTTTTCCATTTAGATAAGGAATGACATGGGGATTTTAATTGGAATAGCATTGAATCGGTATAGTGCTTTGGGTAGCATCATCATTTTGACAATATTAATTTTGCCTATTAGGAGCATGGGAGATCTTTCCATTTTCTAATGTCTTCAATTTTTTCTTTAGTGTTCTGTAGTTTTTATTAGACAGTTCTTTCACCTCTTTTATTAAATTGATTCTCAAGTATTTATTTTATTTTTTGAGGCTATTGTGAATGGAGTAGTTTTTATAATTTCTCTTTCAGAAGATTCATCACTGATGTATAGAAATGCATTTGATTTATGGGTATTGATTTTATATTCTGCTACTTTGCTGAATTCACTTATTAATTCTAGCAATTTCATGGTGGAATTTTTTGATCCTCTAAAGAATCATGTTGCTGGCAAATAATGATTGGTTAAGTTCTTCTTTTCCTATTCTTATCCTCTTAATTTCTTTTATCTATCTAATTGCTCTGGCTAATGTTTCAAGGACTATGTTGAATAGAGGTGGTGAAAGAAAGCATCTCTGTTATGTTCCTATTTTTAGAGGGAATGCTTTCACTTTTTCCCCATTTAGGATGATGCTGGCCTTTGGATTTGCATAGATAGCTTTTACAATGTTGAGGTATGTTTCTACTATACCTAGTTTTTCTAGTGTTTTGAACATGAAGAGGTTCTGTATTTTGTCAAATGCTTTGTCTTCATCAATTGATAAAATTATATGACTCTTATCTTTAAGTCTATTGATGTGATGAATTACATTTATTGATTTCTGTATGTTGAACCAACCTTGCATACTTGGGATGAAACCCATTTGATTGTGATTCACTATCTTTTTAATATGTTTTTGTATGCAATTTGCCAGAATTTTATTGAGAATTTTTGTGTCAATGTTCATCGAAGATTTTGGTATGGAGTTTTTTTCTTGATGTGTCTGGTTTTTTTCTGGTTTTGGAATCAGGGTGATATTAGCCTCATAGAATGAGTGTAGAAGGGTTCCCTCCATTTCTATTTCACGGAATAATTTGAGGAATGTAGGTATTAATTCTTCTTTGAAGATCTTATAGAACTTGGCTGAGAATCTACCTGGTCCTGGGATCTTGGTAAGCTTTTGATGGCTTCTTCTATTTTCTTGCTTGAAATTCATTTGTTTAAGTTGTGTACATCCTCCTGATTCAGTTTGGGCAGATTCTATGCCTCAAGAAATTTGTCAGTTTCTTTGGGATTTTATATTTTACTGGAGTATAGATTTTCAAAATAGTTTTTAATTATCTTCTGTATTTCAATAATGTCTGTCATATTTCTTTTTTCATCTCAAATTTTAGTAATTTTAGTTTTTTAGCTCCTTCCTTTTGTTAGAGTAGCTAATATTTATCAATTTTATTTATTTTTTCAAAGAACCAGCTTTTTGTTTTGTCAATTTTTAAAATTATTTTCTTTATTTCAATTTTATTGTTTTTAGCCCTGATTTTAATTATTTCTTCTCTTCTACTTCTTTTGGTGTTGATTTGTTCTTTTTATAGTGATTTGAGATGTAATATCAGTTGACTTATTTGTTGACATTTTCTTCTTTTAATGAATGAGCTCAATGAAATGAACTTTCCTCATAACACAACCTCCATAGTGTCTGTTAGTGCAAAAGACCAGGAAGGCAGCAAACTTCAAAAGTCATTTCAGGCTTTATTCAGGAACAAGACTACATAGGGGGGCTGGGATTGTAGCTCAGTGGTAGAGCATTTGCCTCGCATGCGTGAGGCCCTGGGTTCAATCCTCAGCACCACATACAAAGCAATAAAATAAAGAAAATGTGTCCATCTACAACTAAATAAATAAATAAATAAAAAGACTACATAGGGATGGATCCACTTTCCTGGTGGAAAATGAGCCAGTGAACAAAGAAAGGGACTGAGTTTTTATAGGCTATTTTGGGAGGCGGTCTAGAGAAAAACATGCCAGTTCTCTCAGGCACTTTGGAATTTGGGGCTTGTTTTATCAATCAATGAGATAGTCAGGAAGTTGGGCTCTTGGGTCAAAGGTCCTGTGTTCTTACTGAAAATTATCAGCTCAATGTGGTGATACACTCTTTCCTTTCCACTCCTCCCTTTCTGTGATTAGCATCAGGAAGACATTTGTTGGGGGAGGTGAGAGGTGTCAGTGCGTGGTTGTTTTTCAACTCCCACACCTAATATTCCAGACTCTGAAAGGAAGAAATGAATTGTGATGACAAACTCTTTGGCTTCTTCAAGCTGAGAGGGGGCGATTGGGGGGAGACTTTCCTTTTAGAGCCCTGGAATTGAGCATGTGGGGCATGCAGGAGAGGATGTGTGGGGGAAGCCCTGATGTCATCCCCAGCAATGTCAACTCCTTTTGAAAGATCAGGCAGTGAGAGGCAGGAGAAGGGATGTTCTGAGTTGTTTCCAGGCAATTGCAGCTGAGCTGATCACCTTATTAAAAGACTATAAGTCTAAAATTAGAGAGAGAGCAACAAAAATTATAGCAATATGCAAAGATTAATTTGTGAGGGTGTAATTTTGGCATGTAACATAAATAAAAGCTCTGTTAATTAAAATTTTCCTTTTAGTTAAAGCCTAAGCCCTAATCAGATTTGAGGTATTCATCTCATGAGTTCATGGGCTCAGTTTTTTGGAATATAGCAAGCATGATTAATCTTGGGATCATATTTTCCTGGTGGTTTAGTTGATTCCATCCTGCTTGACAAATTACACAAAATAAGAACAAGGCTACAATTAACAATATAGTTAAGTCTATCAATCAAGATATGTGATCAGAAAAATACTTAAAAGGGTTGAGGGAAGAGATTTGTTCAGCTAAACTGCCCCAAATTTCTTCATTATCAAAAGTAGGTGTTTGGGCACTAGCCATGGCTAGGATGTGAGATTGTAATTTTAATATATCCAAATAAGCATTATGAAAAGAATCAAGTCCCATTAGATGATTGCATACACTTTTCCATTGACCCTCAGTGTCATCATATGGAACTCTACTAACACAAAAATGAGTTATATTATAATGGCATTGGAGTCTTTGAGTCCACCATAAATCTTGTACTTGTTCTCTTAGCCATATAACAGAGTCTTTTAATTGCTGGACTTTGCCCAGAATCTCCTGATCAATATGTACTTGAGTTTGCCAAGTTTTGGTGTAGTTTTTATAAAACTTACTGAAGATAATGCGTAGTTTGAATCTCTTGGTGTAAGGCCACTGCTACTGTGGAAGCAGAGGCAATGAGGCCAGCCAATCCAACAATACCAGCTATTAACAATCCTACAAAAATCTTGCTTTGGTGTTTTAAATGCTTTAGCAACTCTTGCATAAATGCTATTGAGGGTGTTTCCTGCCATGGTTCTTTCAGTTTTACAGGGAGCCAGGTAGCTACTGGGCTTTTAAGAATTATAACATTTTGCTCTGGGTCCTGCCATATGGCCCAATTAACACAGTGCTGCAACATGCAACTTTTACATGTAACATGATACATATCTTGTGAAGCATTTTATTGTATTTGAATGGGTTCAGATAATAATACATAGGAATTTAATACACATGTTTTGAGATATAACTTTTATGAGGGGAACATATGTCAGGGAGCCTAATTGATTTTGTAATGTCAGCACCCAATCAGTAATCTGTTGTATATCTACAACAACCTGTACTGACCATTTTTGTAATAAATAGAAGTTTCTAATCCTGCTGCTCCTGTATTAATCCTGGTAGATGTTTTTAGCCCTATAAGTAAGGGAATAATTTGGGCACTCTCCTAGTCTAGTGTGTGTAGTTGTTGGAGTGTATGGCTTTGGTTGTGAGGTTAAATGTTAGTTTGAGAAGTAAGGAAAATTAACGTCAGAAATTTGGGGGCTTCAGGGCTGTGAGGCTGACATCCATTTAGAAAAATTATTACTATTTTTTTAAATGCCCAGGTATGGATCTATTTTGGTTATAATTGTTTTTTGCTAGGTGTTTAAGACCAATCTGGTCACACTGACCTGATTTTTATGTCTTGTTAAGAGTCAACTGGGTTCTTGGGGAACTTGACAGCAGCTTCTTAGCTCCATTAATGCCATTTGCACTAGGATGGGGTGAGGTCTCACTGACCATGTGGCTTCCCTTGGAATCATGAAGGATGTATCCCTTTTTCAATGACCCTCCTCTTCATAGTATGGCACTGATTGACTTTTAGTTCTCCAGTGGTTTCATTAATCTCCCTGATTGGGAGGTTATGTGGCCCAGAGTTGTAAAGCTCTTTAAAGATAGTCCCTTGTTACTTCGATTTGGGTTGACTCAGAGGGCAAGATCCAAATACTGGTTTTCTTGGACCCTTTGATTTAATTTTTAGTTTAAGTCTTGATCTTGGACACTCAGAAAGTCAATTTTATCAGCCTTAAAATGAGGATGCTGGGTTTCAACTCTAATGTCTATCTGTCCTGTAGGTGATGGCTTATTTATCTTAAATTAATCTGGGTTGCTTGTTCTTGAAGTGGTACCTCTTTAAAACATTAACATGTAATAGCCATAGAGTTTAAGAAAAATACAAAATAAAATTAACAAGTTTAGTTTGTTTAATACCTATCTCGAGTTCTGGCTGAGGTATATATTATATTCCCTGATTGAGATCCTAGTAATCTTTACAACAAAATTAGTCCTTTGACTATAACTTTAAATTAACTGGAGTCTGGCCTACTTTGAAGCCATTGCAACATGTAGTAAACTGAAAGAACCTTATCTCAGGTAAGACAGGGTTCCTCATAAAATCTTAGTGTTCTAGTTTTGAAGTTGATCTTTGTTTCTTAAATATAATTTTATAAAGTTTACTTATATTGTTTTTTGAGTTTACATGGATGTTAGTTAGCATAATATGATATTACATTTAAAACATGAATTAAAGAAAGGCTGAGAGGGCTTTTAACTTTATTTTTTGTGTGGAAAAGTAGCAAAACTCATGTCTCACAATATAAAACTTTAAATATATCAGTCTCTCATTTACTTAAAGAAACACATTTAAATTTTACCCCAGTGTAAAAACTAACATAAAATTCTATCATATGGATAACAGGTTCAGTTATAGAAATATACCCTCAATAAAGTTTGCTATACTTACAAGTCTAAAATTACCATATGACTTTAGTATAGAGAACATTGGCTTGATATAGTGCTCTTTTAAACCTTCTACTTTAAAGACTTGTATACCTGAAAGACACAAACACACTTAATATAAAAATAGGACTAATAGCATCATAGTTACATTGATGTTATTATATTAATCAAATTTAGTTCCCAAAGGAAAATCTAGACTCTGTAACACAGTACAGTATTCCAAACTAACAGTTGTTGTTTAACCACAGTTATATCAACCCTTAATTTTTTGAGACTTAGTTTCCCCAAATGGTGAAATCTGACAAATACAAAAAAAAAATCTTGATAAGAGAACAATGTTTTAGACTTTGTTTTATACCAGTACATTAAATTTGTACTAATTAGAGTCAATTTAATCACAAACATAAACCTTTTAAAATTTCCCCTTTATTTAGACTCTCTTGTTATTTTGATCTTTTTATCATTTACTCTAAACTTTAACACTTACTTTAAATCCTCTTGTTTCTTTTACCATATGAAGACTTTCTTACCCAGAAACACTTTCTTTTCCCTTCCACTAAATACCATATCTAAAATCTTTAATTCCTCTGTTCACATCCGAAAACAATCCTTGTAAATTTCTGAACTTAGACAACAGTATAAACTTTTAGGCCTTTATAAACCTTTGTGTTGAACTCAGGACACAAAGAAAGGATAATTAACTCCAATTTTTAAATCAAATTAAGCAAGCTTATATTGTGTATGTAAATTAGCTGTATGGTGCCTGTCCCCTTTAAACAGTGAGGGCAGCAGCTTTGTCCAGGAGCAGGGGAGTTTTTGTAACATAAAGAATTATAAAGGTAGGTATCTTAGGAATTATATGACTGAGAGGATTCTGGCAAGGGCAATAGAGAGGCAGATAGTAAATCAATGATTTACATGACCTAACATCTTAGATAGGAAGTAAACTCGGGTTCCAGCATGGGGGCATCACTGAGATCTTAAGGAGGGAAGTTATCTGATCAAAGGTAAGCATGGCCCGAGCAAGTAAAACTTTATGACCTCATATCAAGATGGCTTTCAATCTTAAGAGTTAGGCTGGGTTAGAAAATTACATTTGTTTACCATTTATAAAAACACAATGTTTACATATATAGAATTATACCTGTTGGGCCTTAAATTAAGTAATTTTGTTTCTAATGATGACAAGGCAATTTTATATCTGCTTTTAAAATTTAGCATTTATGAAAACATCAAAAACATTACCCTATGAAATTCAAAGGAATTAAAAGTATTTGGTGTTGGATTTAATAGTTAGCATTTTATCTAATAAACAAATTTGAGTAATCCAATGTCAAATCTGATTTACTTATTTTCATTATAAAAACCAAGATGTTAGACAAGTGCATTTAACAGTATTAACCATTTCTCCTTTGTTGAAAATAATGGATATTAGACGTCTTATAGACATTAACATTTTATTAATCCTTTGACTACCTAGAAAGACTCCTGAGTTAAGTAATTTTAGAGACATCTTTACCTTTATCTGTTTGCACAATTTAAATCAAACTTTTGAATCATGTGAATAAAAGATATTTGGATCCATTTTAAATTTTAGTTTATGTGTGCTCTATATGTTAGATTTGATACACAAACACATGTAGACAAGACAATACACAAAACCAACAGCATGTATACAAGGCAATACGTGAAATAAAAGTAAAGGCCTTATATCTTTTAGAACCTATTAGATTAGAGGTATACCCTTGTAAATTTGTCTCTGAGCAAAGTAGAGTATAAAAAACTTTTATAGTTGGATAAGATAATCTGATCAGAAGTTTTCATTTTAGTGTGCAGAATCAAAATCACAAGCTCAAAAATATAGAATTTAAGAATTAAGAGTCCTAGAAAAAAAATAATGCTGGCTGGTAGCTTTATACTTTGGTTGAGACTAGCCAAATATAAGACAGTTTTTCCCTTTTTTTTCCCCTTGGGTTGCAGACTATTCTCCTACTGAGTAGCTTTGTTTATTAAAAGTCTGGAAAGTGGCTTGGTGGCTTGAGCTGCCTGTGAAAGCTATAAGCCTGGAGGGTTGCAGGGGAGGGGCAGCTGCAGGGTGAGCAGCTGGTTTAATTGCTACTGGCTGGGACACAAAAACACTGGCTGTATTGCGCAGCTCTACTTAAGGAAAAGGGGGGCTAAAATTTGTCAAGATTTCTGAAAACACAGCTTGCAAGGGAAGGGGAAGCTGGAGGTAAAGAGAGGTGCAGAGGTGCAGATAAGCTAGGAAGGGGGCAGATGATAGAGAAACTTGTGGTTGGAGTGTCTGTTGCACCTAGGGAAGAAAGCCATGGGGGGGGGTCCTCCACTGAAGTCTGTGGGGAAGAGTTCTGGTGGGAGAGATCAGAAGAAATTGGAGAGTGAAAGGAAAAAGCCTGAATATAGAGATCCCTTTATTTTATTACTTAGGGCTAGAAAATTATATTAGCCAACATTAAGCCTACCTGTGTAGGTTAGGAAGATCAGTAGGCCATAAAATGACTAAAAACCTTTGACTTTGGTACATTCTCTTGATAGTTATTACATTCCTGTCTAAGAATTTTTCCTTTGTAGCCTCCAGTCTTATTTATTTTGGAGGACTAATGTATGTATGCTACATTAAACTATTTTTTCTTAAATGCCCAGGAGATGTATTAGGGGATCTAGAGGAGCCATGAACAGCAGTGGCTTTTTAGGCCCTTGGATGGCTGAGGCTAGGTGCTGATGTTTAATTTTAAGATCTCTCTCTTTTTTATTGTTTGATCTCATCCTCTCAGTTGTTAAAAACCTTGAAAGCTGTATCTAAAAGTAACTGTTGAGGAGACTCAGGACCTTTCTCTAATTGTCTGAGTTTCTTGTGGATATCAGATGCAGACCCACTAATAAAGTGAAAATGTAAGAAGACATTACCACCAGGGCTGTTCACATCAAAAGTTGTATATTCGGTGACTGCCTCAGTAAGTCAGGCTAAAACACGGCAGGATTCTCATCAGGTCCCTGGGTAATTTCCTTCACTTTGTCCCAATTTACTCAGGTGTGAGAATTTTTAGATGTTCCCTCAAGGAGGCAAGGGAACATATGCTGTAACCTAATAACCCCGGGGTCTCTAGCAGCCTGCCAGATGAGGGTGCTTTCATCATTGGTTAGAGTAGAATTTAATATACAATATGTGTACGCCCAAATGAGATGATATTCCTGAGTCAGATGGGTGAATTTCTTCCTATATTTGGCAGGGTTTTCAGAAAATGAGCCTAATTTGTCTTGTATTTGAGACATGTCTCTCATGGAGAAGAGAATATGAATTCAGACAGTTCCTTCAGCCTCTGCTATCTCTCAAAGGGGAAATATATGTTTTGGTGGGAGCTTTCTTGACTGTGTGCATGGAGGGGATGGCACAGGGAAGGGAGAATGTGGAGTTTGTGGAGGGGAGTAAAATCTTGGAGAAGAATGGTCGAAGTGAGCTGTTGTGAGTAGTGTCTGGATCTGTCCAAGTAAAGGTGAAGAGTGGACATGAGTCTGGGTGAGAGGGATATTAAAAAAGGCATCTTTTAGGCCTAGAACTGAGAAATGTGTAATGGAGGCTGAGATATGAGATAAGAGTGTAATGGTTGGGCACCACTGGAAAGGTGGGAACAGTTGCTGATTGATTTTTATGAGATCCTGGACAAGCTGAAACTGGGCATTGGATTTCTTTACTCCAAGGATGGGGCAATTGTGAGGCAAATGTATTGGTATGAGGAGTTTGGCCTGTAGTAAATGGGAGATAATGGGCTTTAAACCTCTAAAAGTTGAGGAGGTTAAGGGATATTGGGGAATGGTCACATAATGGGTGGAGTCTCTCAACTGGATATGAATGGAGGAATGATGTCTTGCTATTTTGGGTTGAGAAGTATCCCAGACTATGGGGTTGACATCAGTGAGCAAAGGACCACTGGAAGGCTTAGGAGGCACAGAAACCTGGTCTGGACTAGAATGAATTGAAAATATGGTAGTGGACTTTAAAGGGGGGATGGAAATGGAAGCTTTTAATTTGTGGAGGATAGTTTGACCTAATAGGGGGACTGGGCAGCTTGCAGGTATAAAAGTTCCAGATACTTGCCATTTTGGGTGAAATATTTCTCAAAAGCCTGTAGAATCTCTTTATTGAGAGTTCTGTATTTAGGCCATGTGTGTTCATCTTCTAGTTTGTATTTTGGCCAGATTTCAGTACTGAATTAAATAAGACATTTTAGTTTGAGTCTGGTGTGGGAATAGAGGGTTTTAAAATTGGCAGAGAGACAGCCCAAGGGAGTGTCTCTGGGAATTGACTGAGTAGTTCCCATCCCTGGAGAAGCTTAACAGAGAAGGTGACAACGGAGGGTAAGGTGTCCCCTGCACTCTTTATACCATCAAAATGCCGGTCCTGAACTGGACTTCCCCATGAGTGTTTGGGGAAACATCTTTCCCTCAATCCCAGTGGTAAGAGGTAGGGTTCTGAGTAACCTGATGATGAATTCTCTTTTTATCTGTCCAGCAGAGAGGAGGCAGCAACTCTGCCCAGCAGAGAGGGAGATGGGGGACCGATGAGCCTGGTGGCAGGATCTCTGTCCAGCAGAGAGAGATGGGGGACCAATTAGCCTGGCGGTGGAATCTCTGTCCAGCAGAGAAGATGGGGGACCAACTAGCCTGGAGGTGGTATCTCTGTACAGCAAAGAGAGATGGGGTTCTGGTTTAGGAAGGGGTCTTAGCTCTCCAAAGGGATGAGAAGGCTGGTGATGGATACAGAAGCAAAATGGCAAGTAGGTTCCTAACTTGTGAAATTTGCTGAATGTGCCAGGGAAGGGAAGGTAGGGAATGGGAAGAAATGGGCTTCCCTTAACACCAACAATGGGCTTGATATGAATCCCTTTATTGTCCATGTGGCATGAAGCCATAAGAGTGTAACTTGTAGTCAAAATTTGGTACCACTGAGGGCTGTCGACGTCAGGCCTCAGAATCAAAATTTTCATGCAACACTAGGGAGTGGCCCCAGCCAGATGCCTCCAGTCACTTTGAGCCTTCCTTCTGACACTCACACTAAACTTCTCCCACACAGCAGTTGAAATTCTGTACCCCTAAGGGCTGTCGGGGTTAAGTTTTAGAACCAAGACCTTCACACAGCTCCAGAGAGTGGCCCTGGCCAGCTGCATTCAATTGTCTTAGGCCTGCTGCCTCTCCCTCACACTGGATCTCTCCTGCATAAAGTGGACAGCAAAGGGCTTGGGAGGCTTACATTCAACAGTGAAGGGAAACACAGTCAGTTTGGAGATTCAATCCTAGTTCCAAAGAATGGTGTTTGGGGGTATCTCCCAGTTTTCAGAGAGCCTCCAAGGTGCCGGACAGTCATGGTCACTCTCCAGGTCCCATCAACTGTTTAACTGATTGAGGGGGAATGGGGATTAAGAAAATGGGAAAGCATTTACCTCATTCCTGATTCCCAGCCAGGGAACCAAAATGTTAGCACAAAAGACCAGGATGGCAGCAAACTTCACAAGTCATTTCAGGCTTTATTCAGGAACAGGACTACATGTACAGGAATGGACCCACTTTCTTGGTGGAAAATGAGCCAGTGAACAAAGAAAGGGACTGAGTTTTTATAGGCTATTTTGGGAGGTGGTCTAGAGAAAATTGTGCCAGTTCCCTTGGGCAATTAGGAATTTGGGGCTTGTTTTATCAATTAATGAGATAGTCAGGAAGTTGGGCTCTTGGGTCAAAGGTCCTGTGTGCTTGCCAAAAATTACCAGCTCAGTGTGGTGTTATGCTCCTTCCTTTCCACTCCTCCCTTTCTTTGATTAGCATCAGAAAGACATTTCTTGGGGGAGGTGGAAGATACCAGTGTAATTAGCATCAGAAAGGCATTTGTTGAGGGAGGTGAGAGGTGTCAGTGCGTGGCTGTTTTTCAACTCCTACACCTGTTAGTGTCCAAGAGATTTTGATATGTTGTATCAGAGTTTTCATCTCCCATTAAGATTTTTTTATATTCTCCCTGATGTCTTATGTTATCCAAGTGTCATTTAACAGCATATTATTTAGTCTCCAGGTGATGGAGTAGTTTCTATTTTTAATTTTATCATTGATTTCTAATTTCATTCCATTATGGTCAGCTAGAATGTAAGGTAGTATCTCTATTTTTCATATTTGCTGAGACTTGGATTTTGGCATAACATATGGTCTATTTTAGAGAAGGATCCATGTACTGCCGAGAAAAGAGTGTATTCACTTGTTGATGGATGAAATATTCTGTATATGTCTCTTAATTCTAAATTATTGATTGTATTATTGAGTTTTATCATGTCTTTATTCAGTTTTTGTTTGCAATATCTGTCCAGTGGTGAGAGAGATGTGTTAAAGTCACCCAGTATTATTGTGTTGTAGTCTACTTGATCCTCAAAATTGCAAAGGATTTGCTTGATACATGTGGATGCTCCATTGTTTGGGGCACAAATATTTATGACTGTTATGTCTTGTTGATGTGTGGTTCCCTTCATCAGTATAAAATGACTTTATTCCTTCTATTTTGGTTTCAAGTGTGCTTTATCTAATATGAGGATGGAAACCCTTGCTTGTTTATGTGGTCCATTTGAGTGGTATGTTTTTTCACATCCTTTTACTTTCAGTCAGTGGATGTCTTTTTCTATGATATTAGTCTTTTGAATACAACATATTGTTGGATCTATTTTTAAAATCCAATCTGTCAGTATATCTTTTGGTTCATGAGTTTAGGGTTATTATTGAAATATGGTTTGCATTTCCATTCATTTTGGTTTATTTTTAGTTTTCAAGTTGACTTGGATTCTCCTTTAATTGGTTTTCCTTTAGTTTAGTTCCTCCCTTTGCTGATTGTCATTGTTGTTTTTCATTTCCTCCTAATGAAGTGTTTTGCTGAGAATGTTCTCTAGTTCAGGCTTTCTCATTGTAAATTCTTTTAACTTTTGTTTATCATGAAAAGTTTTTATTTCATCAGCAAATCTGAAGCTTAATTTTGCTGGATATAGGATTCTTGGTTTTCACCTATTTTCTTTCAGTTTTGGTATATGTTGTTCCAGGATCTCCTGGCTGTGAGGGTCTGGGTTGAGAAAATGCTGAAATCCAAATGGTTTCTCCCTGTATATAATCTGAACCTTCTCTCTTGCAGCTTATAAAATTCTATCTTTATTGTATATGGCAGGCATTTTCATTATTATGTGCCTTGTTGTGGATCTGTTGTAGTTTTGTACATTTGGTGTCCTGTAAGCCTCTTGTATTTGATATTCCAATTCATTTTTTCATATTTGGGAAATTTTCTGATATTATTTCATTGAAGAGATTGTGCATTCCTTTGGTTTGTATATCTGTGCTTTCCTCTAGCCCAACAATTCTTAGATTTGGTCTTTTGAAGTTATAATTCTTGGATGTTTTGTTCATAGTTTTTTACCATATTCATTGTGTGGCCAACTTTATTTTTAATATTATATATTTTGTATTCATTATCTGAGGCTCTATACTTCAAGTTATTTAATCTGTTGGTGATGCTTTCTATTGAGATTTTTATTTTGTTTATTGTTTCCTTCATTTCAAGGATTTCTGCCTGTTTTTTTTCAGGGTCTCTATCTCTTTCTTGAAGTAACCTTTTTCTCTCTGTATTTGCTCTCTTATATCTTTGTTGGAGTGATCAATTGTTGCCTGTATTTGCTCTCTAATCTCTTTGTTGTATTGGTCAATTTTTGCCTGTAATTGCTATCTTATATTATTCTGTGCTTCACAGGTCATTTTAATTATGTACGTTATGAACTCCTTCTCTAACATTTTATCTCATGTGCTGTCAGTTTATTCTATTGTTGTAGCATCTTGGTTCATTTGGGGCATTTTCTTCCCTTTTTTTTTTCATGTTGTTCATGTATCTTCCTCTCTAGCAGTGCCAATATGAGGTATTACAATTTCTACCCTCTAATATTATAGTGTCCCTGCAAGTTATGATACCTCACCTCAGTTATAACTGGACCTGCAAGGACCTCTGGGTTGATCTTCCTGGTCCTGGCTGTTGTCTCTAGACAGAAGTAGGCAGGGACAGTTGCTGATTGGTATATGGTGGGCTGCAATGTGGTCAGTCTTCTCCTCTGCACATGTGGCCAGGGTCAGTCTACTCCTCCTCCTCTGTGCATTGGGCCAAGATCAATCTGTTTCAGCTCCTCCATGTGTCTTGCTGAGGTTGGTCTGCTCTGCCTCCTCCATGCCTCTTTTAGACATTCTGACCTTCTGAGTTCCCACCAGAATCACTCTTTAAGCTCCATTTACAACATTTTAAGGATTTGCCAAAATATACCTTCAAACTTATCCAACCTTCTCCCACAAATTATTTTCAAAGACTCTAGAACACTTACAACTACAGTCACAGTAATAATCTCATTTCTCAATACCAGTATCTGTGTGTGTTAAATTTTAGTCACTGTGAACAAAATACCTGGTAAGATCAACTTAGAGGAAGAATTTTATTTGGGACTTATGATTTAAGAAGTCTAGTTCATGGTTGACCAAATGAACCAACCATTGCTCTGGGCACAAAGTAAGACGAAGCATGTATGTGGAAAGGAATGGCAAAGGAAAGCTTACCTATGTTAGATGTTAGCAAGACTTGGCAGCAGATATATATAGAGAGATATATAAAGAATAAGAAGTAAAAGAAGGAAAAGGAGGAGTAGAAGTATGAGGAGGAGGAGGAATCGAGGGGCTAGGATACAATTCCCAAGTTTATCTCCAGTCATGCTCCACCTGTATACAGATATCACCCAGTATAACAGACCTTTCAAATTATTAATCCATAAAATGTATTAATCCATTGATTATTTAAACCACAGTTTCTCCACTTCTGCTGACAGGTGGGATTTTTATAAGCTGTAGGCCTCTGCAAGTGAGAAATGTATAATAGGTCTTAAAGATGGGCTATGTCCTACCTTAAAACAGAAGACCAGCTCAACATCCATTTCTCCTTTAGAGGTTCTTGTCTCATGGACTCAAAAAATTAAATCCACAGACATATGTGAGTGAATATAGGGAGGTTTATTCAAGTGTGAATATAAACAGAACTTCCACAGGTTGAGAAAGACCTAAAAGGGGTTGCTGTTTGAATGTGAAAATATTGGGGGGTTATATAACACTTGGGACAATACTGCTGGTCTAAATTCATGCTAATCAGGTTTGGAAATGTACTAATGCTATTGGTTAAAATTTATTTTTTATTTTTATTTATTTATTTATTTATTTATTTTCTCAAAAGTTGCATTTTAATATATGTTATCAAACATAACAGAAAAAAAGCAAATTTTCAGAAGCTGTACACACTGTTCACTGAAAACATTTGTTGAGGCAAATAGAAAAAAATTGTTACAACCATAATTTTTCTAACTTTGCACAAAATTATAAACAGATTACATTCTTCATATTAAACACCTTTATATGCACTTTCAATGAACAGTATATATATATATATTGTTTTTTTATCAACCATCTTTACTATACCCATTCTCCTTTCCTGCCCTCTGCCTCCCCCATGACGCGTCCAGTGTTTCTCTATTTCTCGTATGTTTCCCATTCCCACCTCCCTTATTCATCAGCATCCACTAATCAGAGAGACCATTCGGCATTTGGTTTTTTGGGATTGACTTACTTCACTTAGCATAATGCTTTCCAGTTCCATCCATTTGCCTGCAAATGCCATAATTTTATTCTCTTTTATTGCTGAATAATATGCCATTGTGTATATTTACCACAGTTTCTTTATCCATTCATCTATTGAAGGACGTCTGGGTTGCTTCCACAGTTT
>CM053401.1:114356673-114380625 GCA_028644305.1 Xerus rutilus | reverse complement strand
ATACTTTGAGGAGTATTGGTATTAATTCTTCTTTGTAGGTCTTGCAGAACTCAGCTGAGAGTCCATTGGGTCCTGGGATTTTCTTTGTTGTGGGCTTTTGATGGCGTCTTCTATTTCCTAGCTTGAAGTTGATCAGTTTAAGTTGTGTATGTCCTCCTGGTTCAGTTTGGGTAGGTCATATGCTTCTAGAAATGTGTTGGTGTCTTCAGCATTTTCTATTTTACTGGCATATAAATTTTCAAAACAATTTCTAATTATCCTCTGTATTTCAGTAGTGTCTGTCATGATATTTCCTTCTTCATCACGAATTTTAGTAACTTGGATTTTCTCTCTCCTTCTTTTCGTTAGGGTGGCTAAGGGTTTGTCAGTTTTATTTCTTTTTTCAAAGAACTAGTTTTTTATTTTTTCAACTTTTTGAATTGTTTCTTTTGTTTCAATTTCATTGATTTCAGCCCTCATTTTTATTATTTCCTGCCATCTACTTTTTTTGGTGTTGGTTTATTCTTTTTCTAGGGCTTTGAGTTGTGGAGTCAAGTCATTTATTTGTTGACTTTTTCTTCTTTTAATGAATGAAGATAATACCATGAACTTTCCTCTTAGCACTACCTTCATGGTGTCCCAGAGAGTTTGATATGTTCTGTCACAGTTTTTATTTACCTCTAAGGATTTTTTTATCTCTTCCCTGATGTCTTCTGTTATCCATGCATTATTCAATAGCATATTATTTAGTCTCCAGGTGTTGAAGTAGTTTCTATATTTTAATCTTTCATTTATTTCTAATTTTATTACATTGTGGTCAGATAGGATGCAGGGTAGTATCTCTATTTTTTTTTTGTATTTGCTAAGACTTGCTTTGTAACATAACATATGTTATGTCCTTGGAGAAGGATCCATGTGCTGCTGAGAAAAAAAGTATATTTTCTCATTGATTGTTGGAATACTCTATGTATGTCTTTTAAGTCTAAATTATTGATTGTTTTATTGTGTTATTGTTTTGTTTTGTTCTGTTTGGAAGATCTATCCAGTGGTGACAGAGTTGTGTTAACATCACCAATTATTATTTTGTTGTGATCTATTTGATTCTTGTCAAATCAAATTCCTTAAGAAGGAATTGTTTTATATACGTAGATGCCCCATTGTTTGGCACATAGATATTTATGATTGTTTTGTCTTGTTGATGTATGATTCCCTTAAGAAACGTGAAATGTCCTTCTTTATTCATTTTCACTTACTTTGGTTTGAAGTCCACTTTATCTGATATGAGGATGGAAAGTCCTTATTTATGTGGTCCACGTGAGTGATACATTTTTTCCCACCCATTCATTCTCAGGCTGTGGATGTCTTTTCCTGTGAGATGAGCATCTTGGGTTTTGAGCAGGAGGAAGTAGGTTTAACTTTGTATCCTCCTAACATCCAGATTCCCTGGGCCAACATTAAGCCCAAGAATCTTACAGAAGTTTGACAAAGCTGGGCTTTGGATTATGAAACTTTATATGTCTTTCTTTCCAGGAAATTAAGATTGGTTGCCCTCCTGTGAACTTTCCTCAGCTGGGGCACAAAGACAGATTTTTTTCTACATGTTGTATGATCTTAATTTGTAAATGACTAAATTGAAATAAGTCTTTAGCCAATGCCTGGCCTAATAAATGGGGGTTGTCTCTGATAACCTGGGGCAGAAGGGTCCAGGTTAATTGGGTGGACTTCTCAAGGGGGCTCCTAAAAAGAAAACAGATATTAAGAGCCTGGGTGCAGGGGTCTCCATAAAAAATTTATCTTTTAACTGCGAGCCAATTAGAATCTCCAGGAATCTGGGATAACAATGTATAAGGATTTGGAACCACTGGGTGTATGGGAACTACTGCCACATTTATGGATCTGTGGTCCTGTACCATTCTCCATTCTCCACTGGACTTCTGTACTCCCAGAATGGGGGTATTACACCATCTGTTACAGGGTCTAATGAGGTCCTATAACTTTAGGTTATCTATTGTAGCTTGTAAATATTTTACAAAATTTTAGGTTTTAGGGCATACTTATTTTGAGGGGAAAATGATGTAGGATTGTTGAGATGGATATGAGCAAGGGTGGCTCCTATTTCTCCTTTTACCCTGTGTAGCACAGACTTCTGTGTTAATCTTAGTTTCTACTAGGGGTATACAAAGTACCTGTTCTGGAATCATAAGAACTGTGGTGCCTAGTTGGATCAAAATATCTCTTCCATTAAGAAGGGAGGAATTTTCAGAAATTATCACAAAGGCATGTGAAAAGTGATCATCCCAACAGAAGCTAAAAGGTTGGGATTAATGTCTAGTCATAGGCCTTGTGACACACCCTTTAAGATTGTAATGTGACAGGAGAAGAAGCCTGGGTTTGAAAGGACAGAAAATATGGATCCAGTGTTGAGGAGAAAATTGGTTTTCTTCTCCTCAATAGTCAATATCTCCCAGAGATTCTGTATGGAGATAACCATGTGAGTAGTTGGAGCCAAAGGAGGATGAGTCTGGACCCACCATTCCTTTTGTTACATTATTTAAAGTGAGGAAATTTTGTACCCTGGAATCTTCACCTCTGAGATCAATCTGACTACCACCAGCCCCTTCATTGATAGGAAAGGATGATGGTGGCTTTTGTTGTATTGGTGGACAGTGTTTCTTGTCATGTCCCTCTTGGCCACAGTTGTAGAAGTCTATGGTGTGATCATTATGTTTCCAGGGAATGTGGCCTTTGAAATTAGCCATCTTCATGGAAAGCTGCCTTTCTTTTGTTCTTTCTCTCTCACTCTTTGAACTCCTCCTGGTCTCAATTGTAAAAGACTACTGTGGCAATTTAAGGACACTATCTAGAGTGCTCTCTGGTTCTGCAGTTGACTTTTGTTATTTTCTTTTAATGTCAGGATCTGACTGAGTTATGAATTTTAATATAAGTTGACATGCTGGAGAATCTGGGGTCTTTTTAATTAATACTTCCCTGAGTCTTTCTGAAAAGATTGAGGGAGTTTCTTCATGCCTCTGTATTACCAGATAGAATTTTAAATAACTTAGAGGTTTAGTGTGGATTCTTCTTAATCCCTCCAGCACACAGGACTGAAAATACTTTCTCTTCCATTTTGTGGCCATGGAAAATTCATGTTTTGTCCTCCCAGGGAACTTCTTGTCACCCTTTTGGATGTTTATTTTTTCCTGTATACTCTTTATTTTGAATAAGTTAAGTTTTTTGAGCCTTGCACTACATAAAGTTCATCTCTGTAGGTTTTATTTCCCTGTAAATCATCCTGTTTTTCAGTGCTGGAACACATCTGGTGTAGCAGCAACATTATATCTTTCCAGGTTAGATCAAGATTTGGGTTGGGCCCTCAAATATCTCTGTATATTTATCAGGATGATATGAAAATATTCCTTGATTTGTCTCAGGTATTGCAGAGAAAAAGGAACCTGTACCCTAGGGGTTCCTTTAAGAACCCCTCCTGTGGCTTACAGGATTTGGAGGGATGGTGGAATGTGTTCCTCCAGGATGTTGAGACTCTGCTGCCAAAGTATGAATAAGGAGGACTTAGGGCTCAGGAAAATGCTTTATTCTTTTTCATTTTCTTTAAAATAAACTACTTTCCTGCGTTCTGTTAGTACTGCTAGGAGAGCAGCATCTAGTTTAAATGGGTTGCATAATTTGGGTTTATCTCTACAAGCCCCCCAAAATCTTGTATGTAGGGTGCCTATGACCATTTTTTACCTTTTTAAAATTAAGTCTAACTGTAAAATGATATAATAATTTATACTTTCATCAGGTGTCCAATTTCCCCCATCCTCATGCTGATATTCAGGCCAAGATTGTGTACAGAAAAATATCATATGCTTCTTCACATTTTGTGGGTCAAAGGAATCCCAGTGGTTTAAAATGCATCTTAAAGAAGAACTTGTGCCAGATGGAGTATTACCCACCTGAAAGACAAAATGGGAAGAAGGTGTCCCTTGGCATTCCTCCATTCTCTGAACCAGATTGAGGAAGCCCTTGATTCATTCTTGGCCTCAAAGCAAATGACTACCATGTCTTCTTCAGGCATTCTTATTGGATGAGTTGTTTTAGATGATACAGAATACTTAGTTTCCTGTGATTCTCAAAATGTGATCAATTGAGTATTGAAACCTGCCAGTTGGAGTAGTTGCTCTTACCACCATAAAATACTTAAAGCTTCCTGTAATCCTAAATACACGAGTGACCACATATTTCTAAGGTTTATGGCAGTGGAAATATACAGACAGTGAACTTCCACTGCTGTGTAAACTTCTAGGGAATAACAGGCACATTGTTTTCCACATTTGGAATACTCAGTTTCTCTCAGGAACTAATAAGATAACAAATACATGCTCAGTGCCTAGGAAACTTTCTGTGCAAAGGTGCAGGATGCCTAGCTGCTGTGGTTAACACTCTCCATGAGGAGGCTCTGTGCTCAAGTCTTATGAGCTTCAACTTTAATCTCAGACCCTCAACTTCTGGGAATAAAGGAACTCTCTTGTTTGACAACCACAATGTTTCAGCAAGTTCCACTTCTCTAAAACCTGTTGACAAAACACTAACTTTAAACAATGGACTTTCTTGAAAGCTACACAAAGCTCCTAACATTTTACATTGCAACTTAGTATGAAACTGAGAAATAAGCTGCATAATAATGCTGAATCTGTAACCTGCCTAATGATAAAATGAACAATAATATATTAATTATGCCAATGACCTAAGATAATATATTGATATAAATAAAGCTGGCAGCTCAGATGAGCAGCCATTTTTGCCTCTGCATCTTGCTTCTGTGTCTCCTTTGATTTCTTTATAGCTGGCACACAGCATGGGGCCCCAGTGCCCAAAAAAGGCCTCGAATATGCTGATGGAAGAAAGGAGTAAATTACTACTGCCTGGAACAGGCTTTGATGCATGTCTCTCATCAACTGGTACCAATCACCTACTGGCAAACTACGGGAAATTCCCTATCTGATGCTCAATATTATCATCAGGTGGAACTTCCCTACTTACTTCACAAACTAGACATACTGTGAGTAATGCTGACCTCTCTGCTTTGTTGGCAAAAATAGACTCTTGCTGCACCTGGTACCCAGAAAGTGGTTCTTTATATTCAAAACATTGGGACGATATGGGTAGAAAGCTTCATGAGGAGCCAGAAGCTCCTGTGCTTGTGCTACATGCTTGGTTTCTTTGTCACAATGCTATTTCTTTCTTTCTTTCTTTCTTTCTTTCTTTCTTTCTTTCTTTCTTTCTTTCTTTCTTTCTTTCTTTCTTTCTTCCTTCCTTCCTTCCTTCCTTCCTTCCTTCCTTCCTTCCTTCCTTCCTTCCTTCCTTCCTTCCTTTCTTTCTTTCTTTCTTTCTTTCTTTCTTTCTTTCTTTCTTTCTTTCTTTCTTTCTTTCTTTCTTTTTGGTACTGGGAATTGAACTCAGAGGTACTTGACCACTGAGTCACATCCCCAGTCTTATTTTGTGTTTATTTAGAAACAGAGTTTAACTGAGTTGCTTAGTGCCTTACATTGCTGAGGTTGGCTTGGAACTCATGATTCTCCTGTTTCAGCCTCCCAAAGTGCTGAGATTACAGGCAGGTACCACCATGTCTGGCTTGTCATGATGCTATTTCTAAGATCCCCGCTGCACCTCCTCCACCCAGTAATAGATCACCTCCACTAGTGCCTTCTATGAAGCCACCCACTGTTGCCTCAGGGTTCTAACCCACTGCTGTGCATATAACACCCTTGCTGGTTAAATCTCCTTTGGCTGAATGTTCACAGCAAGGAGTGGAAGAGGGAGAGGCTCATAACTTGGTTGTTTGCCCTATTAGTTAATTTCTGCTGACCACCTGGAGTATGAGCAATTGTCTTTGCTGCAGTTAAATAATTCTTGCCCCCAAACTGAAGGCATTTTTTCAGCACCCTCAAGTTTCCATGACACAAATGTTCCTGATTCAGACAGAGCCCTCTCTTCCAGTTCAAAACAAATATTCTTACAGAAATACTTTCATGCCACTAAACAAATCACTAACATAAAATCAATTACAACTGAAGATGCTCAAGTACAGCTTCCTGGGCAAACATAAAAAATTGCTACGAAAATTCAGGAACCATTACCCAAATATAATTTTGGATCAATTTTGACCTGCTCTCACAATGATAAAGAAGGGAAATCTGTCATTCCAAGAGTCATTGATTCTAATTCTATAAGCACAATATTTATCCAAATATGGTCTCATATGCCCTTAAGCCTCCCCAGAGGATCCTGTATTGCTCATTTAGTTGTTATCTCCTATGTTACAGCTTAACAATATTTAAATGAAAGGGGAAATGTAGGGTTTGGCTATAATGTCATTGAAGCATGTTTACCAATAACTCAAAGCAGACCTAAATCAACTCTTTGTTTAAGTGAGCAGCCACATACAGGGCATTGGACAAGGTGCTGATGTCACAGTAATACCTCTTACGGTATGACCTCATGAATAGCCTACTCAAAGGGCCACCTCACTTAGGGGCATTGGATGCAGTAATGAGCAGATGCCCAAGGGCTCTCTGTGGTTATTATGCTCTGCTCCTTCCAGTCCACAAAAAATCATCACTCATATTCAGCCATATGTTATGGCAATACCTTTTCCCATATGGGGCAGAGATATTTTACATAAACTCCAAATGTCTGTGTAATTGCCTTTTTTGGTAGAGGACTCTGCAGACCTGACTGCCTTGCTACTTCAGTGGAAAGTCACCACCCCTGTCTGGGTTGAACAATGGCCATTTCTTTTGGAAAAGGTTGCAGCTTCAGAGGTCCTTATTCCAGAACAGTTATAATTGGGACATATCAATCCTTCTCCTAGCCCTTTGAATACATCCATTTTTGTTATAAAAAGGAAATCTGGAAAATGGAGATTATTACAAGAGTTAAGAGAAATTAATCAATGTATCCAACCTATGGGCCCATGTCAGTGTGGATTGCCAAATCCAAATTTAATTCCTTGAAATTTCTCTCTATATGTCTTTGACTTAAGAGATTACTTTTTTACTATTCCTTTCTTCTGATGGTCATGAAAAATTTGCCTTTACTGCCCCCATTTTCAACCATCATAAGCCTGCTGATAGATTCCATTGGAAAGTTCTCCCACATGGGATGCCAAATACTCTAACATTATGTCAATATTTTGTTAATAAAGCTTTGCTCCCTCTTCATCAGAAATTTCCTCATTTAACATATTTGTCATCATAATGATGATATTTTTCTTGCAGGAAAGAACATCACAGATGAAATTCTACAAATGTTACAGGAAGTATTGTTAGTTCAGGACTCCATGCTGCTACAGAAAAAATTCAACATCAACACACACTATCATCTACTTGGGACATATGTCACTTCAAAAAACTATTCAATTACTCACCTTCCAACTTTAACCTTTCCTTCTAAATTTTTTATGGTTCATTTACAGCAATTTCTAGGACATTTAAATTGGGCTCATCCTTATATTCCATCAACTACTGATATGCTCTCTCTTTTTTTTCTAGTTATTAAAAAACAACAGGACTCTACCTCCACCCTTTATCTGACTCCTTTTCTGAAAAAGTCTCTACAAAATTTAATGAAAAATTGTCAAAAATAATGGTGGATCAACTTCCTTTATCTAATGTGCCACTATCGTTGGTAATCTTTGTTGGAAAACCTTATGCTTTTGCAGCAGTCATTGCTATTTATAACCAAGGATTATATATATTATAAGGGTTACATGCTCCTCATTTTAGGCCATGATGATTTGCCTTTTGCTGATACATGTGTTCGAGAAATTGCTGATGGCCACACTAGAATTTTATCCTTAACAGGCATGAACGTTCTTGTTTTGTATCTTACTTATGGAAACACTTTACATCTCCAAAACGTACACCTCTCCTCCTACAATCAGGCTGTATTAACAGATATTTTAGCACAGATTGCTTTTTGCATGCTTCATGATAGATGATTCTCTTTATTATGTCAAGTTACACATTTCCCCACTTCCTCGATTCCTACTATTCCTCTCATAGATGGGGTGATGGGGTATACAAATGAAAGTGAGCAAAAGAAGTAATATCTGTTTTTATTAATGATAAATGGAATAATGATTATACTCAGCCTCAAATTTCCCCAGAGCAAGCTGAATTGGCCCCCATTACCCTGGCACTGAGATTATTTTCTACTACTTTAAACATTATTACAGATTCTCAATATGTAGCTAAACTTACTCCTCATATTTCTGTATCTTTGTTATCACATCATTAGGATTCCAATTTTCAATCTCTTTTTATAATGCTTCAAACTCTTGTAAAGCATCATACTTCCCCTATCATTCTTGCTCACATATGCAGCCACACCAAAAATCCCAGACCTCTGCCAGAAGGTAAGGCTCATGCAGATGTAGCTGTGAGATCCCATTATTCTTTATTTTAAGATGTTGTAGAATCTCATAAATTTTTTCATCAAAATGCTTGCTTACTAATAAAGATATTTTCCATTTCTTCCCAATGGGTTAGTGCCATCCTTAATAACTGTTCTCAGGGCTGGGGTTGTGGCTCAGCTCTAGAGTGCTTGCCTAGCATGGGTGAGGCACTGTGTTCAATCCTCAGCACCACATAAAAATAAATACATAAAAATAAAGTTATAAAAAAAAACTGTTCTCATGGTACACCCTTCTGGTCTCCTACATGGGAATCTATAAATCCATAAGGCCTACATTCTAATGCACTTTGGAAAATGTACATTACCCATTTCCCTCCCTTTCATCCTTATTTCTTTCTCCATGTTTCCATTCATACTCATTCTGGATTTATTTAGGCTAGCACCCATAGATACAAAAAAAAAAAAAACTTGATTCCATTTCTCATTTATTACTCTGCTTTGCCAGAATGGGTAAGCCTGCTTGTTTCAAAATGGATAACTCCCCTGAATATATATATATCTTGTGCTTTTGCACAATTTTGTACTCATTGGAATATAATTCTAACCCATGTAATTCCTCATAATCCTACTGGACAGGCTTTGGTTGAATGAGCACACCATACCTCAAAGACTTGCCTCTTAAAAACAAAAAAGGGGACTTGGCCTATCTCCTGTTAACAATGCCTTAAATATTGCTTTATTTTCAGTTAATGCACTTAACATGCAATACGAAGATAATACTCACAATTGGTCATCAGCCTTGGATAGACACTTTATTCCCAAACAATTGTTGCAAAAATTTTATGTAAAAAGCAGGGTTCCACCAGACCCAAGATAGCAGGACGCTGTGCCTCTGATCACACGGGGAAAAGGATATGCTCCTAAGCTTACACCAATAGGTCCTATATAGATTCTGGCTCAGTTTGTGAGACTTGTCAATCATGAGTTGGCATCAAGGACTTCACAACCCAATTCCCAAGTTTCATTTGACCCTGGATAAGGAGGATTCCAACAAACAAAAACATGAATCCAAAGCATGAATTCCACAGATCAGGATGAGTGAGTGTAACAGTGGTGTTTATGAATGAACAGAAACAGAACTCTTGCAGTACAAGAGAGTACCTGACAGCAGGATTTCCCTAACCATCCAATGGAGCTAGTCTAGGGATGTATACAGAATGTGGTTTGTAGGAGCACTCTCCATGCCTTCAACCCCTCCCTTCCATCTTTCCCCATTCTATGCTGATGGACTGTGCACTTGATAGAGAGCACCTCTTTGCTTCTAACTTTGGGCCTTGATTTGTCCAGGAGTGTATATAAACTTCTGTGCTTTCTGGAATAAACAGTGGTTCTGTGTCTCGCTCTGGCAGAACTGGTACCTACCCCAGAGTCTGGGTGGAGTGACTCTGCGGACCGTCACCTCAAAACCTCATCCTGAGAGACCCCACTTTGTCCCCTGAGAACCCCTTTTCCTCATCTCTCAGGGCCCCAACTCATCAAGCGGACCCACGCAGCATGATTTAAAACAATATTTGGCCCCCACATGCTCTCGGGCTTCTTGACTCCGTGGTAAAAATTCATGACCGTCCCCCTGTCTGTCTTGCTGGTGAAGGTAGCACCAGCCTTTTTGTCATTGTCTTCCATGTCTGTTTGTCTTTGTGTGATAAAGCTAGTTCAGGGAACACACTTCTACTTCCTGGCTCATCTGGCAGTCACAAAGGGTCTGATCAGCCCAGTGACTCAAACCCTAATTCTAAACATTTTCATGTTTTTCATCTCGCCTAGCATTTCCTCCTACTTTTGGGAGGCTTTCCCCTTTTTGGCTGCCCACCTAGGTGGGCTGGTCCCTCCTCTCCCCGCTCCTCAGAGGCCCCCTGCTATTACCCCTGGGCCCTCTGTCTCTCTGATCAGCACTGCACTGTGGTGGGGGCGACACGGCTGCCCCCTCGGGGCATGGTCACGTGTGACTTCTCCCAAGGGGCAGGGACACACTCCCCCCCACCCCCGTGGCGAGCTGCAGTGCCTCCTGTGCACGCAGTCCCAAGCCCCGGTGCATCTAAGAGCACTGCTGTGAGGGAGGCAGCGCTGCACAAAAAAGTAAACAAAACCAGTGGTACTGTGGCTTTGCCTGCTGGCCGCAGAGGCTGGCCATGTCCCCAGTGTGCATGCTACACCCTGTGCGGCCCCGTGGTTCTCCGTGCCCTGCAGCCTCACCCTCCCCCACCCCCTCCCTGCCCCACCTGCCACCGTCTGTGCATGCACAGGCCTCAGTGCTGCCAGCCTTCCAGAGGAAAAGTAAACAAAACCGCTACTTCAGTGGCTCCAATGGCACCAGCCCCACTCACAAGCTGTAGCGGCTCCCCTCACCAGCCTTGGTGGCCCTGCCTACACGGGCCATAGTCACAAGCACCAGAGGGGCCCCGCCCCTGCCCACCCTATCGGGGTGGGCCCCCACCTTGGGAGTAGGTGTGCTCTTGGACTCACACCTGTGGGGCGCACATGCATGCCAGCACACCAGCAAGGGGTGGGACTCACACCAGCAGAAACTGTCACAATGCCTTGTCCTGCTGATTTTTTTGCATCTGGCAGAGAAAGGAGAAATTGCCAAGTGTGCTGTGCCTGCACCTCCTCTGGCCACAACCACAGCCCCCAGTGAGCTTCCTAGGCTGCAGGCAGCCAGAGTTGCTGCCCACCCGCCCCATCCGCAGTGCGAGCGCAAACACAAACAGGCAGCCAGACAAGCTTTTGCAGACAGCACTTTCGCGGCCCATGTCCCGCCGCCATGTTGCTGTTTGCTTTCACTTCAATATCTCTGCCACCACTTCTTCAACATGGGAAATCTAGTCTCCTCGGTCCTCTCCTCCTTCATGGAACACACTTCTGTAAACCCCCACCCACCAACTCCCCTCCTATTGGCTCTGCCCTGCCTTCAGCGCCCCCTGCAGTTGCTCCTCCTCCTCCCTACTTTGCTTCCTCTGCCTGCAATCTGCTCACTCATCTCTCTCCTTCCAACAATTTTTGCCCAAACCCACCCACCCCGCCACCCACACTTACATGGTTAATCTTCAGGCAGATGGCAATGTCCGCCCCTGGATCGCAACTCCGGTCACTGAGCTTACTCTGCTACGCAAGGCCTGTCAAGACGTTGGCCCCTCTTCTCCCTTTTTCTACAAGCTCTGGAGTCCTGGTCCTCTGCTCTGCAAACTACCTTTGATTGGTTTTCCCTTCTCAAGGCAGTTCTCTCTACTTCCCAATACATTCAGTGGAAGGCTTGTTACCTAGAACTTGTAGAAGAACAGGCTCATCACGATATAACACAAGGTCTTAATTTTTCCATGGATATACTATTGGGCAGGGGTGACTTTACATCCCCCCAGTCTCAGGCATTTGTTGGTAATCTTATTTACTTTCAGCAAGTCAAGGACAGTGCCCTTAGAGCGCTTCATAATTTGAGCCCTCCCACTCCTCAGGAAGTTTTAAAAATCTTAGTCAACATCTTGATGAAGAGTTGCCTGATTTCTTGGCTCGTGTCATCCAGACTGTTGAAAAGAAAGTAAATTTTGGCCCAGGCCAGGATGCCCTCATTCAGCAACTCACCTGGGAAGGTGCCAATTCCACTTCTAGAGCAGCAATAGCCCCAGTGAGACATGAGGACCTCAATAAATGGGTTTCTGGCACTAAGGAAGTTTCCACCCTGACTCAATTTTGGCCCTCTCGGCTGCCCTTAAATCCTGCTTGGCTTCCAACACTCCCTCAGCCTTCATGGGCTGCTCTCAAGCCCCTATCTGTTGGGGATGCAACAAACCTGGGCATATGGCCCACATCTGTCCCTCTAATCAGTCATCTGAGTTACGAAGGAAGACCCACACCCCATACCCTCACTGCAAAAAGGAGTACCATTTGGCCTGAGACTGCCACTCAAATGCTTTCAATTCCAACAGGGGCAACCCTCAGCCCTGTTAAACAAGAAGGCCCCTATCCCTCAAGTCAATTGGACAGTACCTTTGCTCCCCACAAAACTTAGCATGACCATATATCTCAATGGGAAACCAATTAAAGGTCTCATCGACACTGGAGCTGATGTTACTATTATTGACACTGGGATGCCCTCCTTGTT
Source organism: Xerus rutilus (assembly GCA_028644305.1). NCBI lineage: Eukaryota > Metazoa > Chordata > Mammalia > Rodentia > Sciuridae > Xerus > Xerus rutilus. Next base: position 114,368,072 of record CM053401.1, on the reverse strand, counting down.
CACTTCCTGTAAATTCACCAGTGGGCCTAACATCCTTGGCATTGGTGGATTCACACCCTCTCATACAGTAATTTCATGAGTGACATGGAAGGATCCTTATGGCGACTCCAGATGTATACACCATCTCATAGCCAAGGTTCCCAACACACTTTGGGGATGAGATTTACTTTAAAAAATGGATGACATTTTTACCACAGATGACAAGGCTCCTCATGATGAGTTACTAGTCCATGACAAGGTAGGCCTCTCTGGGAGGAACCTCCAATTCTAATGGCCACTGCCCCACTGTCAGATCTCATCTGCCTTAGTTGGGTGGACACCTCACCCTGCTGGGTGGAGCAGTGGCCTGTTCTTGAGCCTAAGCTTTCAGCATTAAAGAACCTTGTCCAAGAACAACTCACTTTAGGTCACACTGAGCCTTCAACCAGCCCTCATAATTCTCCCATTTTTGTCATTCAAAAAAAAAAAAATCAGGTAAATGGAGATTATTACAGGACTTTAGACATATCAACAAGAAAATGGAAAAAATGGGCACATGTCAAGGTAACCTTCCTTTCCCCTCAGCCATCTCGATAGATCACTATATTGCTATCATTGACATCAGGGACTGGTTTTTTTCCCATCCCTCTCCATGAGGCAGACAGGCCTTACTTTGTCTTTTCTGTCTGGGAATATAATCATGCCAACCCTTGTGAGCGATATCAATGGAAAGTCTTGCCACGAGGAATTAAAAACAGCCCTACCATTTGCCAAATGATTGTGGCTAAAGCCATCACCCCCTTAGGGAGCAATGGCTACATTACTCATTACACAGGTGATATCTTAGTGGCTTGTAAAGACCAAGTGTCTCTTCAAGCACTTCTGACTTCACTTCTAAAAAATTTGGAGGATCTTAATCTTCATGTGGCCAAGAAGAAGATTCAAACTCACCTTCCCTTCTTATTTTTAGGATTTCAATTTTCTCAGGTGATACGCACTATTAAAACCTTTTTGATGTCCCCGATGACATCTCCTTGACAGAGTTACAAAAATTGTGTGGTAATGTTAACTGAATTAGGCCATTCATACCATTGCCTCCAAAAGCACTTGAGCCCCTCTATGATCTGCTTAAAGGCAGCAAACATCCTTCTAGAAGGCTTAAGATTACTCCAGAATCTAGAGGCACTGTGGCAGAAATTAATCAACTGTTCACATCTGCCCAGCTTCAAATATTTGACCCTTCTGTTCCTCTGTTAGCCATAACTTTCCACCTTAAAGTTACCCCTATGTGTCCTTTGGCAATGTGATGGACCTTTATTATGGTCACACCTTCCCTGGAGCTCCTGCCACAAAATCACCAGTCTCACCTCACAAATTATAACCTTAGCGATGAGGCTCAGAGAACAAGATAGGTCCATCTTTAATAAGGAACCTGACAGCATAGTCATACCCGTGCATCAGGAACAAATCACCTTCCTCCTACAAACTTCTTAAGACTTCCAGATAATGATGGAGGGATTTCCTGGGTCTCTGTCTTCCAATCTCCCTCCTTCTAAACTACTGCAAACCCTACAAGATCTTGCATTGACAGTGATCACTCTTGCCTTTCCCTTGTCCAAAGGCATTCTGATTCTGTCCAAGTAGCTGAATTGACTGCACTTATCCTGGTGCTGGAGAGGTATCAGACCATTTCCCTTACCATAGTCCCTGATAGCATATATGCTGTCAAGGTCTGCTCTTCCATTGATTATTCCATTTAGACCTGGAGACTGTCCTGTAGACCACCCTATGGCTAACCTCAAGGCTATACTAGAAGTAAGACAACAACCATGGTATATTATGAACATTCGCTCCCATTCTGGGTTGCCTGGCTTCCTATCAGAAGGGAATGCCTCTATTGACAAACTTGTAAGTGAGCCTAAAGTCATGATATGCACTCTAGAACAAGCTAGAGCCTTACACCAGAGGTTTCACCTCTCAGCAGACAGTCTTCATCGCCCATTGCCTGAAATTCCAATCCAACAATGCAAACATCTGATTCATGCATGCTCCTCTCGTGGCCCATTGTTACCAATGGGTCCACTCCAACCACAGGGAATCAACCCCCCGTGGGCTGACACCCAACTCCCTCTGGCACATGGATGTCACTCATATCCTACCTTTGGGAAATTTAAATTTGTACATGTGATAATTGACACCTACTCCTCCCTGGTATATGCTACTGCCCTTGCAGGGGAAAAAGCAACTCATGTGATTAAGGCTCTAAAGCAAGCAATGCCATTCATGGGTGCCCATGATCAATCAAAAAAGACAATGGCCCTGTCTATGTCTCCCTCAGATTGAAGGAATTTTTAACTTCCTGGGGAATTTCCCATACCAAAGGGATTCCCTATGATCCTCAGGGACAAGCAGTCATTTAGATAACCAATTGTACTCTAAAGGAGTTGCTTCAGAATTTTGATTCTACTGAGAAGGACCCTTCTTTAAGATTGTTGGATGCTTTATTTACCCTTATTTACCTCACTTTTGATGAACAAGGCCTCAATGCAGCAATCTGACACTGGGGCCCATTTACCTTCCCTACCCCCCTTCCCACAGTATGATGGAAAGACCCCTGACCCTTCAATGGAAAGGCCCAGACCCACTGCTCACACAAAGGCGAGGGTATGCTTGTGTCTCCCCCCACAGAGTCTAAACCCCTTTGGATCCCACCCAGGTATATCTGGCCAAGTCTCTCTCGAGAAGACAGCCTGCCCCACCTGAACTAAAAAGCCCCTTCCATGAGTACCTAAACCAAATCTAATGTTGTGTTTGACTCTTCTATTCTTCAAAATGTGTGGAGTGAATTATCAGCTCTGTTGGATCCATCCAATTGGGTTATCATTGGGCTTGGGGTTCTAAGCCTTCTTCTGGTCCTTCTCTTTTTCAAACTAAACAAGCTCTCTTAGTTCATACCATTAAAGAATCACAGGAACACAAGAAATTTTCTGCTGCATGGATCACAACCCTCAAGAACATGTAAGAAACTCACCCACATCATCATCGCTGGAAATGCAAGGCTTCGCAGCTTTGGCTGATCCTACCCCAAATCTCCTTCCCTTCCAACCCCTCCCAATCCCATCACCCCTTCTCCTGTGGGAGTGATTATTTCAGGGCATGTGCACACAGGCTGCCTAGCCAATTATGGGTAAGATGCTCAGAGGAGCAAACATAAGACAGGCATGGTCTCGTTTGCCCCTTATGAGCATGAGCTGCTTGGTCAATGACGGGTAAGATGCTCAGAGGAGCACAACCTAAGACAGACAACAGTCTTGTTTGCACCCCTCTCATATGCAACATGTAGGACTCTAGAAATACAGCTGAATGATTCTCTCCTGTGAGGAAATTATCACAGATCCCTCCAACATGCTTGCTTATGGGCCATATAGGCCCCACTGACTTTTCAAATAAAAGTAAAAAGGGGGATCTGTAGGAGTACTCTCCATACCTTCAACCCCTCCCTTCCATCTTTCCCCACTCTATGCTAATGGACTGTGCGCTCGACAGAGAGCACCCTTTTGCTTGTAACTTTGGGCCTTGATTTGCCCAGGAGTGTATATAAGCTTCTGTACTTTCTGGAATAAATGGTGGTTCTGCATCTCACTCTGGAAGAACTGTTTACCTACAGCAGAGTCTGGGTGGAGTGACTCCATGGACCATCACCCCAAAACCTCATCCTGAGAGACCTCACTTTATCCCCCCAAGAATCCTCTTTTCTTCATCTCTCAGGACCCCAAATCATCAAGTGGACCCACACAGCATGACTTAAAACAATAGTGCTTCACTGCTATTGTTTCAACCTTATGCTAATTAGCATTTGGAAATGTATTAAAACTTTTGGGGGCTGGGATTGTAGCTCAGTGATAGAGCACTTGCCTTGCATGCGTGAGGCCCTGGGTTCGATCCTCAGCACCACATACAAAGCAATAAAGTAAAGACATTGTGTCCATCTACAACTAAAAAAAATTAAAAAACAAAAACAAAAACAAAAACAAAAAAAACTTTTGGTCAATCCTTGAGTGCCAACTTGTCCCAATTATCAAGTCTTCCCCACTTCCATCTTCTTGTGACAGGTCAGGAAGTGTGAGATGAGGTCCTTGGATGGGTCTGCAGTGCTGTATGGAACAAGCTTTGGCAGTAAACATTTATGCTATGTCCAGAACTGACCACTGGGGAATGACAGACCACTGTGCCTGGGTCCTGCCTTGCCTGGATACTGGCTTGCTGTTCCTCAAGCCTGCTCTGCCTGTAAGGTAGTCTCCATGGATCTTCATACTGTGTTTTCCAGCACGCACTCTCAGCAACCTGGGCCTGCACTCTGCTGCTCCAGCACTCCAAAACTACACTGTTGCTATTCAGCAGGGACCAGTCAGTCAGCTGCATGGCTTGACAACCAGGGAGCCATGTCATTAGCAACACATGTGCAGCCTTAAGATAAATGTCCAGTGTCTACTGTGATATGTATGAAACAAATAGCCGCTGATATAGGAATGGTGGAGTCAGCATATAACATCAATACCAACAATAGAAAAAAAAACATGAACTAGGTCAGGCATTAAAGAGTAGGTGTCTCTTACATCATCCAACATGTTAATAATCACAACATGAATGGGTGGGAAGCATATACAATATATAATTTTAGAGGAGTGGTGAGTGGTTGGAGGAGAAAGGTCATTGGGGTTGTGCCATTGGGGTTTATATTTTTTCTCCAAAGATTGGATTTCTCTCTGCTTGTTGATTTCCATGACCTGAGCAGCCATTCTCCTCCCACCCTTCTGGCATGATTTGGGCATCTATGAACTGAAACCTATGAAATTGTAAGCCAAATAAAAATTTCCTCCTTTAGTTGTCATTGTCAGGACTTTGTGTGACAATGACAAAACACAGACTAAAGCAGACATTTGTACCAAGACGTGAGGTTGTTGCTCTGATTACCCTGATCATGTGGTTCAGAAGCTGTTGAATCTGGTTTGTGGGGAAAGAAAGTTTAAAAGGTTTATAGATACAAGTTAAAAGTATTTTAGCAGATTATAAGCAGAGAGATGTGGTAAATTCTCATGGGAGCTCCAAATGCTGCAATACTGATAGAATGGTAGACAGTAACAACTGAGCTCATGACAATTCAGTGGAGCAAGAAAACTCTATTGGAAATTGTACTAGATGCCATTCATGTTACATTTAGGTTAAAAATTTGTGCATGTTCTGAGATTTTCTGTGAGGCTAAATTTAAATGTGTTGGACTTATTAATGTGGTGGGGGAAATTTCAATGCAGCACAGCATTCCTGGCATGGCATTGACATTGGTGCTGGCTTTGATCCAAGTTTACTGTGATAATCAAGAGCCCAAGGCAGAGTAGAAACATTGGAAAAACTGTGGATTGGCCAGAAAAGTGTGAGTAAAACTGACATTAAGAAAGGTGTCATTGTCAGATATTACAGCTGCTGAAGAGATGTTGCTAAGTATGTTAACCAGAAAACATAGGAAGGATACCTTGAGGGCATCTGGAAAGACCACACCCATTGCAAAATTGAGGATGCAAAAGTAAAATTTCTTTTAGAATTAAACATAAGGTCACCCTATTTCCACATGAGGCATAGAAAGGTTTTGCACCATGATCACATGCCAGGCACTCAGAGGCTGCTGCAGTCATGCTCCTACAATCATGGCTACTGGTTGAGATGATGGCAGAGCTTGCCATTATATATATCATATATCATATATATTATATATATATGATATGTAAACTGCTTTTGATTAACTTGTTTATCTATTTATCTACTTATTTATTTGTTGATTTTATATATACACGACAGGAGAGTGTATTTTGACATATTATATATACATAAAGTGCAACAACTCATTTCAATTTTGATCTCATTCCTCTGGTTGTACATGATGTGGAGTTACACTGGTCAGGTATTCATATATGAGCATAGAAAAGTTAGGTCTGATTCATTCTACTGTCCTTTCTATTCTCATCCCATTTCCTTTCCCTTACTTCCTCTCAGTCTAATAAAATGAACTTTTGTACTTCCCCATGCTAGTTCCCCTTGTTATGAGTTATCACCTACATATCACAGAGAACATTTCGCCTTTGATTTTGGGGGACTGGGTTATTTCACTTAGCATGCTATTCCCTAGATCCATAATTTCATCCTTCCTTATGGATGAATAATATTCCATTTTGTGTATATACCACATTTTCTTCATCCGTTCATCTGTTGAAGGACGCCTAGTTTGGTTCCATAGTTAGCCTTTTGTGAATCGAATTACTATAAACATTGATGTGACCATATCACTAGATTATGCTCATATTGAGTCCTTTGGGTATAAGCTGAGGACTGGGCTAAATGAGTCAAATGCTGGTTCAGTTCCAAATTTTCTCAGGAATCTCCATACTGTTTTCCAGAGTGCTGGCACCAATTTTCAGTCCCACCAGCAATGTATAAGTGACCCCTTTCCCCCACATCCTTGCCAACATTTATTGTTTGTATTCTTGATAATTGTCATTCTGACTGGAGTGAGATGATATATCAGTGTAGTACTGATTTGCATTTCTCTACTTGTTAGAGATGTTGAACATTGTTTAATATATTTTTTGACCATTCATATTTCTTCTTCTGTGAAGAGCCTTTGCTCATTTGTTGATTGGGTTATTTGCTGTTTTGTTGTTGAATTTTTTGAGTTTTTATGTCCCAGAGATTAATACCATATCTGAGATGCAGGTGGCAGAGATTTTATCAAATTCTGTAGGCTCTCTGTTCAAGTTCTTGATTTTTTCCTTTGCTATAAAGAAGCTTTTCAGTTTGATGCCATCCCATTTATTGATGCTTGATTTTACTTAATGTGCTTTAGGAGTCTAATTGAAGAAGTCTGTTCCTGAGCTGACATGAGGAGAGTTAGTCCTACTTTTTCTTCCATTAGGTGCAGAGTCTCTGTTGTAATGCTGAGGGCCTTAATCCACATTGAGTTGAGTTTTGTGCACCATGAGATATAGGGGTTCAATTTCCATCTACTGTATATGAGTTTCCAGGTTTTCCAGGATGATTTGTTGAAGAGGCTATCTTTCTAAGTATGTTTACAGCATCTTTTCTAGTATGAGGTAACTGTATTTATGTGTGTATGTCTCTTTTTGTTCTATTCTGTTCCATTGTTCTTCAATTCTATGTCTGTGCCAATATCATGCTGTATTTGTTACAATATCTTGGTAGTATTATTTAAGTACTGTTATTGTGATGATGCCTCCTCCATTATTTTTCTCACTAAGGATTTTTATGCCTATTCTGGGCCTCTTATTTTGCAAATGAACTTCAGGACTGATTCTTTTCTGTTTATATGAAGAATATCATTGGAAACTTAATGGTAACTGCATTAAATCTGTACAGCACTATTAGTAGTATGGCCTTTTAAAAATATAATTCTTCCTATCCAAGAACACAGGTCTTTCCAGTTTTTGAGGTCTTCTCCAATTTCTTTCTTTAGGGTTTTATAGGTTTCATTGTAACAGTCCTTCTACTGATTTCCAAATATTTTATTATTTTGAGGCAATTGTGAATGGGATAGTTTGCCTAATTTGTCTTTCAGCTGCTTTGTCATTATATGTGAATGCAGTTGATTGATGGGTGTTAATTTTATAACCTTGCTATTTTGTTGAATTTGTTTATGAGTTCAAGAAGTTTTTGGTGGACAGCCCCTGACAACCGGCAAGAGCACAGGTCAAGGCCAAGGCCCACTTCCAAGGACCTCCACAGGAGCCCAGCTTAGGTCAGGCTCAAGACTGCTATCTGCTGATCTGCCAACATGGGGTAACAGAGAACCAGCCCCAGGACTGCCTCTGGGGACCCTTGTGGGATCCTGGACCTAAGTGAGGCCCAGGACTGCCCCCAGTTCCATGCCAGACCCCCTACTAACTGGCGGGAGCAGAGGCCAAGACCAAGGCCCACCTCCAGGGATCTCTGCCAGAGCCCAGCCAAGGGCAGGCCCAAGACTGCTACCTACCAATCCGCTGACTCATGGGGGAACACAGACACAGGTGCAGGACTGCCTCCTAGCCTCCTGCAAGAGACTAGGCCTGCGTGAGGCCCAGGACCACCCCAAGTTCTGCACTAGAGCCATTCCCGACTGGCAGGAGCACAGGCTGAGGCCCAGGCCCACTTCCAGGGACCTCTGTGGGAGCCTAGCCAAGGTCAAGCCCAATATTTCTACTCACCAATCTGCCAACCCACTGAGGAACCCAGAGCCAGAGCCCCTGACAATCCATGGAAGCCCAGGCCCACAACCTGGGACCTCTAAGGGAGCCCAGTCCAAGATCAGGCCTAGGACCACCACCACAGGCCTCTGTGAGAGCCCAGACCCAGGAACGCCCCTGCACAGAGTGGAGATCTATAATATTACTCCACTCCTGTATCCATCTTGGGACTGTGTGGTCATTCCCATAGCTCTTCCCATGTAGTAGCCTCCACCTTGGGACAACAGACAGGGCCTGGAGGCAGCAGCCTGCAACAGGTCAGCACACCACAGTGCTGCATCTCCAATCAATCAGCCCAAAGCCATTGTAAGTCCCCCCCTTTTAGTCCCATCTCTGAAAGTGTTTTCATCCATCTTGAGACACCCTCACTGCCATTTTGAGATACTTCCACTACCCCCCCCACCATCTTTAGTGGCAGTAGTGTCCATCTGGGGACATCTGCTGGGGACTAGAAGTGAACTCCAAGGTGAGATATAGGCAATCTGTAGGGTCACTACAAGATTAAAGGATAGAAACTCCAGTAGCTCAGATCACCATTGCAAGAGAGGAAGACAAGACACATAATCAACAGGGAAATAAAAGGGAGGAAAGTGCCCCAAATAAACTAAGATACTATAATAATAAAATCCATTGGCACCACAGTTGATGAAATGTCAGAGAAAGAATTCAGAATGTATGTAATTAAAATAATATGTGAATTAAAGAATGAGATAAGCCAGCAAATACAGGCAAAAATTCATCACTCCAACAAAGAAATAAGAGAGCAAACAAAGACAACCATTGATCACAACAACAAAGAGATAAGGGAGCAAATATGGGTAGCAAATATTGCTTTAAGAAAGAACTAGGGTTTGTGAAAAAAAAACAATTGGAAATCCTTGAAATGAAGAAAACAATAAACCAAATAAAAAACTCGATAGAAAGCATCACCAGCAGATTAGATGACTTGGGAGACAGAACCTCAGATAATGAAGACAATACACAATCTGGAAAATACAGTTGACCACTCAAGAATTATGGAACAGCATCAAAAGACCAAATCTCATATTTATTGGGATAGAAGAAGGCACAGGGTTTCAAACCAAAGGAATGCACAACTTCTTCAATAAAATAAAATCAGAAAATTTCTCAAACATGTAAAGTGCATTGGAGAATCAAATACAAGAGGCTTACAGGACACCCAATGCACAGAATTACAATATATCTACACCAAGACACATTAAAATGAAAATGGCTAGTATAAAGAATAAGGATAGAGTTTTGAAGATGGCAAGAGAGAATTCAGATTAGATATAGGAGAAGACCAATTGAGATCACAGCAGATTTTCAACCCAGACCCTAAAAGCCAGGAGATCATGGAACAACATATATCAAGCTCTGAAAGAAAATGAATGCCAACCAAGAATCTTATATCCAGCAAAATTAAGCTTCAGATTTGATCAAGAAATAAAAACCTTCCATGATAAACAAAGGTTAAAAGAATTTGAAGCGAGAAAGTCTGCACTACACAGCATTTTTGGCAAAATATTCCATGATGAGGAAATGACAATGAACAATGAAAATCTACAAAGAGCAAACTACACTAAAAGAAAGGGTGATCAAAGGAGAAACCATGTCAAGGTAAAAAAACAAAAATAAACCAAAATGACCGGGAATATAAATCATATTTCAAAAATAACCCTGAATGTGAATGGCCTAACCTCATCAATTAAAGGACATAGATGGACAGACTGGATAAAAAAGAAGACCCCAAAATATGCTGCCTTCAAGAGACTCATCTCACAGAAAAAGACATCCACGGTTTGAAAGTGAAAGGGTGGGAAAAAAATGCATCACTCACATGGACATTGTAAACAAGCAGGAATTTCCATCCTCATATCAGACAAATAGCACTTCAAACCAAAGTTAGTGAAAAGGGATAAAGAAGAACATTTGAAACTTCTGAAGGGAATCATACATCAACAAGACAAAACAATCATAAATATCTATGCTGCAAACAATGATGCATCTACACATATCAAACAAACCCTTCTCAACTACAAGAATCAAATAGACAATAACACAATAATACTTGGTGACTTTAACACACCTCTATAACCACTGGGTAGAAGTTACAAACAAAAACTAAAAAAGGAAACCATAGAACTCAATAAAACAATTAATAATTTAGACCTAACAGACATATATAGAGTATTGCATCCATAAACAAACAGATACACTTTTTTTCTCAGCAGCACGTGGATCCTTCTCCAAAATAGATCATATGTTATGTCACAAAGCAAGTCTTAGCAAATACAAAACAATAGAGATACTACCGTGCATCTTATCTGACCATAATGGAATAGAATTAGAAATCAATGACAGACTGAAAAATAGAAACTACTCCAACATCTGGAGACTAAATAATATGCTATTGAATGATGCATGGATAACAGAAGATATCAGGGAGGAGATAGAAAAAAATTCTTAGAGGTAAATGACAACTCTGATGCAACATATCAAAATCTCTGGGACACTATGAAGGCAATGCTAAGAGGAAAGTTTATGGCATTAATCACCTTTATTAAAAGAAGAAAAAGTCAACAAATAAATTACTTGACACTACACCTCAAAGCCCTAGAAAAAGAGGAACAAACCAATGCCAAAAGAAGTACAAGACAGGATAAAATTAAAATTGGGACTGAAATCATTGAAATTGAAACAAAAGAAACAATTCAAAAAATTGACAAAACGAAAGGCTGGTTCTTGGAAAAAATAAATAAAATTGACAAACCCTTAGCCACCCTAACAAAAAGAAGGAGAGAGAGAACACAAATTATTAAAATTTGTGATGAAAAAGGAAATACCAGGACAAACACTACTTAAATACAGAGGATAATTAGAAACTATTTTGAAAATTCATATTCCAGTAAAATACAAAACCCTGAAGACAACTACAAATTTCTAGAAGCACATGACCTACCCAAACTGAACCAGGAAGACATACACAACTTAAACTGATCAACTTCAAGCTAGGAAATAGAAGACGCCATCAAAAGCCCACAACAAAGAAAATCCCAGGACCCAATGGACTCTCAGCTGAGTTCTGCAAGACCTACAAAGAAGAATTAATACCAATACTCCTCAAAGTAT
>CM053401.1:114309209-114356173 GCA_028644305.1 Xerus rutilus | reverse complement strand
GACATACACAACTTAAACTGATCAACTTCAAGCTAGGAAATAGAAGACGCCATCAAAAGCCCACAACAAAGAAAATCCCAGGACCCAATGGACTCTCAGCTGAGTTCTGCAAGACCTACAAAGAAGAATTAATACCAATACTCCTCAAAGTATTCCATGAAATAGAAAAAGAAGAAACCCTTCCAAACTCATTCTATGAGGCGAGTATCACCCTGATACCAAACCCAGAGAGAAAGACATCAAAGAAAGAAAATTTCAGACCAATATCCCTGATGAACATAGATGCAAAAATTCTCAATAGAATTTTGGCAAATTGCATACAAAAACTTATTTTAAAAAATAGTGCACCATGATCAAGTGGAGTTCATTTCAGGGATGCAAGGTTGATTCAACATACGGAAATCAATTAATGTAATCCATCACTTCAACAGACTTAAAGATAAGAATCATATGATTGTATCAATTGATGCAGAGAAAGCATTTGACAAAATACAGACTCTATTATGTTCAAAACAGTATAAAAACTAGGGATAGCAGGAACATACCTCAACATTGTAAAAGCTATCTATGCTAAACCCAAGGCCAACATCATCCTAAATAAAGAAAAATGGAAAGCATTCCCTCTAAAAATAGGAATAAGACAGGGATGCCCTCTTTCACCACTGCTATACAACATAGTCCTTGAAACATTAGCCAGAGCAATTAGACAGATGAAAGTAATTAAAGGGATACGAATAGAAAAAAAGGTACTCAAACTGTCATTATTTGCCAACAACATGATTCTATACTTAGAGGATCCAATAAATTCTACCAGAAAACCTCTAGAATTAAAAAATGTATTCAGCAAAGTAGCAGGACATAAAATCAACACCCACAAATCAATTGCATTTCTATACATCAGTGATGAATCCCCTAAAAGAGAAATTAGGAAAACTACCTAATTAACAATAGCTTCAAAAAATAAAATAGAATACTTGGGAATCAATTTAACAACAGAGGTGAAAGGCCTCTGTAGTGAAAACTACAGCACACTGAAGAAAGCAATTGAACAAGACCTTAGAAAATGGAAAGATCTCCCATGCTCTTGGATAGGCAGAATCAATATTGTCAAAATGGCCATATAACCCAAACTTCTATACAGATTCAATGCAATTCCACTTAAAATCCCAATGTCACTCCTTATAGAAATAGAAAAGGCAATCATGAAATTCATTTGGAAGGATAAGAGACCCAGAATAGCCAAAGAAATCCGCAGCAAGAAGAGTGAAGCAGGAGGAGTCACAATACTAGACCTTAAACTATACTACAAAGCTATAGTAACCAAAACAGCATGATACTGGCACCAAAATAGACATGTAAACCAATGGTACAGAATAGAAGACACAGAGACAAACCCACATAAATGCAGTTGTCTTATACTAGACAAAGGTGCCAAAAACGTACATTGGAGAAAAGATATACTCTTCAGAAACAAATGATGCTGGAGAAACTGGAAATTCATATGCAGAAAAATGAAACTAAACTCCTACCTCTCATCATGCACAAAACTCAACTCAAAGTGGTTCAAGGACTTAGGAATTAGACCAGAGACCCTGCACCTAATAGAAGAAAAAGTAGGCCCAAATCTTCATCATGTCAGCTTAGGACCTAACTTCCTTAACAAGAGTCATACAGCACAAGAAGTAATATCAAGAATCAATAAATGGGATGGATTCAAACTAAAAAGTCTCTTCTCAGCTAAAGAAACAATCAATGAAGCCTACATTCTGGGAGCAGTTTTATGCCACACATACACATCAGATACAGCACTGGTCTTCAGGATATATAAAGAACTCAAAAAACTTAACACCCCAAAATCAAACAACCCAATCAATAAATGCGCTAAGGAGATGAACAGGCACTCCTCAGAAAAAGATATACCATCAGTCAACAAACATGAAAAATGTTCAACATCTCTAGCAATGAGATAAATGCAAATCAAAACTACTTTAAGAGTTCATCTCATGCCAGTCAGAATGGCAGTTATCAAGAATACAAACAATAGTAAATATTGGTGAGGATGTAGAGGAAATGGCACGCTCATACTTGCTGATGGGATTGCAAATTGATACAACCAATCTGGAAAGCAGTATGGAGATTCCTTAGAAAACTTGGAATGGAACCACCATTTGACCCAGCTATCCCACTCCTCAGTCTATACCCAAAGGACTTAAAAACTGCATACTACAGTGACACAGCCACTTCAATGTCTATAGCAGCTCAATTCACAATAGCTACACTGTGCAAGAAACCTAGATGCCCTTCAATAGATGTATGGATAAAGAAATGTGGTATATATACAAAACAGAATATTACTCAGCATTAAAAGAGAATAAAATTTTGGCATTTGCAGGTAAATGGCTGGAGTTGGAGAGTATCACACAAAGCGAAGTAAGCCAATCCCAAAAAACCAAAGGCCAAATGTTCTCTGTGAGATGCTGATCCATCATGGGGGAGGGGGCATGGGAAGAATGGAGGAACTTTGGTCAAAGGGAAGGTAGTGAGGAGGGTGCATGGGGGCAGGAAAGATGGTGAAATGAGATGGACATCATAGCCCTAGCTTCATATATGACTGCATATATGGTGTCATTCTACATCAGGTACAACCAAATAAAAAGTTGTGCTCCATTTGTGTACCATGAATCAAAATGCTATCATGTATACCTAAGTAGAATAAATACATTAAAAAAAAGAAAACACTAAAAATTCTAAAGATTAAAGATAAGAACTGTTTATGTCCAAACTTGTTAATAATAATAATAAAAATTTGGAAAGCTTTAATAAAGGTGATCATGGTTTAAAATAAAAAAAATTGGTGGAGTTTTTTGGATCGTCTAAATATTTAAAATCATATCATCAGCATATAGGGACCATTTGAGCTCTTCCTTTCCTATTCCTTCCGCTTTAATTTCTTTCATTTGTCTAATTGCTCTGTCTCGGGTTTCAAGGACTAAGGGAATAGAAGTGGTGAAAGAGAGCATCTCTGTCATGGTCCAGTTTTTAGAGGGAATGCTTTTAATTTTTTTCTCCATTTAGAATGATGTTGGCCATGGGTTTATCATATACAGCTTTTACAATGTTGATGTATGTTCCTACTATCCCTAGTTTTTCTGGTGTTTTGAGTATGAATGGATGCTGAATGTTGTCAAATGCTTCTTCTGAATCTACTGAGAAAAGCATGTGATTCTTGACTTTAAGTCTATTGTGATGAATTGTATTTATTGATTCTATATGTTGAATCAACCTTGCATCCCTGGGATAAACCCCACTTGATCACATTATGGTATCTTTTTAATATGTTTTTGTATGTGATTTGTCAGGATTTTATTAAGAAATTTTGCATCTATGTTCATCAGGGATATTGGTCTGAAGTTCTTTCCTTGATGTGTTCTTGTCTGGTTTTGGTATCACAGTGATAGTAGCTTCATAGAATGAGCTTGGAAGGAATCTCTTCTGTTTTTGTCACCTTTTTTGTTTTTGTGCCATGACTAAAAGGACCCAACCAGAACAACTGTGGAGGAGGAAACGTTAATTTGGGGGCAAAATGTTTCAGAGTTTTCAATCCATTGACAGCAGAGTGCATTCCTCAGGGTTCCAGGTGAGGCTGAACATCATGGCAGGAGAATGTGGCAGAGGGAAGTGGTTCACATCATCAGAAAAAGTTCTCCTCTCACCAGATACATAATGTATACACCATAGCCATGCCCACAATGAACCACTTCCTCCAGCCACACCCCACCTGCCACAAGCCTACCACTCAGATAATCCCATCAGGGATTAATTTGCTGATTATATTAAAGTTATAACCCAAACATTTCTCCTTCATAGCTTTTTGCATTGTCTCATAAGTAAGCTTTTGGAGGACACCACATCTAAACCACAATGCTTCTTTTTCTATTTCATGGAATAATTTGAGTAAGATTGGTGTAATTTCTTCTTTGAAGGTCTGGTAAAACTCTGCTGAGAATATATCTGGTCCTGGTCTTTTCTTTGTTGGTAGGCATGTGATGACATCTTCAATTCCATTGCTCAAAATTTATCTGTTTAAATTTTCTATGTACTCCTGTTTCAATTTGGGTACAAAAATTAAGTTTCCTATCTCTCTTCATTAGGCTGGCTAAGAGCTTATCAGTTGTATTTAGTTTTTCAAAGAACCAAAGTTCTGTTTTTCTACTGCTATGTCATGCATGGCCATTTATTAGGGTCTCTGAACTGTGCAGTGAGGGGATTCAGAAAAGACTAATGGACACACAAATAGAGAAAAAGCTAGACCTTGTGGTTCATCCAACCCCTGATGATGGAGGAAGACTGACCATGAGCAAGCTCTTCACATTTATTATATAGGGTTAGACATCAAAAATATTTATTGTGAGAAAGTTTCTTCAAAGCAAGCAGACACAAGGTCATGAGTATGAGTAGCCCAATTAAGACTATCAGCTTGTGCCCATTAATTCCTACCCTCCACCAACTGGCATTTGAACCCAAGGTTATGAACTGATAAATATGAAATTCTTGGATGTGTTTTCAGAGGAAGCCACATCCTATTATTATAACACAAATGAATTATTAGCAAATGCAGAATTTCAAAAATATCCCATATTGAATGTTTTAACATATTCCAAGGACTAAACCATTTAAATCATTAAGCATTTTTTCAGCAAACCATGCAGGATCCAGAAGATCATTCTTGCTTTCTTGAATATCCTGGATGTGATAATGTAACTCCATAAGGTCTAGCCTGTCATTATTTCTCTGCCACATGCTCATGATTTTTAACTTTTTCCCAGTCCCATTGGGAAGCATTATATTTGACTGTTGTAACACAAACCAATTTGCAGCCAGCATGGCATTGTAGTTGCTGTCTAAATTTGAGGGCACCAAGCTCACTTCCTGTGTGTATGACCATAGCTTCCAAAGCATTTAACTTAGCCTCAATCTTTTCATCAATATTTACCAGATTCTATAGGGCTTTTGAAGTATCCTGAGCCAAATTACTAATAAAATGAGCATTGTGAATGGTTTGGGGCAAGGGTATGGCAGATGCCATGGCAGAGACCAAAACAGATATCAAAGTGACTACTCCAAGTACAATAAAGCTGATAGTACACTGAGGTCTCTTCAGATGGGAACACATCCATTGTAAGACTTTAACTCGATCATCAGAATACCAGGGCTCTGAAAGGTCAGCTGGGAGTAAAAGAAAGAGACTTGGACTAACACAAGCTCTCTCTCTCTGTCCTTTATTATACCTGGTAATGCAGTTAGTCAGATTAAATCTTTGACAAGTTACACAATATTTTTCTCCAATTCTTTTTACTTTTACTTTTCCAGAAATCAAAACATAAAAAGATTTGACACAGCCCCACTGGCCATAGCAGGAAGCCACTTTACAGCTCCTATCCATAAAGTCAGCTATGGGACTGCCTCTATAATTGATGAAGTCTGAAGCAGCTATTAAATGCTGCAAATCATTTTGCATGCCATCACCACTGAAGGTTATAACATTACTAACAAATCCTCCAGGAGTTGTGAAATTATCCTGACATAGTTGTCTCATCAATTCTGGAAGACCCATCCAAAATACATTTGCTACTTTCCAGGGATCTTATGTCACACTGGCAAAATATTAGAACATTCCTTCCATTTTGGAAAGGTACCCAATCTGTTGTAGTATGATTAGGGCAATATGGTATTGGTGGATGCTCTTTGGGAAACACAATTTTGTCAATGTGGAGTCCTATTTTTGTAACTGTCCAAACATACAATTTTAAGTCCCAGGAGCCAGTGAGATTGACTACCTTGGCTCCCACATATGCTATGTTTTCCTCTGGAGCCACTTCTAAACAGCCAGCATGTTTATTGTAAGACCAACATATAGGTAAATTCCCACTATACCCAGTATAATTAAATACAATTCAATGAACAGGTGTAATATGTTAATCTCAGAAACCTCCCATCATTTGAGTGTCATTAGTAAATACTGGAATGGATTCTCCAGGCCAGACAGCTGGGTGTACTAAAGGTGGGTCTAGGCAATACGTCCCATAAGTTTCCTCATAAATCCTACTTACCTGATAGCTTATTTAAGCCATCATGGCCACAAACATGATGGTTGGAGACTTAGTTCCTCTCTTATGTTTGATTGACTGCTAAGACTGATGTCAGAGGTTTTTCAGCTGTTTGAACTGTGGCTTGAGATCCTCCATGGTGGTGATGAACAGCACACTCTGGTACCCAGACAGGATGAACTGTTCCTTCTGGTAAGACACAAGCATGGCCTCTGCTCCACATTATTACAAAATCTGGTCCATTCTCTTGTCCTGTTTGTAAGTCTCTACACCAGACTAGGCCTGACAAACTTACTGCAGTGGGAGACATGTGTCACTTAGCAATAGAGTGACCTCCAGCATTCTGATTTAAAATTTTTTTTAAAAAAATTTAAAACTGATTCAAATAATTTCAGGGGGTTCTATCTCCCCCTTTTTGTTTTTGTAATAGTAACTAAGGGAGAAGTAGGTCTATTCTTGTTTGGTGATCAATATAATATCAATCACAAAACTGTTGAAAAGAAGAACTGATAAAAACTGGAGCATTATCAGTTTTAATTTGTAGGGGATGGCCCAGCTCTGTAAAAGTAGCTACACAGTGGGAAATGACTTGATGAGTATTTTTTACTTAGCCAGGAAAATTAGCAAAAGTCACCAATCAAGCATGTAAAGGTTGCCAAAGCCAATGTTGTTGGTGAACTGAAAGGGGAAACACAATAAAAGAAGGCTAAACTTTCACCAATTGTATGACTTGACTTTTGTTTTCAATAATAGGCTAAGCAATAAAATTATAAAATGGGGTCAGTATAAGTACTGAAAGTCAGCCTTGAATCTTGTTTGTTCTATAGATGAAGGCCTTATTATCTCAAATTAACTTAGGTTGTTATATTAGAAATTACTTTTGTAAGGGATTAAGAGACAACAAATTAACAAGAGTAAAAACATTTACTTTGCATAATAACTATGAACCAAGTAGCATAATTTTTGTAATCTCAAATCTTTACTTATCCATGTAATTATACTTCCTATTCATTTTAAGATTACAGTATTCCTTACAACAAAAATCCATCCTTTGGACTTAACTTTAAATGAACTTGAGTGGTTATTGTAACAGAGAATAACATGAGAGGCAGAGTCTTAACCAGGTGAGGTGGTCTCTTGACAAATCTTAGGTAAATTGTTTTATTTCTGAATCTGACATTAGAATTTTTTAAAATAGTAGTTTTCATATATCACTTCTTGTGTCAATATAAATCAGGTAACATAATTTGACATTACATCTGAAACATGAATCAAAGTAGTTAAGACAGATTTTAAACCTCTCTAGTGGGAGAGTGGCAAAATATCTTTACAACCTATATTGTTAACCTTTAAATAAACCAGGCTCTCCTTATTGTCTTTTAAAAATGTATTCATGTTTCCATTGCATGGGAAAGCTTACTGCCAAATTTTATAACTTTTGACATATTGTTTTATCTATTTACAAAATCTTAAATGAGGTAAATAAAATTCCAACTAAATTTTTTATTTTTATATAAGTCTGAAAGATACCATGATTACAGAGAACTTTAGTTTGGAGAACACTAGCTTGGTAAAATGTTCTCTTAAGTCTTAGACATTAAAGACTTTTATATGAACACTTTTAGAATACAAAGAAGCCAATAACATCACCACAAATACAGTAATGTTCTCATGTTAACCAAGTTTAGCTTTTTAAGAAAAATTTAGATTCTGGAATAGTTTACTAGTTATTGTAAAGTAATCCTTTAAAATAACAGTTGTTGTAAAACCAGAATTGTACAAACATTAATTTCCTTAAAGACTAGTTTTTTTCTAAATAATAAAACTTAACAGACACAAGAAACTATCTAGTTGAATGAGAGTAGATTAATGTTTTAAGAAATTCTTATTACTTTAACACACAGGGAGTTAAAATTTGGTTTATATCAGTACATTAATTTTTTAACTTTTGTCTGAGGAAAGGGACCGTTTTCCTTCCCACTCTCAGCCCCCTTTTTAAAAGGAAGCCTAATTAGCCTCTTGAAATATAACAATGTCTGTGAAGAGCTGCTTTGTCTGTTTCTGTAAGCATGCTCTACCCCAGGTCCTCAGCCTCATAGATTAGAAACTTTCTTTTTGAAAGAGGAAAGAATCTTAAATAATTTTAGCTGATTATATATAACCAAATTAGTCATGCACAAAGTTTTGAAATCTATCCTTCATAAACTATTTGTAATTTACTTAGACATTTTACAAACTTTTACTTCATTAGACAAAAGAACTTTTAATCCAAAACCATTTTCCTCTACTCTTTATATTAAAATATATTTTTGTACCTAATCCTGCTTATATCTCTTTCTTAGTTACTGGCTTTTTCCAAATTTATACTTGAAACATTGCATATGAAAATTTTAAATTTAGACAAATTACTTCACTTTAATAAGATGAATTACCTTTGTTTATAAGGTACTGTAATTGAAAACAAAATGAAACCTCTTGCACTCATTGTATATAAATCACACTGGAGAGAATCTTAACTCCCATTAACTGTTTTTAGTGAAGACACAGAAACAAAGAAATCACAAACCTCTTCCATTTACCAATTTAGGAAAACAAATATAGTGTTTAAATCTATTTTATTTTTGAGTGCTTGATTGTATATTTAGTGGTTTATATTTTAGCACTTTAACTTTGTAAATTAATCAGATGTCTTATCAGCAAACACATTCCTGGTTAATCCCTAATCCATGATTAGGAAAATACATTATTTTATATGTTAAATCTCATTTACTTATTTTTAACTGAAAAAACCATGATGTCAAAAAATGCAGTTAATAGTACTAATTACCTCTTTTCTGTTGAAGAAAAATCCTATAAGCGATGGATATTACATTTCAGACATTTTATAGAAACCAACATTTTCTTAATTGTTTGACCAGTGGCAAAGACTTGTAAGTTCATAATTTTAAAGGCATCTTTATTTTTATTTGTTTACTGAATTTAGACTGAACTTTTGTTTAAGTCGCTTAAACTAAAATAGAAAAAATTTGGATCCATTTCTTTTTCAAGTTTTAATTTATGAGCATTCATCTCTATGTGAACTTTGATACCATGTACATGATATATGATATGGACACAAACACATATATAGACAACAGTACAATACAAAAGTGCACACACATACATAAAACAGACAAAAAAATGAAGATTTTGTAACATTTTAAAGTGGAGCTCCACGAGTAGGAGGCAATGTTACAGATATTTATTAAAGCCTCTATTAGATTTAACTCATTAGAAATTAAAATAGAGCCAATCAGACTTTTACATTATGACATAAACATAGGGCAGACCTGTATATTTGGAAATTCCAGGTCTAAGGTCTAAGAGCCATAAGGGATTCTGAAAACAAACATTCAGATAGCTAGCCATTATTCATCCTTAATGGCTACCAGATCCACCCTCATCACAGCCATCCCTAGAAAATTGGCTTCTGAAAAAGACAGAGTATAAAATCCTCTTTAGTTAGATAAAACAAAACTGATGAGGAAAATACATTATTGTAGGCATGGAAAAACAAATGTGAATTCACCATAAAATCATGGGCTCAAACATGTACAATCTTAAAAAAACAAAAGTTCTTTAAAAAAAAAAGTCCATGGCCACAATACTTTAGTAAAAGCCCATGTAAATATCTTTATTAGTTCAGAGTTTACTTTTAACTTATCTTAGAGTCAGTTCAGATATTTAAAGAGTGAGGGAGCCTGCAAAATCCTTAGAGAAAGGTATTTAAGGAAAGGAAAACCTCTACCTTTGGAATCCTTCTTTTTCTTCTCCCAGTGCTGTAGCATTAGGGAGAAAATTGGTTAAGAAAACAGAATAGAAAAGATAGCAAGCCAAGCAGAAGCAGCTTTAATTTAAATGTGACACTTTTTTTCCCCTTTTGACTTAACCCTTTTTCTGCGAGTCTTTCTTGTAACTTAAAAGTGACACCCTTTATTTCTTTTGTCTTAACTGGTTCTCTGTAAGTCTTTTTTGCAGGCCTTCCTCCACAGTTTGCATTTTAAATACATGCTTAAGAGAGATAGAGATCTAGCAGAACCTAAGAGTGAAAGAACCTGATGTTTCAATCTCTTAAAACATAGTGCTACAATTTGTGTTTTCTCTAGAGAACCCCATGTCTCTACATTTACCAGTCCCTCTTTAAGGAACTAAGGCAAGTTTCAATAACTAATTTTAAAATCTGCCACTGTGCCTTCTTTGATTTAAGCATACACTTAAGCATAATCATGGCAACAGAGAAATTCTTCTTTGGATTCTAAATGTCCCATGATTTACACCAAGCTATACATAAACTCACTCTTTGCCTTCCTTTATCTGACACACGTCTTTTTTAGGAGCCTCCCACTCAACCTAACAAAGGATAAGAATGCATGAGTGTCCATGGTCCCTGTTTGGGTGCCAACTACCACAGCCTACATGGCAGTTGATTTCAAGGGTTCAGAATGTGCAGTGAGAGAATTGGGAGAACACAGACACATAAATAGAAAAAAGCTGGGAACCAGTCGTTCAGCCAACACCTGATAGAGAAAGATGACCATGAGCAAGTTCAGCATGTTTATAATATACATTTAAACATCAAAAAGAATTTATTGTGAGAAAGTTTCTTCACAGAAAGTAGAATCAAGGTCATGAGTATGAGTAGCCCAACTATGACTATCAGCTTGTGCCCATAATTCTCTACCTCTGGGCAGCTGGATTTTGAAACCAAAGTTAAGAACTGATAAATTCTGTGGCTGGCACAGAATCTCTCTTTGAACAGGGCATCACCATAGCAACTGGGCAATCTCAGATCAGCACCTTCCCCTGAGAGTTCACAAGAGAGGTATCACCTTGGTCTCTGGACAGCTCAAAGACCACAATTCCTTTTCCACTCCTGACAGTCTATTTTTTAAATTGTCTTGTTGTTGTTTGTCAATTTTATTGATTTTGGCTCAGGTTTTAATTGTTTTCTGTCTTTTATTTCTTTTTGTGTTGATTTTTTTCTTCTTTTTATAGGGCTCTGAGATGTAATGTCAAGTTATTTATTTGTTGACTTTATATTCTTTTAAAGAATGTGCTCAGTGCAATGAACTTTCCTCTTAGTACTGCCTTCATAGTGTCACAGAGATTTTTGATAAGTTGCATCGTGATTCTCATTTACCTCTAATTATTTTTATATTTTATCCCTTATTTATTCTACTATCCTTTGATCATTCAATAGTGTATTCTTAGTCTCTTAGGTGTTAGAGTAGCTTCCATTTTTATTTTATCATTGATTTCTAATCTCATTCCATTATGATATGGTAGAGTGCAAGGCATGATTTCTATTTTTTTTTTTTGTATTTGCTACATGGTGCTCTGTGGCCTTAGATATGGTCTATTTTAGAGAAGGATCCATGTGCTACAAAGAAGAAATTGTTTTCAGGCATTGATGGATGCAATAATCTATATATCTCTGTTAAGTCTAAATTATCAATAGCATTTTTTAGTTCTCTAACTTCTTTGTTTAGTTTTTGCTTGGATGGTCTATCCAGTGATGAGAGAGGTGTTTTAAAGTACACAGTACTATTGTGTAGTGATCTACTTGATTCTTGAAATTGATAAGGGTTTGTTTGATGTCCATAGATGCGTCACTCTTTGGGGCATGCATATTTATAATTGCTAAATCTTATCAATGCATGATTTTATTAAGCATTATGAAAATGACTTTGCTCTCCCTCATGTTTAACTTTGTTTGGAAGTCCACTTTATCTGAGAATAGGAACCCTTGCTTGTTTTGGGGGCCCATGTTATTGATATAATTTTTCCTATCTTGTTACCTTCAGTCTTTGGATGTCTGCCTATGAGGTGAGTCTCTTGGAGACATTCTATTGTTGGGCTTTTTTTGGTGCAATCTTCCTCTGTGTGTCTCTTGATTGATGAGTTTAGGCCACTTACACTCCATGTGATTATTGAAAAATAATTTTTATTCCTTGTTATTTTGATTTACTTCTGGTTTTTAATTTAAATTAATTCCTTCTTTGACTGATTATTTGTCTAGTGTAGTTCTTTCCTTTGATGGTTTCACTTTTACTTTTCACTTGTTCTTCGTGAAATATTTTACTGAATTTGTTTTGTAGTGCAGGACTTCTAGCTGTGAATTTCTTTAACTATTGCTTATTTTGGAAGGTTTCTATTTCATTATTAAATCCAAAGGTTAATTTTGGTAGGTATAGTATTCTTCCGTGTCATTCACTTTCTTTCAGGACTTGGTGTATATTATGCCAAGGCCTTGTAGCTTTTAGAGTCTGTGCTGAGAAGTCAGATGAGTTATGGATTGGTTTTCTTCTAAATATAATGTGGTGTTTCTTCTAGCAGACTTTAAATTTTCAACTCTATTCTGTATGTTGGGCATTTTCATAATTATGTGCCTTGGTGTAGGTCTATTCTAATTTTGTATATGTGTGGTCCTGTAAGCCTCCTGCATTTGCTTTTACATTGTATTCTGAAGGTTTGGGAAATTACCTGAAAATGTTTCATTGAAAAGATTGTGCATTCCTTTGGTTTGTATCTCTGCACCTTTATCTTTCCCAGTGCATCTTAAATTTGGTCTTTTCATGTTTCCCTATATTTCTAGAAATTTCTGTTTTTGTTCTCTTGATATCTTTTCTTCTTGCCCAAATTTATTTTCAAGATTATATATTTTGTCTTTGTTGCCTGAAACTCTATCTTCCTAGTGGTCTTGTCTTCTGGGGATGCTTTCCATTGAATTTTTAATTTGATTTATTGATTTCTTCATTTTGAGAATTTTCAACTGATTGTTCTTCAGGATTTACATCTCCTTATTGAAGTGATTTTTCACATATTGGATTTTTCTCTCTGAATTCCCTCCTATGCTGTCTTTTACCTTGCAGATTGGTTTAAATATGAACTTCCTAAATTTCTCCTCTGAAAATTTCTCCACTGTGGTGTCTTTGGATTCTGTAATGAAGTATTTTGATTTGTTTGGGATGATTTATTCCCTTGCTTTTTCATGCTGTATATTTCCCTACCTGTTTATCAGTAAGATTCTGAGATGGCAGAGCTTCTACCCTATGAATTTATAGTGTTCCTGAATATTTCTAGTATGTCACAATTTAGGTGGAAACAAATAATGATAACAACAAATGCAATCAATATTATGCATTCAACTAAATACTCTGTTCCTATTTGGTCATCTACGATGTTTATTGGCACCATAGAAACAAATGGAATTGTAGAAAATTGCCAACAGTAAAGATATTATGTTTACTAAATGGTTTGGTGTTTCAAAAATGTAAAGAGTAAAAATGCAGAGGAGATGTAGGATATAACATTTGAGAGGATTAGAGATGTAAGTAGTGAAGTTTTGAAGGCAGAGTGAAAGAGATAATGATAGAATTTGGCTGTTTATGAGAGAAAAGAAAGGAAGAGAATGAAGAGAAATAGAGAAAAACAATATAAGGCAAAAAAACCCCAACAACATCATAATTATTAAAAAAACAATATAAAATATAACCAAGGCATATGAATCAAAACACCAGTCCTCAAAAGATAGAGTCATAAAAATGTCTATCTTCAAGAAAGGATAGACCTGAGAAGAGTGAGACAAATATGTATGTGTACAGTGTACATGGACCATTCAGCATGCAAAAGTTTCAAGAAAGAAAGGTACTTGATGGGGCTGGTGTTGTAGCTCAGTGGTATCGCTTGCCTAGAATGTGTGAAGCACTAGGTTCAATCTTTAGCACTATGTAAAAATAAATAAATAAACTAAAGATATTGTGTCCATCTAAAAATAAAAATTTTAATAAAAAAGGTGCTTGATGGAAAACTAAGGCATTGTATTCATTGTAATGGTCAAAAAATTGTCTATAATATTTTATGTTGGTTGTAAGTTCCCAATTTTCTTTCCTTCCTCTCTTTTTTTTCTTCCACTGTTGCAAAGAGGTACTTTCATGTGTAGTTTTGTCTTTTATAACAAGTCATCCCTTATTGGTGTCTCTTAGCTTCATCCTGTAGGCTAAGTGTGATCCAAGTGTTGGTTTCAGCTAGCAATTTCTTTGTTTGCAGCTGACAAAACCGATAAGAAAAAGGACTTACAGAGATGCTGTAACACCATGCATTTTTCTGAGGTTTATTTTTGGAGTCTTTCTCTGATTTTGCTGTAGGAGTAGATGTCAAAGATTGTGACCTGATATCTTCTTCTATTCATGACTATTTGGGGCTTAGCCATTGACTTGAAATCTTTCTCTTCCCTCTTCTTGTGTTAATGTATTGTTGAAGATCTGGTGGGATTGGTTAGCATGTGGGGGAATGGGCAATCTAACATAACTGCATTGTGGGTGTTCCAGAAGATATCTCTATCCTGTGAACTCATAGTGTAGCAGTCACTTTCCAGCCCCTATTAGGAAAAGCAGAAGCAAGCAACAGTAATTGCAGTGATCAATATTAGAATGAATGTCCAATGCCTACTATGGCATGTACACCCATCTTTTCCATGAAAAGAGGAATGACAGAGTCATCATTTAACAACAGTAATGATAATCTGCCATGAACTAGATATGCCCTTACCAGCACAAGTAAATGCAATATGGGTCATGATGGTAGTAATTATTTAAGCTACATTATTGTTAAAGGGAGTAAATTACATTTTATTAAGAGTGAGGATAGTGGGTTAGAAAGGCAAAAGAAAGTTTAAAATATTCAAATCTGGAACAGAGGTGTAGCAAGTGAGAGGTAGCAAGTGATGGCTAAATGGGGGAGCAAAAAATAAGCAAACATAATAAGTAAAATAAATAATGACAAAGAGAACAAGCCAACTTGGCACTAAAGGGGGAAGAGAAGAGATAAAGGAAACGAAATTAACAGTGAAAACAAACAAAAAGTCAAATGAGCACACATAAACAAAACACCCTACCTCCTAAAGTCTAAATAAGGTGAAATAAAAATGGCTGAAGAAAGAAAAATTAAAAACTAAAAGCAAGAAATAAAATAGAAGAAAAATGAAGAGACACTATTTATGCACACACATATATCCATGGGTTAATCATCACAGCTAGTTTGCTCCTGCCAACATATAAACACATCCACACCTATCTATGCACGATGGAAAATAGGAGGGAAGAAGGGTTGTGGTTTAGATATGAGGTATCCATAAAGAACTCATGTGTGAGACAATGCAAACAATTTAGGGATGAAGTGATTGGGTTATTTGAGCCCCAACACAGTTGATGCATCAATCCAGGGACATGGCTTAACTGACTGGTGACTGAGGATGTGTAGATCGTGGCTACAGGTGGTAGGTTGCTTGGGGCACACTATTGGGGTTTATATTTTGTCCCCCAAATATAATTATATTTATATTTTGTTTATTATTTGGTGATTGTGGCACTCTTTTTCCTGATTTCCATATCGTGAGCTTCTTTTCTCTTATACACTCTTCTGCCATGATGGTCCTCCTCACCTTGGGCCCAGAGCTATGGAGTAGGCTGGACATCATACTGAGACCTCTGAAATCATGGGTGTTGAACAAACTTCCTCCACTAAAATTTTTGTCAGGTCTTTTGATCCCAGTGGTGAAAAGCTGACCAAAACAGAAATGGGTACCAAGAAGTGGGGTCATTGCCATGACTAACCTGACCATAAGGTAAGACTGTGGAGCTGTTTTGTGGAAGGAAGTTTGACAAGTTTAGAAATGCAAGCAGAAAAAGACCTAGAATGTTGTGATTAGAGCTCAATGAGTCATACTGGTAGGAGCTCAGAAGAATGGCTGTAGAACTATGGACAGGAAGACTACACTCTCAAGCATTCAGAGGAGAAGGAGGACTATTTTGAAAATGGGGCTAGAGATCATTCAAGTTATATTCTGGCAAAGGACTTGTCTACATTTTCCCCATTCCCAGGACATTCTGTGAGACTAAATTTAAAGGTGATGTGCTAAATAAAATGATGGAGAAATTTCAAGGCAGCACAGCATTCATGGTGGGGCATGGATTTTGCTGGTGGCATTCAGTGAAGTTTACTGTGATAACTGGGAGCTGAAATCAGAGAAGCAAGATCTGAAAAACTGCAGTTCAGCCAAAAAAGCATGAGTAAAACTGGTGTTAAGTAAGGTGTCATTGTAAAAGAGACTAGGGAGAGTCACTAGGGAGTCACTAGGGAGATGCTGCTAAGTAGCTTAAACATCATGAATAGAAAAGATGGCTTGAGGGCATCTGAGAAATTAGAACGATCACACTCATCAGAGACCCAGGGTCCTAAACATAGAAACTCCACTGAGAAGAGGCCATGGGGGGCCCTTGCTGGCACGTGGGATCTTAGAAAGTGTTTTTCACCATGTCCCACTGCCCAGATACTCAAAGGTTGATGCAAGGGTGGTCTCATGTGGCTTGTCTACAGCTTGAGATGGCAGCAGATCTTGGCATAGACCACATGTTTTGCAGGATACCAAAGTTAGTGGGTCATGAAAACTTCTACTGAAATTTCAATGGAAGACCTGGAAGGCAGGTAAAGTGCAGTAGGATCAGAGTCCCTGTGGGCTACCCCTGAGAGGGTGATGCATGGGGAAGTGAGAGGAAAACAAAAATGTAATGGAAGACCCCAAAATTAAGAGATGTTAGTTATGTGCTATGTCTGCCAAGGAAATATTTGAGAATTGAGCAGAAACAAACCAAGAGAAAGGCCATGTGGCCTGCAATCAGCAAGGCCATAGGGGTGTAGTTACATGAGCCCTTTGGAGAGAACATCACAATATCACATGGCCCAGGTGCTGGACTTGGAGCTGCAGGACTTATTTGCCCAGCTGGATTCCAGTATTGGTCCTATCCCTTCTTTCTATGCCCGCATTTCTCTCTTGTGGAGTTAAAATGTTTACTCTGGACCATTATACATTGGCTATATGCAGCTTGCTTTTGATATTTACAGGGGTTCACACTGAGAGTTTGCCTTGAGTCTCAGAGGACACTTTGAACTTTGACTTTTGGGTAGTGCTAAAATTGTGTAGAATATGGGGACTCTTAGGTGGAATGATTTTTGGATTGAGCACTAACTCTGCTTCCTGTTTGCCAAGTCCACCTCCACACACTTCCACCATGATATTTTACCTTATCTCAAGCCCAGAGCAAAGGTGTCATCTTTCTGAGGATGGAGTCCTCTGAAACTATGAGCCAAATAAACCTTTTCTCTTCTAATTGTTGTCAGGTCTCTCAGTCACATCCGTGAAAAGGCAGACAAAAACAGGAAGAAAAAAAAAGAGAGAAAAATCTTAGTACCAAAATATAGGAGTTGCCTCTGCTAAAGTGTTGAAAGCTGTAGACAAGCATGGATGCTCACTGCCTGTGCTACACTGTTCTTTCTGTGTCTTCTTGGGTTGTGTTTCACTTACAGAGAAAAGAATCTTGGGTTGTTGAATCCATCTTCTTTGTGATGTTCACTATGCTTTCTTCTGGGGTGTTCTGGAAACCAGGCTGCTGTGTTGACCCTCAGCTCCCCTTTTCATCAGTTTAAGCTAGAATGAAATTAGTTGTCATAACTGGAGTTTTGTTCATTCACTATAAGTAGATTCCTTCCCAGAATGGGTTTAATGTGAAATTTAGATGCTCACTGGCACAATTACACCATAAAATATACAGAGTACCTGAGTGACCAGGAGAAAAGATAATTTGGAATGGGGTTCACAGAGAAAATAAGAGGACATGGGAACACACCAGGAGCACTCTCCTCCTGGAGCCCAGTTGCTTACAGTACAGGCACTGGGGGGATGGGGGTGGGAATGCACCTGGCTGGGAATTTGAAAGAGCAAGGCCAGGAATTGTTGAGTTTAGACACTAAACCTGAAGGACCAGAAAATGCAGTGTCCATTAGTGACAGAGGGCCTGCAAATTGGCTGCTTTGTTGCACAATTGAAACACAGAGGACATCCATGTGATGCCATATCTAGCATAGACTGGCAACTGCCAGACCCTGCAGGTGTCCTGACTTAAAATATTCAGACAAATTATCATTCAAAAAAGAACTTGAGCCTAAACCTCACCTCCAAGGTTTCCATGTGTGGGATCTCTTCTTGCACTGCAGAAACTTCACTATGGGGGTGGAATAGACATTGTACCCTCTCGCTCACATCCCACGTGGGTGAGGGAATGGGCTTATGTTAGATTGATGGGCAGGCTTAGAAACAAAAGTTGCAAAAGTAGAACAAAAACATGCACACAAAAAGCTAGAAATATGTTTTACAGTGACAGGTTAAGCGGACAAGAGGGGTACAGCTTCTAGAAAAGATGGAGCCCATGAAAATGAAGGAAACAACAAACAAAATTAAAAACTCAATGAAAAGCATGACCAACCGTCTAGACCATGTGGAATTTAGAGATCTTCAGTCAGTGGAGATGACAATATATAACCATGAAAATAAACTTGACCATAGAGAAAAGAGGTTAAGGGACTATGAACAGAACTTACAAGAAATATGAGATGATATAAAAAAGCCAAATGTAAGATTCATTGGATAGGTGAGGGGTAAGAGATACAAACCAAGTGCATGTACAATCTTTTCAGAAAATTTCCCAAATGAAATGGAAAATCTAATACAGGAGGCTTAAAAAATTACAACAGATGCACACCAGTACACATTATTATAAAATATCCTACATAGAAAATAAGAACAGACATCAGGTGCCCATCAGTAGGTAAGTGGATTAAGAAAATGTGGTATATGTACACAACAAAGTTTTACTCAGCCATAAAGAAAGAAATTATGGCATTTGCCATTGAATGGATAGAACTGGATAACATCATGCTAAGTCACATAAGTCAGATTCATAAAATCAAAGTTTGGATATTTTCTTTCCTATTTGGATACTAAACAAAGAAAGAAAAGAAGATATTAGAAAGATCAGTGAAGTACAAGTTTGAGAATGAGAGGGGTAGCAAGGAAGAAAATAGGAAACAAATATGGAATAAATAAATAAGCCTTATAATAATATTATTTAGGTTGGATATGTCTTTAGTAATTTTATGACCTGTATATTGGTGATAGAGATGTGTTGAAATATCCCATTATTATTGTGTAGGGGTTTATCTGAGATTTAATGTCAAAACATATTTTTAATGTAATTGGGGCATGTAATTTGGGGCATATATATTTACTATCACTGAAACCTCTTGTTGGAATGTTCCCTTTACCAGGACATAATGATAGTATCTCTTTTATTTTTTTTATTTATACACGACAGTAGATATCATTTTGATATATTTATACAAACATAAAGTACATTTTATTCTAATTAGGATTGTGGTGTTTTTGTTGTAATTAATTTTTTCTTGAAATCAACTTTGTTATATATAATAGCTACTCCATCTTGTATAGACTGTATGTGGAATATTTTTTCTATTATTTTACCTTCAGCCTTTGAATGTCCTTGCCTATGAGATTAGTCTTTTGCAGATAGCTTATGGTTGGAGCTTCTTTTTGAACAATTATGCAAATCTGTCTTTTAATTGTGGAGTTGTCACAATTTATATTCAATTTATTATGGATACATTTTTGTGGTTTACTGTGATTTTGATTTTTCATTATGTTTTCCCTTTAGATGATTAGTCTTGTATTTATCTTTATTTGAGAATTTTGTCATTTTTTGGTTTCTCTATGCACAGTTAATTTTTGAGAATCCTTTGTAGGTTTGGTTTTGTAGTTATAAATTCTTTTAGTTAATCCTAGTCATGGAAAGTTTTTATTTCCCCCATCAAATATGAATGAGAGGTTTTCTGTGCATAGCAAATTTCATTGGCAATTATTTTCTTTAAGAGCTTTTAATATCTCTTTACAAGCCCTCCTTGCTTTCAGGGTCTGAGTTGAGAATTCAGAAGTGAGCATTATTGGTTTGCCTATGTGACTTGACATTTCTCTCATGAAGCTTTTTTAATTGGGTGTTTTTAGTTACACATAACAATAGGATTCACTTTGGCATTAATTATAAATCACAGACTATAATTTGTTCTAATATAGTTTCCAGTACTTTCCCCTTTAACTCCCCTTCTCCCTCCATTTCAATTCCATTTTCTTTCCTCTACCTTTCTGGTCTTTCTAATATTGACTTATAGATTTTTTTAAATTAACATCTTATGTATGTACATGATGGTGAGATTTATTATGGTATATTCATATACATACATAGGACATTGAGGTAATATTCATGGCACTGTCTTTCCCTATCCTGTCTTTCCTCCCTTCCCTTTATTTCCCTTTGTGTACTCCACTAATATTTCTTCAATTTTTATCCCCCAGCAATTATTTTGGGTTATCTTCCATGTAGCAAATAAACCATTTGACCTTTGGCTTTTGGGGACTGGTTTATTTAACTTAACACGATAGTCTCCAGTTCTGTCCATTTATCAGCAAATGGCATAAAGTCATTATTATTTATGGCTTAATAAAATTCCATTGTGTGTATATATAATATTTTCTTTATCTATTCATCTATTGAAGCCTGGCCCCAAAGCTTGAATATCATGAATTCTGCTACTATAAACATTGTTGTGGCTTTTCCACTGCAGTATACTCATTTAAAATCTTTTGGATATGTACCGAGGAGAGGAATAGCCGGGTCACGTGATGGTTCCATTCCTAGCATTTTGAAGAATCTCCATACTGCTTTTCAGAGTGATTGCACTAATTTGCAGTCCCACCATCAATGTATGAGTGTAGATTTTTCCCCACATTTTCTCCAATATTCATCATTACATGTATTATTGATAATTGCCATCAGGACTAGAATAAAATAAAAACTCAATGTAGTTTTAATTTTTATTTCTCTGATTGCTAAAGATGCTGAACACTTGTCCATATATTTGTTGATCATTTATATGTCTTCTTATGAGAAGTGTCTGTTTCCCTTGCCCAAATATCAATTGGTGTGTGTGTGTGTGTGTGTGTGTGTGTGTTGAGTTCTATGTATATTCAGGATATTAATACCCTATCTGAGAAGCTGGTGACAAAGATTTCTTCCCATACAGTTGACACTTTCTTTACTCTTCCTTTGCTGTGAAGAAACTTTTTAATTTAATGCCATCCCACTTATTGACTTTCAATTTTACTAGTTGTGTTTTAGGAATCTTTTTAAGAAAGTCAGTCATTGAGCCAACATGTTGGAGTGTTAAGCCTACATTTTCTTCCAGTAGTTGTAGGTTTTCTGGTCTAATTACTAAATTTGATAGACATTGAGTTCAATTTGGGGCCGAGTAAGAAATAGGGGTTAAATTTTATTCTACTATGTATAGATTTTTCGTTTTCTCAGCACCATTTTCTTAAAAGACTATCTTTTCTTCATGTTTTTTTGGCACTTTTTCTACTATCAGATAACTGCATTTGTGTGAGTTTTTCTCTATGACTTTTATTCAATGGTCTTCATGACTATTTTGTTGCTTGTAGCATGCTGTTTTTGTTACTATAGCACACTAGTATAACTGGAGGTCTGGTAATGTGATGCTTCTACATTGCTTTTCTTGCTAAAAATTGGTTTGCTATTCTGCAATATTTTTCCAAATTATTCATACCTGCTTTTTCTAGTTCTGTGAAGAGCATCATTGGAATTTTGATGAGAATTTCAATGAATCTATATAATGCTTTTGGTAAGTATGACTATTTTGGTCTTATTATTTCTGCCTATCCAAGAACATGAGAAGTCTTTTCATATTATAAGTCTTTTTCAATTTTTTCTGTTAATGTTATATGGTCTTCATTATAGTTGTTTTTTGCCACATTTTTAGATTGATTTCTAAGTATTTAACATTTTTAGGGCTGTTATGAATGGTATAGTTTCCAATTTTTTTCAGCAGATTTATCATAGGAATATTGGAATGCAATTGATTGTTGACCTCTGTTGATTCTGTTAGTTTGCATTTATGAATTCTAAGAGTCTTCTGGTGTAGGTTTTTGGGTATGCAAATACAGAATCATGTCTTCAGCAGATAGATAGTTTAAGCTCTTTTTTTCTTATTCATATCTATTTAACTTCCTTCTTTTGCCTAATTTCTCTGGCTAGAGTTTCAAGGACTCTTTTGAATAAAAGTGGAGAAAGAGTGAATATTTGCCTTGTTACTGGTTTTAGAGGAAATTCTTACAGTTTTTCTAAATTCAGAATAATATTGGCCTTGGGTTTTCCATATATAGCCTTTAAAATGTTGAGGTAAGTTTCTTCTTTCCCTAGTTTATTCTATTGCTTTAAAATGCTGTATTTTGTCAAATGCTTTTATTGCATCTACTGACATAATCATGTGATTCTTATCCTTAATTCCATTTATGTGGTGAATAAAAATTATTGATATTTGTATAATGAATAAGTCTTGCTTTGCTGTGATTAAATCTACTCCATCATGGTACACTGTCTTTTTAATGTTTTGTATGCAGTTTACTAATATTTTATTAAGAATTTTTGCATTTCTGTTCATCAAAGATATTGGTCAATTTAAATTTATATAATGTGGCTTTGCCTAGTTTTGGTATCATGATGATACTGGCTTCACAGAACAAGTTTTGCCGTGTTTCTACCTTTTCCTATTTTTAGAAAAAAAAATAGGAGGCTTTGTGTTGGTTCTTAAAAGATTTGGTAGAATTTTGCTGAGAACACATCTGTTTCTAATTTTTCTTTGTTGAAAGTCTTTTTGTTTATGCTTCAAATTGATTATGTGAAATTGATCTGTTTATATTTTCTCTATCCTTGTGACCTAATTTGGATTGGCCATATATATCTAGGAACTTGTCCATATTTTCAAGATTTTCTAGCTTCCTTCAATATAAACACTCTCAGGGTACTCTGGATTTCAGTATTATCTGTATTGATATATCTTTTTTCATCATAGGTTAAGAAAATTTGAGTTTTTCTTCTTTATTTTGGTTAGTTTGGCTAAGGTTTTATTAATTTTGCTTATCCTTTCAAAAAACCTACTCTTGGTTTTATTAATCTTCTGTATTTTATTAGTCTAAATTTCATTGATTTTGGCTCTAATTTGGATTATTTCCTGTCTTCTACTTATTTTGGTGTTGGTTTGTTCTTTTTTCTCCTGAGTTCTTGAGATATAATGTTAGATAGTTTACTTGATCTTTTTCTATTATTTTAATGTTTGAGCTCAATGATATGAACTTCCCTTTTAGTCCTGCCTTGGTACTGGCCTAGAGATTTTGATATATTCTTATTTACTTCAAAGAATTTTTTCTCCTAAGATTTATTATGTTATCCATTCTTCATTCAAATGTGTATTATTTATTCCTCAGGTGTTAGTTTGGTTTCTGTTTTATATATTATCATTGATTTCTAATTTTAATTCATTATAATCTTATAGAATGCAAGGTATTATCTATAAATTTTGGTATTTGCTATGTTTTGTTTTGTTTATTTAAAATATGGTCTATGATAGAATATATAAAGTTAGGTCAGGGAACATACTTCCACTTTCTGGTTTATCCAGTAGTCATGCAAGGGTCTGATCATCCTGGTGACTGGAACCACCATAAAAAACCAGAGGTCCCTCACAAAGTACTACATACCCTGACCCTAAACATTTCTGTGTCTTTATGTCTCCTGAAACCCAAACTCGCATTCTCCTTCCTCTTCTCACCATCCTCATAGTTTTTCTGTCCTCTTTGCTTTCGGTATCTAGTAGCTAGACTTTCCTCCTACTTTCAGGAGAATTCCCCCACTGGCAGGCCCATCTGTAGAGGCCGATTCCCCTTCTCCCCACTTCTCACCCTCTCCCCAGAGGCCCCCTACCTGCCACCACCCACATGGACCCAGTGTCACTCAGATAGGTGCTACTTGGTAGTGACTGCGCCTGCCCCATGGGAGAAGGTGCACAGGTGACAGTGCCCACTGGTGTGTACGCCTGGTGGGGAGAGGGGAGGGTGCCAGGTCACTGCACCCACACCACCTCTGGCCACAACCACACACTCCCCCCTGCCTCCAGTGAGCTTCCTCATGCCACAGGCGTAGTTGCTCCCTGCCCATCTGCAGGCAGTTGATGTGAGTACACAAAGAGTGCACCTGGCTGGGCTTTTGCAGAGAGCACATAGGCCAGTCTGCATCCCTGTCATCAATTCAAACATTACTGTTTACTTTCACTTTAACATCTCCCACCCCCTTTCCTCTCAGCTCCTCCACCCCTCCGTCTTCTCCCCACTGCCCTCTCTCCTCACCAGAAGGGGGGCACTCTGGTGGGCACGGGGGCCATGGGGGCAGGATTGGGGTGCAGTGGGGGGGATTGCCCTCCCGCTGGTGACCAGCTGCTGCCAGGTGCATTTCCACAACCGATGGTGTGCTGCAGCCGGCTCCAGACAGCTGGGAAGGCCTGACAGGGAAGGTGGCTCAGGGGTGCCCATCTCCTCTCTCTCCAAGCTTCCTCCTCCTGTCTGTGGGAGGGGGAGGGATGGATCCAACCCCCCCAGTGTTACAGCCCCCCTGCCACAGTGATCACTGAATCCAGGAGCTGAGGGAGCGCAACCTATTGCCACGCTCTCTCCCCTCCCAATGCCTACAACCATGGGGTCCCTCATGAGGGGGCACACTAGGGTCTCATCACAGCAGGTGGGGGGTGCCAAGGGTGGGAAATAATGTCACCAGTGTGCCCCAGGCAGGATGTGCAGTCATACCAAGGGGGTCAAGAGCCAATTCCACTTCTACCTTAGTTGGGTGGACACCTGACCCTGCTGGGTGGAGCAGTGGCCTATCCTTGAGCCTAAGATTTCAGCATTAAAGAACCTTGTCCAAGAGCAACCCACTTTAGGTCATATTGAGCTTTCAACCAACCCTCATAATTCTCCCAATTTTGTCATTCAAAAAAAATCAGGCAAATGGAGATTATTACAGGACCTTAGACATATCAACAAGAAAATGGAAAAAATGGGCACATGTCAAGGTGGCCTTCTTTTCTCCTCATCCATCCCAATAGACCACTGTATAGGTGGTCTATAGACATTAGGGATTTTTTCCAGCCCTCTTCATGAGGTAGATAGGCCTTACTGTGCTTTTTTGGTCTGGGAACCTAATCATGCCAAACCTTGTGAACGATATTGATGGAAAGTCTTGCCACAAGGAATGAAAAACAGCCCTACCATTTGCCAAATGCTTTTGGCTAAAGCCATCACCCCCTTAAGGAGCAATGTCTACATTACTCAATAAATGGATGATATCTTAGTGGCTTGCAAAGACCAAGCATCTCTTTAAGCACTTCTGACTTCACTCCTAAAAAATATAGAAGATCTTAATTTTTATGTGGCCAAGGAGAAGATTCAGACTCACCCTCCCTTCTCCTTCTTAGGGTTTCATTTTTCTCGGGTGATACGACCTATTAAACCCTCTCTTGACGTCCCTGATGACATCTCCTTGACAGAATTACAAAAATTATGTGATAATATTAACTGGATTAGGCCATTCTTGCCCTTACCTCCAAAAGTACTTGAGCCTCACTGTGATCTGCTCAAAGGCAGCAAACATTCTTCTAGAAAGCTTAAGATTACTCCAGAAGCTAGATGCACCCTGGCAAAAATTAATCAATTGTTCACATCTGCCCGGCTTCAAATATTTGACCCTTCTGTTCCTCTGTCAGCCATAGTACTTTTCACCTTGGAGTTACCCTTAGGTGTCCTTTGGCAAAGTGACAGACCTTTATTATGGTCAACCTTCCCTGGAGCTCCTGCCATAAAATCACCAGTCTCACCTCACAAATTAGCCTTAGTGGTGAGGTTAGAGAACAGGCTAGATTCATCTTTAATAAGGAACCTAGCACCATAGTCATACCCTTTCATCAGGAACAAATCACCTTCCTCCTACAAACTTCTTTAGACTTCAAGATAATGATGGAGGGATTTCCAGGGTCACTGTCTTCCCATCTCCCTCCTTCTAAACTACTGCAGACCCTACAGGATCTTCCATTGACAGTTTCCTATCAGAGGGAATTCCTCTACTGACAAACTTATAAGTCATTCTAAAATCATGATATCCACTCTAGAACAAGCTAGAGCCTTACAACAGAGGTTTCACCTCTCAGCAGATAGTCTCCATCACCTATTGCCTGAAATTCCAATCCAAAAATGCAAACATCTGATTTATACATGCTCCTCTTGTGGCCCATGCTTACCATTGGGCCCAGTCTAATCACAGGGAGTCAACTCCCTCTGGCAGATGGATGTCACTCATATCCCTACCTTCAGGAAACTTAAATTTGTACATGTGATAATTGACACCTATTTCTCCCTTGTGTAGGCTACTGCCCTCACAGGGGAAAAAGTAGCCCATGTGATTAAGGCTCTGAAGCAAGCAATGATATTTATGGGCATCCCATGGTCAATCAAAATATACAGTGGCCCAGCCTATGTCTCCCTCAGATTGAAGGAATTTTTAGCTTCCTGAGGAATTTCCCATACCAAAGGGATTCCCTGTAACCCCCAGGGACCAGCAGTCATTTAAAGAACCATTCACACTGTAAAGGAGATGCTTCAGAAATTTGATTCTACCAAGAAGGCCCCTTCTTTGAGATTGTTGGATGCATTATTTACCTTTAACTATCTCACTTTTGACAAACAAGGCCTCAATGAAGCAATTTGACACTGGGGTTCATTCACCTTCCCTACCCCCCTTCCCTTGGTGCAGTGGAAGGACCCCTTGTCCCTTCATTGTTTGGGCCCAGACCCTCTGCTCAAACAAGGGTGAGGCTATGCTTGTGTCTTCCCCCCACCCCCAGAGTCTAAGCCCCTATGGATCCCACACAGGAATATCTGGCCAAGCCTGTCTCGAGAAGACAACATTACTCCCCACCTGAAGAAAGAAGCCCCTTCTGTGAGTACCTAAACCAAAGCTAATGTATGACCCTTCTTCTATTCTTCAAAAGATTTGAAATACATTGACATCTCTGTTAGATCCATGCAATTGGATTATCATTGGGCTTGGGGTTCTAAGCCTTCTTCTGGTTCTTTTCTTTGTCAAACTAAACAAGATCTCTTAGTTCATTTCATTAAAGAATCACATAAACACAAGAAAATATCCACCATATTGATCACAGCCCTCAAGAACATGTAAGAAGTTCACCCACCCCATCTTCGCTGGAAATGCAAAGTTTCATAGCTTTGGCTGATCCTAAACCCAAAGCCCCTTCCCTTCCAATCCTACCCAACTCCATTACTCCTTCTCTTTGGAGAGAACTCATCCCGGGGCACGTTCATATGGGCTGGTTAGCCAATGATGGTAAGATGCTCTGATAGATAAGCACAACCTAAGAGAGGCCCAGTCTCATTTGCCCCACTCATTCGCATGGGCTGGTTAGCCAATGACAGGTAAGGTGTTCTGAAGGATGGGCACAACCTAAGACAGGCACAGTCTCGTTTGTGCCCCCCCATATGCAAAATGTAGAGGTCTGGATATCCAGCAGAATGATTTTCTCCCATGAGGAGATTATCACAGATCCCTCCATCATGCTTTCTTATGGGCCACACAGGCCCTGCTGACCTTTCAAATAAAAGCAAAAAGGGTGATATGTAGGAGCACTCCCCATACCTTTAACCCTTCCCCACCTTCTTTCACCATTCTATGCCGATGGGCTGTGCGCCTGATACAGTGCGGTACCCCATTCATTGTATCCTCAGGGTCAACATTTTTCTGAGCACTGTTCTTAAGCTGTTGCACTTCCTGGAATAAATGTACTCTGCATCTTGCTCCAGCAGAACAGTCTTAACAGCCCCCAGAGTCTGGGTGGACTGGCTCTGTGACCATCCACCCAATACCTCTTCCCATGGGACCCCATTTCGTCCATCCTGAGGACCCCTTAATTCCATCCCCCAGGACCCCAACTCATTGGCAGACTCATGCAAAAACTCACAACATAAAACAACAAAATCTCTTACAACTTTAGTGTTACATCCAAGTCATTCAAAAAAGTAAAATTTCTATGCTATCTCCTGCCACTTTTATCGTAAAGCTGTTAAATGACCTAAATTGTTTCAATCATTAGAATATGCTAAAAGATATTGCATGCTATATCATAGGGATTGTTTCCTTACATTTAATTGTGCAGTCAACTGAAAGCTCATCTTATTCCAGTTCCAACAACTTCAAGTAGTCATGCATTGGCTGAAGTTAAACTATTTTTTAAAAATGGGGAGATGTGGAAAGCAGATGAGTCCCCAGTCATTGGATGATCCTGTGGTGTTGACAAAAACCAAGCCTGGGAAATATTTCTTGCAAAAAGATGAAGATGTTAACAGACTTGAGACTCAGCTCTGACACTAAAAGTTATCAGACATTCCAATACAAGGGGCTTCCTGGGTGTTGAAGCATAGCTGCAAAAATATTTGTAATTCGGTAAAGTTCAGCACACAAACAAGCCTCTTGATAACTCATAAGCCTTGAACAATTCACAATGCCCCTATAGTTTTACTTCCTGAAAATGAGACCTTACATTATAAACTTTGGAGCTAGTTCTGGCTCACTGTTCCTCCATCAGACTTCAGTGTCCCATCAGGCCCCAGCCTTACTTGAAAATGTCTCTCTTTTTATTTGTCTTTGTGTGTTTCTCCATTTCTAGTTGCCCCTGCTGTAGATTCTGCATGGGTCATGGCATGCAATAGTTCAGGATGCAGGATATGGAGGGTCCCTGTTGGTCACCATATACCTGTTTCCTCTACATTATTCTTTTCATAGTAGTGAATATCCTGGTGGCTGTCTGTAAGTGCAGGAACTCTTTGAGTTTTCTACAGGTGTTTTGTGGTGCTGAAATATTCCCCTGGCCAATGCTACTCTCTGGGGTAGTGTAGTGAATGAACTTATGTGAATTACCTGGACTCTAGTTTCCACTGCCCCAAGTTGTGAATAGTGGGCCTTGAGTCCCTCTGTTTGCTATGCCTGATGCAAAGTACCACAAGTATTTTAACAATGCTCTTTCACTCACCAATTGTTATCAGGTGTCTGTTATCAGTTAAAGCTGGGAGCAATCCCTTCCTACTGCATAATACTTGGTAATTTTCTGAGTTAACTTATCCCTGCTAGCTATCTTTTTGGGTGCCTTCAGTCTAAGTTTCCTAGGGTACTCAGGGAAATTATTTTAGTAACCATCTCTCCACAACTGCCATAATTCAGAAACTGGGTCTCTATGGTACTAGATATTCAGGCAGCTTCCATTTTGTATGGCTCTGAAATCCAAGATATTATCCCTAGGCTACACATTCTGCCTCCCCCACAGGTTTAGTGACCATGGCTTGGTGAATCCACTTGTCTCTGTTATAGACCAAAGCTGCTTCACTCTTGTTTTGTCTCAGTTGAGCCAATGGATAATGTGCAGGTCTTTCTGCCTTTGCCTGAGTGAAGGAGAGGGTAGTTGTAGCAAATTTTTGCTAACTGTGGTCCTTCTTGGAGTACTTTCTGGACAGAATCTTAAGAAGTCCCATTTCAGAGGATTTACCTTTGGTTTAATTTGCAGTTGTATAAGTATGGAAAGATTCCATGTTGATTTAAGTTGGTGACTGGTAGGCTGATGGCTTCACAGATGGTTGAAATCTCTCAGCTCAGTTTTCTTTTCATAATTTGTTTTAAGCTGTTTGCTTTGTAAGGATCCTGCTGTGACCATCATGCTTCAAATTTAGTCTGTCTTTCCAAATGTTTTAAAGTGGATGAGCTTAAGAGATTTTCCACTTGCCCCTCTATTTCTTTCTCTGTTGCCCTGCCCCCTTCCTGTAGCCTGGTTTACAGGTCAGGGAACTCTGAGTTTATTTTTTATCTGATATGGTAACCAATCTTCTAGTCCCTCTGGGTCTCAGCCTTTGTAATATTGAGTCTTATAGCATATATTTTGGCATTTACCTCTCAATTATGCTTTTCCTCCATTGCCTCAATTCTGTGTTGTGAGGAGATTGGAACTCACTGCCTAGCTCACTTCTGCCATTTTCTCAGTATTCCCTTTATACAACTTTTAATCATCCCTTCTTTTCTTTTCTTTTAAAAATTTTTTTTTGTTGTAGGTAGACACAAAATCTGTATTTTATTATTTATTTTCATGTGGTGCTGAGGATCATACCTAGTGCCTCATACATGCTAGGCAAGCACGATACCACTGAGCCACAACCCCAGGAGGCCCTCATTCCTTATTTTCTGTGTTAGGCATTTTGATTATGATATGTCTTGGAGAAA
The DNA here is from genome assembly GCA_028644305.1 of Xerus rutilus. Classification (NCBI taxonomy): domain Eukaryota; kingdom Metazoa; phylum Chordata; class Mammalia; order Rodentia; family Sciuridae; genus Xerus; species Xerus rutilus. The sequence continues at coordinate 114,325,887 of CM053401.1, read as the reverse complement.
TGTTTTTCTGGTTAGATCTATTTGAGATCCTATATTTCTCCAATTTAAATGTCTATCTCCTTTATAATATGGAGGAACTCTACTGCTACTACCTAATTTAAAATGTCCTTGGATGATGGAATTTAATGGAGTAAAGGAAAGCTCCATACCAAGTTGTGCCTCAGCATGGAATCAAAACAATTGGTGTGTAGCTTCTCAGCAAGGTGGATGAAAAAGTGATTTTACTAAAATTTAATATTGGACATTCAAAGTGGCTTAGGGAATCAGAAATTTGGATACAATAAACAAAGACAAAAGTGTACAGTGGAGCTGATCCAGCAGCCCCACTGCCAATGTGAATTTACCACAGAAATAGGAGAAACACAATCTTTGTACTAAGAAACCTGAAATCAAAAATGCTGCCTTACCTTAGCTGATCCAGAGGCTGTGTTGCATGCTAGGGTTGGAAGAGTATGCTCTGGTGCTTGAAAATTATGTTGTGTATCTCAACTGATTGGAGAGAGCTGAGACAAGCCATCTTGAGGTGAGTAGGACCTGAAAGATCAGAAAATACACACACAGCCACACAGCCACAATATTCCAGCAGGTGCCTATTGTGAAATCTAGTTTTGGTCTGACAAAATGTGCATGTAACAGGCATATAGTAGACTGTATCCAGGGGTATCCAAACCAGTATTGTGAAAAAGAGCCCAATTAACTTCTCCTTTATTTCTAGCAGCTCATGTGACCAACTAAATTAGGCTATGAGTATAAACATTAAGGAGTAAATATACCCAGGGACTAAGCCCAGGAATGTTTTGTTCTTGGAAAGCATGAGTGTATAATTACATCCACCCCTCACTATTGGATTTTGTGGGAGGCTTCTGAGACCAGACATGCAGAAAATATTGTCTACTCTATAGCCCAAGGGGTGAGATAATCAGGTCTCTCCAAAGAAGCCATCAGCCAACAAAGCCCCAGAGACCTGATTAGACATAATCCCAAACTGCTGAAACTGCTCTAAAAGAATGCTGCAGAATCAATACCCTGGGAGTGCACCAAACTTGTCCAAATGGACAAAAATGCCAACTGACAGTATGTTCTTAACCATCCCACATCATACTGATGAGAATAGAAGCTGAGTATTATATCAGTTTCAATCTTAGAGAACTATTACTGGAATCTCAGAGGGCAATACAAAAACAAACAAGAAGAGGTTAACAACCACCACTCTTTGCCATCTCTATCAGTATATAACTCAAGAATCGTAAAAAAAGATTTTTTAACCTTGTGACCACACAATCTGATCAGCTATTTTGACCACATATATAGAGGTTTCTTTCATTCCTCATTAAGATTTTGGATTTTCAAAAAAAGGGTTTATTTATTCTTTGTATGTGTATGTGGGGGGGTGTAAATGCATGTAAATTCTAGATGTGCTGATTGGTTCAGGGACATATATACATACACTTACCTCTTTTTATCTCATTTTTTAATATTTTAATATAATTGTTTTTCCTGGCATTGTCTTTTGAGAGAGTAGCTGTTTGGGATTGTATGCTGTGGTTTGGTTTTGCATTACTTTCATTTGTTTATTTCTCCTTTCACTTTCTTTCTTATCTTCTGTTAATGGTCAAATTCTAGGTTCTCCTTCCTTCATTCCTAATACATTGCTTCTTCTATTTTTCTCTTCCTTTCATATAAACACCACTTACTGCTTCTCTTCTGCATTCTCTCTGTAGAAATTGTAATTTTTTTTAAATTTATGTATTTATTTTATTTAGGGCTACGTGATAGCAGAGTGCATTTTGATTCATTGTATACAGAGCACAATTTTTATTTCTCTAGTTGTATGTGATGTAGAATCACAACATACATGAGGTCATACATAAAGATAGGGCTATGATGTCTATCATATCCCACATTATTTACTGTTCCCCTGCCCCCTCCCCCCTCCCATCCCTGTGACCAAAGTTCCTTCATTCTTCCTGTGTCCTCTACCACATTATGGTTCAACATCCCCTTATCAAAGAGAGCATTTAGCATTTGGTTTTTTGAGATCACCTTCTTCACTTAGCTTGATATCCTCAACTCCATCCATTTACCTGCAAATGCCATAATTTTATTCTCTTTTACTGCTGAGTAATATTCCATTGTATATATATACCACAGTTTCTTTATCCATTCATCTATCAAAGGGCATCTAGGTTGGTTCCACAGTTTAGCTACTGTGAATTGAGCTGCTATAAACATTGAAGTGGCTGTGTCACTGTAGTATGCTGTTTTTAAGTCTTCTGGGTATAGACCAAGGAGTTGGATTGCTGGATAAAATGGTGGTTCCATTCCAAGTTTTCTAAGGAATATCCATACTGCTTTCCAAATTGTGGAACTAATTTGTACTAATTTGCAGTCCCATTAGCAATGTATGAGTGTGCCTTTTCCTCCACATTCTTGCCAATACTTATTGTTGTTTATATTTTTGATAATTGCCATTCTGACAGGTGTGAGATGAAATCTTAGGGTAGTTTTGATTTGCATTTATCTAATTGCTAGAGATGTTGAACAGTTTTTCATATGTCTGCTGATCAATTGTATATCTTCTTCTGTGAAGTTTCTGTTCAGCTCCTTGACCCATTTATTGATTGGGTTGTTTTTTGTTGTTGTTGTTTTGGTGTTAAGCTTTTTGAGTTCTTTATATATCCTGGAGATCAGTGCTCTATCAGATGTGCATGGGGCAAAGATTTTTTTCCCAGAATGTCAGCTCTCTATTCACTTCATTGATTGTTTCTTTTGCTGAGAAGAAGCTTTTTAGTTTGAATCCATCCCATTTATTGATTCTTCATTTTACTTCTCATGCTATAGCAGTCTTCTTAAGGAAGTAAGGTTCTAATCTGACATGATGAAGATTTGGGCCTACTTTTTCTTCTATTAAGTGTTGGGTCTCTGGTCTGATTCCCAGGTCCTTGATCCACTTTGAGCTGAATTTTGTGCATGGTGAGATATAGGGGTTTAGTTTCATTTTGCTGCATATGGATTTCCAGTTTCCCCAGTACCATTTGTTGAAGAGGATGTATTTTCTCCAGTGTACATGTTTGGCTCCTTTGTCTAGTATAAGATAACTGTATTTAAGTGTGTTTGTCTTCGTGTCTTCTATTCTGTACCATTGGTCTGCATGTCTATTTTGGTGCCAGTACCATGCCATTTTTGTTACTATAGCTTTGTAGTTTAATTAAAGTTCTGGTATTGTGATGCCTCCTGCATCATTCTTCTTGCTAAGGATTGCTTTGGCTATTCTGGGTCTCTTACTCTTCCAAATAAATTTTATGATTGCCTTTTCTATTTCTATAAGGAATGACATTGGAAGTTTAATTGGAATTGCATTGAATCTAAATAGCACTTTGGGTAGTATGTCTGTTTTGACAATATTGATTCTGCCTATCCAGGAGCATGGGAGATTTTCCATCTTCTGGGGTCTTCTTCAAAGAAACTGTAAATTCTTTCTAACTTTCTAATGCATTTTCTTTTTTTCTATTAAATATTTTAGAACAAATTGTCTATAAAACTGTTGCCCCCACCATTCATGATAATAAAATTATTACTGTTGCAAATGGTATATTTGACACCTGATATGTGCTGCAATGTCATAGCAAGTTCCTGGTCATTACTGCTAATAATTGCTGAACCCACATTTCTCTTTATTGCTAGTAATTAATATTGAAGATATCATAGTAGAAACTGGGTTATGCTTTTACACTGTGTATTGTTTGTTGATTTAAATGGTTGTTACTTCTGTAGTTAAATTTGTCCCATTCTGTATAGCACTGGGAACCTACAGGGACACTAAAATTTTACAGGTTAGAGACTCTTCTACTGAACAAATGGTTTCCCTGTCTTTACTTCAATTCAAGGAAGTAAGGGGGGAAAAAACTCAAACCAAAAATAGGACCCAAGGAGAAACAATAAGAGAGAGAACTCAAGTGCTACCTCTTGGCATATACACATAAATAAAAAAAGATATCTCAGAGCAAATAAGAAAATTACACACAAAAGGAAATGTGAAAAAAAAAAGAGGTATGGGAATCCATCTCAATTAATGCCCAAATCAAAGACCTCTGGAAACATGAGAAAACAAACAATCACACCCCCCAAATCAATAAAATATTCAAGTGAAAGTGAAATGAACAAAAGTTCAAAGAAAAAATATTAAAAACTGATTATTAAAGTGTTTAAATACAAGTAAAGAAGATCTAAGAAAGAAATTATGAGAGAAAATATAGGAGATGAAAAATTACTGAAATACAAAAATAAAACAGTGAAAAGAAACAGAGCAGAACTTCCAGAAATAAAAGACACAATCAATCAAATTAAAACCTCCATTGAAAGCATTACTAACAGATCAGATTACTAGAAAATAGAACCTTAGCCCTTGGAAACAGAAATTCAGTCATTAAAAGCAGATGATATGATTTTGAGTAAACAGAAGAAAATAAAAAATTTATAGAACATGACCAGAATGTACCATAACTGGATCAACATTAAGAGACAAAACCTGGGAATAATTAGAATAAAAGAGAACATGGAGTGACAAACTAAATTCATAAAAATTGTTTGCAATGAAATAGTTATAGAAAGTGTCTCCCATATCAGAAATGAGATAGACATCCACATACAGGTGGCACACAGGATGCCATATAGACCTAGTAAAATTACAAATTCACCAAGACATATTATAATCACAATGCCTAACATAGAAAATGAGAAAAGAATATTAAAAGCTACAAGAGAGAAACACAAGCTCACATTTGGAGGCAAAACAATAAGGTACACTTCTGATTTCTCAATTTAGACTCTAAAATCAATGAGAGCATGGAATAAGATATACCGAGATCTCAAATAAAACAACTGCCAACAAAGATTCCTTTATCCAAAAAAACTGTTTCAAACTCCACAGGAAAATAAAAAAAAATTACAACAAAAATAAACTAAAAGTATTTAGGAGAATCAAGCCAGCAGTATAAAGAATACACAAAGATAAACTTCATACAGAGGAACTAAAAAACAGTTCCCAAAACTTGTAAACTGATTAAGTTCAAAAGAAGTATAATTTGCTAAATGAGAATCAAGACAAGATAAAATGTAGCAAAGAAACAAAACAACAAGAAACCACAAATACATATCCACACTAATGCTGAATGTTAATGGTCTCAACTACCCAATTAAAACACACAGATTAGCAGAATAGATCAAAATACAACATCTAACAGTATGCTGTTTACATAAGACTCATAGCCAAAGGCACCAGCAGGCTGATGGTAAAATAATAATAATAATATAATAATAATAATTATATAATAATAATTCCGTGAATATTGTTCAAGAAAATAAACAGAAGTAGCTATTTTCATATCTGACATACCATATTTCTAAAAAAAATTATCAGAAGAGACAAGTCCATAACATCCTAGTGAAGGGAAAAATCTAACAAGAAAATATAGTTAACATTTATGCCCCAAATATCAACGCAAGCAAATACATGAAAAAATCACTCTATGACATTAAAATATACATAGACCCCAACACAATAATACTGGGTGATTTCTAATCACACTTATTACAAATAGACAAATCATCAAAACAAAATCCATGAAGATATCCCCAACCTAAACAACATGACATCTTTTTATTACTTTCACTCAGTTATATGTAACAGCAGAAAGCTTTTTGATTCATCATACACAAATGGAGCAGTTTTTCACTGCTCTGGTTGTACATGAAATAGAGTCATACCATTAGTGCAATCACACATGTACCTAGGGTAGTGTGTTCATCTCATTCCACCGTCTTTTCCCCTCATTACCCTTACTCTCCTTTACCCCACCCAAAGTTCCTCTACTCATCCCATGCCCCCCCATTATGGATTATTATCCAAATATCAGAACTTTCTGCCTCTGGTTTTTGGGGATTGACTTATTTCACTTGGCATGATATTATCCAACTCCATGAGTAACTTGTAAATGCCAAAATTTTATTCCCTTTTAATGTTGTGTAATATTTCATTGTGTATATATACTACAGTTTCTTTATACATTCATCTATTGAAAGGCATGTAGGTTGGCTCCACAGTTTACCTATTGTGAATTATTCAGCTATAAATATTTAAGTGGCTTTGTCACTATAGTATGCTGTTTTTATACTTTAGATATTGACTGAGAAGTGAGATAGCTGGATCAAATGGTTGTTCCATTACAAATTTTCTAAGGATTCTCCACACTGCTTTCCAGATTGGCTGCACCAGTTTTCAGTCCCACCAGCAATATATGAGTGTGTCTTTTCCCCCATATCCTTGCCAACATTTACTGCTGTTTGTATTCTTGACAACTGCCATTCTGACTGGAGTGCAATAAAATCCTAGAGTAGTTTTGATTTACATTTCCTGAATTACTAGAGATGTTGAACATTTTTTCACCTTTTGCTGAAGAAGATATCTTTTCTCCAATGTATGCTTTGGCATCTTTGTCTAGTATGGGATAACTGTATTTATGTGGATTTGTCTCTGTGTCTTCAATCCTGTACCATTGGTCTACATGTCTATATTGTCTTTTTTATATGTTTTGTGTGTGATTTTCCAATATTTTATAAGAATTTTTGAGTTGTAGATATAGCTCAGTTGGTAGAGTGCTTGCCTTGCATACACAAGTCCCTTGGTTCAATCCCCAGCATGACAAAAAATTTTTTTTGCATTTGTGTTTATCAAAGATGTTGGCCTAAAATTTTCTTTCCTTGCTGTGTCTCTGTTTGGTTTTGGTATCAAGGAGATACTAGCTTCATAAAATAAGTACATAAGGGTTCCCTATTTTTCTGTTTCTTGAAGAAATTTGAGAAGCATTGATGTTAGTACTTCTTTGATATTCTGGTAGAAATCAAATGAGAATTCATCTGGTCCTGGCCTTTTCTTTGTTGGTAGGCTTTTGATGCTGTCTTTAATTATATTACTTGAAGTTGACTTGTTTATATTTTCTATGTCTTTCTGATTCAATTTGTGTAGGTCATACATCTCTAGAAATTTGTTGATGTCTTTAAGATTTTCTATTTTATTAGAGTATAGATTTTCAAAATAGTTTCTTATTATCATCTGTATTTCAGCAGTGCCTGTTGTGCTATTTCCTTTTTCATCACAAATTTTAGTAATTTGTATTTTCTTTCTTTATTAGCTTGGCTCATGGTTTATTAATTTTTTTCATATATCCAAAGAACCAACTTATTATTTTGTTGAATTTTTGGATTTTGTTTGTTTCAATTTTATTTGTTTAGGCTCTGATTTTAATTATTGCCTGTGTCCTACTGCTTTTGGTGCTGATTTGTTCTTCATTTCTTAGGGCTTTGAAACCTAATATTAGGTTATTTGGAGATTCTTATTCTTTTGATAAATGATCTCAATGCAATGAACTTTCTGCTTAGAAGTTTTCATAGGATATATTGCTATCCTCAATTACCTGCAAATATTTTTTTAAAAATTGTATGGATTTTCTCAGGCCAGTAGAGACCCACTAAACAGCTGAGGAGAGTGTGGCTGCAGAGTTTGAAGGAGACCTCTGAAAACTGGTTTTGAAGAACTTGATCTACTTTATTTTTACACAAGCAAGGTTTTATTAGTTTCTAGTTGCTAGGAAAGCTCTGCAAAGATTGCCTGATCCAATTAGCAATTAGTATGCTATATGAATTGTAACCAATGAGCTAAAAGGTCAGTGGCACAAAAATAGCAGGAAAGGAAGATGCTGAACACACAAGGGAAGCCAGATGACCATGGTGATGGGGCTGAATGTGGTTAGTGTTCCAACCACAAATGTTCAAGTTCAGTGTTCTGAGTCCTGAGAGCCCCTCACATAGGCAACATAAGCCATTTTCCAACTTATGGGCCCAACAAAGTTTTATCCCAGTTTTCTTCTGCTATCTATTGGTCCTTTAACAGCATATTATTTAGTCTCCATTTGTTTTGAGAATCTATCCAATGTTGAGAGAGGTGTGTTAACATCATCCAGTATTATTGGTCTATTTGATTTTTGAAGTTGAGAAGTGTTTGTTTGAAATGTATATAGATACTCTAATTTTTGGTGTTATAAATATTTTTGATTGATCTGTTGTTAATATATAATTCCCTTAAGCAATATGAAATGTCCTTCTTTGTCCCATCTGATTAACTTTAGCTTGAAGTCAATTTTATCTGATATGAGGCTAGAAATCCCTGCATGTTTATGAGACCCATGTAAATTTGGTTTTTTTCCATCCTTTTATCTTCAGTCTGTTGATGTGTTTATATGAGATGAGCCTCTTGGAGATAGCATATTTTGGGGTTTGCTTTTAATCCAATCTTCCAGTCTATGTCTTTTGATTGGTGTATTTCAGCCATTTACATTCAATATTATTATTGAAAAATTATTTTTAGTCCCTGTCATTTTTCTTTATTTCAGGTTTTAATTTGAATTAATTTCTCCTTCAATTGGCTATTCCTTTAGTGTAGTTCTTCCCTTTGCTTGTTTTAATTATTATTTATCACTTCTACTTCATGAAATATGTTATTCAGTCTGTTTTTTAGTGCAGGCTTTCTAGTTGTGAATTAATATTTGTTTATCCTGGAATTTTTAAATTTTGTTGTCCATTATGAAGCATAATTTTGCTGGGTATAGTATTCTCAGATGGCATTTATTTTCTTTCAGAGCTCTCTCTCTCTCTCTCTCTCTCTCTATATATATATATATATATATATATATATATATGTATATATATATATGTATATATATGTATATATATGTATATATATATACATATATATATATACACATATATATATATATATATATAATTTCAAGACTTCCTAGCTTCTGGGTTTAGAAGTCAGCAGAGATACAGATTGGTTTCCCTCAAAATGTTATCTGTTGCTTTTCTCTAGCAGCCTTTAAAATTCTGTTTTTATTCTGTATCTTAGGCATTTTCATAATAATGTGCTTTAATGTGGGTCCATTGTAATTTTGTATATTTTGGTCCTATAAGCCTGTCTATTTGATTTTCCACTTTAATCTTAAGGGATGAGGTATTATTATTATAATTTATTATTTAATATTAAGGCATCAGGTATTATTCCATTGAAAAAGTTGTGCATTCCTTTGGTTTGTATCTTCAAACCCTCATCTGTCCTTATAAATTTTCAATTTTGTCTCTTTATGTTATGACATGTTTCTTGGAAGTTCTATTCATGTTCTGTTAATATCTTTTCTACATGTTCATCTTTGTTTTAAAGATTACATATTTTGTCTTCATTGCCAGAAACTGCCTTCCAAGGGATTTAGTCTTTTGGTGATGTTCCCCCTAAACTTTTACTTTGGTTTATTGATTTCTTCATTTCCAGGATATCTGCTTTTTTTCCCCAGAATTTCTATCTCTTTATTTATCTTATCTTTAACTTCCTGTATTTTCTTTCTGATTTCATGCATTACTTCATCCTTTACCTCACAGATCAGTTTGATTACATACATTCTAAACTCATTTTCTGACATTTTCCACTGTGGTGTTGATGAATTCTGTCATTGCAGTGTCTCAGTTTGTTTGGGGTGATATGTTTCCTTGCTTTTTCATATTCGTTGTCTACTTGTCTAACCATTTGGATCTGAGGCAGTAGTGTTTCTACTCTTTGGGCTTATAGTGTCCCTAAAGGTTTTCAGAACATCACAGTTCAGGGGGAGACAAATAATAATAACCATTCCAAAAAATATACAGCATTAAACCAAATAGTTTCTGCTATGATGTCTACAGTGTTACTTGTCTCAGTAAATAGAAATGACATGATCAGCTATTGCCTAAAATAAAAATGATAAGTTTGCAAATATGATTATAATTTTGCATGTTAACCAGGGAGAAAACAGAAGATATAGGATATGATAATTATGAGAGAGGAGGAGAAAAGTTAGAAATAAAGAATTAAAGGAAAAATAAAAGAATAATACAGATTGGCTGTTAGGAGAAGAAAAGAGAGAGAGATAATTAAGGAAAACAGAGAGGTGGGAGAAAAAATATATCTATAAAAAAGGTAAAGTTTTGAAAATTAAAAATAAAAATAAAAAATACAAAAAATACTGAAATGTACTAATCAATAATTCTTAACCTCAAGAAAACTGATCCATGATAATTGACTTCAACAATGCAAGAATTGAGTGAAAAAAAATGAGTATGTATAAATGTCCATGAATCATTAAAGTCACAATTAGAGAAAATAAAAAAACTCAATAAAACATTAAAACATTAATCTTTAATTCACAATTAGAGAAAATTTAAAAAACTCAATAAAACATTAAAACATTGCTTCCATTGAATATCAAAAGATATTCAGTTTCTCTTCTCAACAGGGTTAGGAGAGGTCACCAGGGCTGTGATACTTCATCCTTTACATTGCTGGAGTGCCAGAGATAATCCCATACATGGAATTCCTGGAGATAGGGTTTAGGTTTAGGTGGGTTTTAGGCTTTTCACTGCATGTCAATTGGTCTGGATATTTTAAATAAGTGCACTTCCAGGGTATAGGAGCACTCCCCATACCTTCAACCCCTCCCTTCCCTCTTTTCCCATTCTATGGTGATGAAATGCATGCCCAGTAGAGTGTGCCTCATTGGTTGTAACCTCGAGGCCATGATTGGTGCAAGGACCCTATATAAGCCTCTGTAATTCCTGGATTAAACAGGTTGCTGCACCTCGCTCTGGCAGAGCAGTCTTACCTACCCCTGGAGTCTGGCTGGAGCGACTCTGTGGACTCTCACCCCTAACCTTGTCCTGTGAGACCCCACTTTGTCTTCCTCGAAGACCCCTTTTCATCTCTGAGGACCCCAACTCATCATGGAGACCTATAAGTCATGACCTCAAACAATATCTGGTGCCCAAAATGCTCTGGAGCTTTCTCAACACCGTCGGTGAATGATTTGGGAGTGATTTCATGGCAGTCCCCCTGTCTGTCTTGCTGGTGAAAGTAACACCAGCATTTTTGTGATTGTCTCATGTGTCTGTCTTTGTGTGATATAATTAAGTCAGGGAACCCTAATTCTAAACATTTTTGTGTTTTTACCCAAATTCCCAATCTCCTTCCTCTTCTTAAAATCCTCTTAGTTTTTCTTTTTTCTGTCCCTTTTGCTTTCAGCTTCTCTTTGCTAGCATTTCCTCCTACTTTCAGGAGGTTTCCCCCATTTGTTGGCTGCCCCCCACCCATGCAGGCTGGTCCCGCATCTCCATGCTCCTCCCCCTTTCCCTGGAGACCCCAGGCTACCGCCTTGGATCAGTGCTGAAAGCTCCACTGTGAGAGACTCAGCAGTCCTGCCAGTCGTGCACAGGAAAGTAAACAAAACTGCTGGTACAGTGGCTCTGCTAGGCCTGGCCACAAGCAGCGGCAGTCTCACCTGGCGGCTTTGCTTGCTGGCCTTGGCAGCCCCACCGGCATCCTTTCAAGTCACAAGAGGCAGTAGCACTCAGTGGGCTCCACGTGCTCGTGGCGCGGCCCCGCCCACGCCAGCTTGGTTCAAAAGCGCCTCCGGTGGTTCTGCCTGTACCTGCCCTGTGAGGGCGGGCCCCACCTTGGGATTAGGCGTGCTCTTGGACTTAAGCCAGCAAAAACTGTCCACACTGCCTTATTGTGCTGCCTTAAACTGCCCCGTGGTGATTTTCCTTTTGAGTCTAGCAGAGAAGTGGGAAATTGCCAAGCTCTCTGTGCCTGTACCTCCTCTGGCCAAGGCCACACCACTCTGCTTCTGGTAAACTGCCTAACACTGCAGGCGGCCCATCCCCAGCACTCGCTCTGCAAACCTAAAGAGTGCAACTGGATAGGCTTTCACAGAGATCCCATATGCCAATACTGTTTACCTTCACTTTAACGTCTCCATCTCCACTCCTTCAACATGGGAAACCTACTCTCCTGGGTCCTTTCCTTCTTCATGGAGGATGAACACAACCTCAGTGAGGCTGTTCCCACAGCACCCCCCCAAAACCAATCACATAGTCCTAATAGTTTGTCTTCAACTTCCTGTGAACACCTCCTTCCTGGAGATTCCCCTCCCTCCAACCCCCATCCTATTTGCCCCGCTCTGCCTTCAGCACCCCCTGCAGTCACTCGTCCTCCTCTCTGCTTTGCTTCCTCTGACTGCAACCTGTTCACTCATCTCTCTCCTTCCAAACCTTTCACCTGACCCCACCCACTGCTCACCCCGCTGCCAACCCTGCCACCCAAGCTTTCATGGTTAATCTTCAGGCAGATGCCAATGTATGCCCCTGGAACCCCACTCCAGTTTTTGAGCTTACTCAGCTACATAAGGCCTGTCAAGTCACTGGCCCTTCCTCTACCTTTTTTCTACAACTTCTGGAGTCCTGGTCCTCCTCTCTTCAAACTCCCTTTGATTGGTTTTCCCTCCTCAAGGCAATCCTCTCCACTTCCCAATACCTTCAATGGAAGGCTTCTTACCTGGAACTTGGAGAAGAATGGGCTCATCATAATATAACACAAGGTCTTAATTTTTCCATGGATATGCTATCTGGCAGGGGTGACTTTATGTCCTCCCATTCTCAGGCACTTGTTGTTAATCTTATTTACTTTGAGCAAGTCAAAGACAGTGCCCTTAGAGCCCTTCATAATTTGATCCCTCCCACTCCTCAGAAACTTTTCAAAAATCTTATTCAATGTCCCGATGAATGGTTTCCTGATATCTTGGCTTGTGTCATCCAGGCTGTTGAAAAGAAAGTAAATTCTGGCCCAGGCCAAGATGCCTTCATTCACTAACTTGCCTGGGAAGGTGCTAATTCCATTTCTAGAAGGGTAATAGCCCCAGTGAGACATGAGGAACTCAATAAATGGGTTTCTGCCACTAAGGAAGTTTCCACCCATGACTCAATTTCAGCCCTCTCGGCTGCTCTTATGTTCTCCTTGACTTCCAACATTCCCACAGGCTTCATGGGCCACTCTCAAGCACCTACCTGTTGGAGATGCAACAAACCTGGGCATATAGTCTGCAAATGTCCCTTTAATCAGTCATGTGAGTTACGAAGGAAGCCCCGCACCCCATGCCCTTGTTGTAAAAGGGGTACCATTGGGTCCAAGACTGCCAGTCCAATCCTTTCAATTCCAACAGGGACAACCCTCAGCCCCGTTAAACAAGAGGGCCCCTATCCCTCAAGTCAATTGGACAGTACTTTTGCTCCCCACAAAACCTAGCATGACAATTTATCTCAATGGGAAACCCATTAAAGGTCTCATCAACACTAGAGTTGATATTACAATTATTGACACTGTAACTGCTTCCTTGTTCCCTTCCTGGAAATTCACCAGTGGGCTTAACATCCTTAGTGTTGGTGGATTCACACTCGCTCATTGAGTAACTTCACAGGTGACATGGAAGGACCTTGATGGCGATTCCGGATGTATACACCCTCTCATAGCTGACGTTCCCAACACACTTTGGGGATGAGATTTACTTTCAAAACTGGATATAGTCCTTACTACAGATGACAAGGCTCCTCATGATGAGTTACTAGTCCATGACAACGTAGGCTTCTCTGGAAGGAACCTCCAATTCTAATGTCCACTGCCCCACTGTCGGATCTCATCTGCCTTAGCTGGGTGGACCCTTCACCCTGCTGGGTGGAGCAGTGGCCTATTCTTGAGCCTAAGCTTTCAGCATTAAAGAACCTTGTCCACAAGCAATAAGCCTTAGGTCATATTGAGCTTTCAACTAGCCCTCATAACTCTCCCATTTTTGTCATTCAAAAAAAAAACAGGCAAATGGAGATTATTACAGGACCTTAGACATATCAACAAGAAAATGAAAAAAATGGGCACATGTCAAGGTGGCCTTACTTTCCATTGAGCCATCCCGATAGTGACCACTCATGCCTTTCCCTCAAGCAAACCCATTTCTATGTCCCCTTGTGTGTTCACAGATGCCAACACTCATCATCTTGGCTATGTTATAATGGGATCCAATATAACAAATAATCAGTTTTTCCAAAGGCATTCTGATTCTGTCCAAGTGGCTGAATTGACTGCAGTTATCCTGGTGCTGGAAAGATATCAGACCATTTCCTTTAACATAGTCTCTGACAGCATATATGCTGTCAAGGTCTGCTCTTCCATTGCTTATTCTTCATTTAGATCTGGAGACTGTCCTGTTGACCAGACTATGGCTACCCTCAAGGCTATACTAGAAGTTAGACAAAAACCGTGGTATATTATGCACATTCGTTCCCATTCTGGGTTGCCTGGCTTCCTATCAGAAGGAAATGCCTATATTGACAAACGTCTAAGTCAGCCTAAATTCATGATGTCCACTCTAGCACAAGCTAGAGCCTTAAACCAGAGGTTTCACCTCTGAGCAGATAGTCTTCATTGTCTATTGCCTGAAATTCCAATACAACAATGCAAACATCTGATTCATGCATGCTCCTCTTGTGGCCCATTGTTACCACTGGGCCCACTCCAACCACAGGGAGTCAGCCCCTGTGGGCTAACACCCAACTCCATCTGGCAGATGGATATTACTCATGTCCCTGCCTTTGGGAAATGTAAATTTGTACATGTGATAATTGACACATACTCCTCCCTTGTATATGCTACTGCCCTTACAGGGGGAAAAGCAGCCCATGTTATTAAGGCTCTAAAGCAAGCAATGCTATTCATGGGTGCCCATAGTCAACCAAAACAGACAATGGCCTGGACTATGTCTCCCTCAGATTGAAGGAATTTTTGACTTCCTGGGGAATTTCCCATACCAAAGGGATTCCCTATAACCCTCAGGGACAAGTAGTCATTGAGACAACCAATCTCACTCTAAAGGAGATGCTTCAAAAGAGTGATTCTACAGAGAAGGACCCTTCTTTGAGATTGTTGGATGCTTTATTTACCCTCAAATACCTCACTTTTGACAAACAAGGCCTCAATGCAGCAATCTGACACTGGTATCCATTTACCTCCCTATGCCTCTTCCCTTGGTGTGATGGAAAGATCCCTTAACCCTTCAATGGAAAGGCCCAGATCCTCTGCTCACACAAGGGCAAGGGTATGCTTGTGCCTGCCCCCCCACAGAGCCTAAGCCCCTTTGGATCCCAGCCAGGAATATTCGTCCAAGCCTCTCTCAAGAAGACAGTCTGGATCCTTGGGAGGTGGTTCCAAGATGGCAGCCTAGACAGTCCACGCTGTGCTAGGCTCTCAGGGACCAAGGCTGGAAGTGGTGGAGGTGCCGTTTTCCAGCCAGCTTCCTGGTATCATTCTGTGGCTCACCATCCCACGCAGGAATTTCACTCATGTGTGTGTGAGAGTACAGGATCACTGGGAGGCAGCGGTAACCAGGAGGCGTGACTTCGGCGCTGGCCAGAGAAACACAGTTGCAGCCCGGGCCTTGGCCCAGGGCTCTGGCTTGCCAAGACCGAGACTGGAAGTAATGGGGTGCAATTTTCCAACCAGTTTCTTGGCAGCTCTCTGCGGATTACCGCCCCACGAAAGAGTCTCACTTGCGTGTGTGAGCGCAGGGCCACTGGGAGAGAGCAGTAGCCGGGAGGCATGACTTCGGCGCTGGCTGGCAGAAAACAGTTGCAGCCGGGGGCCTCAGCTCAGGGCTCAGGCTCTCCGAGACTGAGACTGGAAGTAGCGGGGTGCCATTTTCCAACCAGTTTCTTAGCAGTTCTCTGCAGTTTACCGCCCCACGAAAGAGTCTCACTAGCGTGTGTGAGCGCAGGGCCACCGGGAGAGAGCAATAGCCGGTAGGCGTGAGTTCACCGCTGGCCGGCAGAAAGCAGTTGCATCCAGGGGACTCGGCCCAAGGCTCAGGCTCTCCGAGACCAAGACTGGAAGTAGCGGAGTGCCATTTTCCAACCAGTTTCTTGGCAGCACTCTGCAGCTCACCACCCCACGCAAGAGTCTCGCTTGTGCATGTGTGAGCACAGGGCCACCGGGAGACACCGGTAGCCGCAGCAGTGTGACTTTGGCACCGATCAGCGGAGTGCAACTGTGGTGGGGGATCTGGCCCAGGGCTCCAGCCCGGAGTTTACTCCGGGCGTGCTGGGCCTGCTTCTGCACAGGGTGCCTGGCCCCAGCGCACACCCAACCATGAGAGACTGCTAGCAGTTGCTACTGTGGACCTACCATCTTCTGAGCGGAACCCCATCTATTGTTCTTTGTGGACCACCTTCTAACACGGCGGAACTTCCTACACACCAGGGGGCGCAGGTGAACACCTGGGAGCAAACTTTGGCCATGGTGGAACAGCGACTCCACCAGTGGCCCAGAGTTTCACCTTGGCCTGGGACCAGCTCCAAGGATACCAGCCGGGAAAGTCCAGCAAACAACGGACAACGCCACCTACTGGAGGAGAGGTAATGAAACCCTGCAGGGAAACTATAATCATATAAGAGTTAAAACTGTAACACCTTGGATCAGCAGAGCTAGAAGGAAAGACACACAAACATCATGAGAAAACAAGAGAAGAAAGTGACTCAAACAAATCAAGATACTACAGTCCTAGAATCCATGGGCTGTACAGCAGGAGGAATGACAGAACAGGAATTCAAGATGTACATAATGAAAATGGTCGGTGACTTAAAGAATGATATAAGAGAGCAAACCCAGTCAGCAATAGATCACTTTGATAAAGAGATTCATAGGCAAATACAGGAAGTAAAAGAT
>CM053401.1:114265978-114308709 GCA_028644305.1 Xerus rutilus | reverse complement strand
TTTGATACTGGAGATTGAACTCAGGGGTACTCGACCACTGAGCCACATCTCCAGCCCTATTTTGTGTTTTATGTAGAGACAGGGTCTCACTGAGTTGCTTAGCGCCTCGCCGTTGCTGAGGTTGGCTTTGAACTCGCGATTCTCCTGTCTCAGCCTCCCTAAGTGCTGGGATTACAGGCTTGAGCCACCGCGCCCGGCACCCTTTGATTTTTTTACAAGTAACAATTGATGTATCATTCTTGTCATTGCTCCTCAGCATTTAGTAATTTGTTTGGGATTTTCCTACCCCCTATTCTATGTATAAAAATATTGTTTTAGCTTCAGCTGTTTTAGTTTGTGTGTGGATGAATGTGTGCTCTCACTTTGATTAGTTGAGTTGCATAGTTCAGTCATGGAGTCTTAATCGTGCAAACTCATTTTTCCCCAGCAGCTTCCCAGCTTTTCTCAGATGAAAGGAAAATAAGCAACAGCAACAATAGTAATCAATACAGGATTAGAATAAATGTCCAGTGTGTGCTATGCTATGTTCAGCATTAATTGCCACAAAAAGAGGAATGGAAGTGTCAGCATTTAACACCAGCAACAACAATAAACGGATGTAAACTAGAGCTATTATTGAAGTATACAGTAGGTGTCAACTGTGCCCTCCTCAGTACCAGTAACCACAACATAAAGGTTGGGGACAGGAATTATATAAATGAGATTGTTCTTGAATATAGTAAAATCACACTTCATTAAATGAAAATTGGTAGAAAGGCAAAAATATTTAAATTATTCAAAGGCAAACCAGATAAAGCTTGAGAAATGCATAAAGGGATGAGTATAAATAACAATAAAAAAGACTTGGTGAGAAAAATTAGAGGTACAAAAGTTTATTTTGGAACTAGTAGTTTTAGAGTCCATAGATGGCCAAATTCATGGATCAGGGATTCAGGTAAGGCAGAACATCATGGCAGAAGGGCATGGCAGAACAAAGTAGCTGCGGACAAAGCACCAGGAAGCAGAGAGAGAGATAGAGCTCTACCCAAAAAGGACAAAATCTGGGAGAATTCCAAAGGCATGCTCCCAACAAAACACCTATTATAGTCACACCCTACCCACCTACAGTTACCACCAAGTTAATTCCTAACTTAATTAATTGTTAATTAATTAATACACTAATTATGTTAATATTCTTATAGCCAAATTATTTTACCTCTAAATTTTCTTTCATTGTCTCACACATGATCTGTTGAGAAACATCTCAAATCTAAACCATATGGATATATGCCACATTTTTCTTATTTTTTCTGTTGACCATCACCTAGACTGGTTCTATAACTTTGCTCTCTTTATTTCAGTTGCAATAATTATGGGTATGCACATATCACTATAACATACTCATTTTTGTTCTTTTGGAAAAACACCAAGAAATGGGATGATTGTTTTACACAGTGTTTCCTTTTCTGGCATTTTGAAAAATCTCCATACTTTCCAAAATGGTTGTACTATTTTTCAGTCTTATCAACAATGTAAAATTGTAATTTACCCCTATACCCTTCCCCACAATTACAGTTATTTTTATTCTTTATGATTGCCTTTTGTTCTACTCAGTTTTTTATTGTGAAAAAAAGACCTGAAAGAACAATTAGAGGAGAAAAAGTTTGTTTGGGGCTCTTGGTCTCAAAGGTCTCAGTACATAGATGACTGAATCCATTCCTCTGGGCCTGAGATATAGCAGAACATTACAATAGAAGAGTGTGGTGGAGGAAAGCAGCTCAGAACATGAAACAAGGAAGCAGAGAGGGAGAGAAGACTTCACTCTCCACAGACAAAATATAACTTCCAAAAATATGTCCCCCAAAACCCAATTCTTCCAGCCACAACCTACCTGCTTACAGTTATCACCCAGTTAATCCCTATATTTTAGTCAGATATTTTTCTGCTGTGACTAAAGTCCTGACCAAAACAATTGTAGAGAAAAAAAGGTTTTGGGGGGTTCATAGCTTCAGAGGTCTCAATCCAGAGACAGCAGGCCCCCATGGTGAGGCAAAAAATCTTGGTGGAAGAATGAAATGGAGGGAAGCAGTTCACATTATGATCAGAGGTAGAGAGTGAGTTTATATGCCAGATACAAATATATACCCAAAAGACACACCCCAATTTCCACCTTCTCCAGCCACACCTCACCACATCAGTTGCCACTCAGTTAATCCCTATCAGGGAATTAAATAACTGGGTTAAGAATTTTACAACTCAATCATTTCTCCTCTGAACTTTCTTTCCTTTTTTTTTTTTTTTTTTTTTGGTACTGGGGATTGAACTCAGGGGTACTCAACCACTGAGCCACATCCCCAGCCCTATTTTGTGTTTTATGTAGAGACAAGGTCTTGCTGAGTTGCTTAGTGCCTCACTGTTGCTGAGGTTGGCTTTGAACTCACAATTCTCCTATCTCAGCCTCCCAAAGTGCTGGGATTACTGGCGTGCGCCATCGTGCCTGGCTTGAAATTTCTTGCACTGTCTCACACATAAGCTTTTGGGGAACATCTCACATCCAAACATAACATTTCACCCCTGGCCCCCAAAATCTCACAACCATCTTTCAATGCAAAATACTCCTTTCTTCCATTTCCAAGAGTCCCCATAGCCAACAGTTCTGAGATTGTTCAATGTTCAAGGTCAAAGTATTCTCTAAGGCTCAAGGCAATCTTGTATTGTGAGTTGCTGTGAAATTAAAGCAATTTACAAGTATTCAATATACAATGGTACAGAGTAAACATTTCCATTCACAAAATTAGGACCATAGAAAAAAAGGGATAAGACCAAAGCAATACTGAAATCCAGCTGGGCAAACAAGTCTTGTAGCTCCATGTTTAGTATCTGAAGAACATGGCATCTTGATGTTCTCTCCAAAGGGCATGTGTAGCTCTACCCTGTGGCCTTGTTGGTTGCAGCCCAAGTGGCCTCTCTGTTGGTTTGTCTCTGCTCAATTTCCGCAGCTTTCCTAGGACATTTTCCCATATTACTGGTATTCCTTAATCTCAGAGGTCTCCACTGCAGCTTTGTCTTCCTCCTCAAATTTCCGCACTTTGACTTCTCAGAAAGTGCCCTAAGGGACTACAGCCCTGCTGCACTTTGCCTGGCATTCCAGGCCTTCCATTGAAATCTTGGTGAAAGCATCCGTGAACACCTAAATCCAACATTCTGCATTCCTGCAGAACAAGCATCATGTGGTTGATGCCAAGTTCTGCCATGATCTCAAGCTATAGTAAGCCTCCAGAGACCCTTGCTACTGTAGCTCTGAGTGTATGGGTGGCTGAGCATGTTCAAAAAACTTTCTAGGCCCACTTGTGCAAGAAGCATGTCCCAAATGGTCTCTTCTTGAGAGAATTTTTACCTTTACTTCCTTGAGATTGAGATGTGTGTGGTTTTGCCATATCCTGAGAGACCCTCAAGCCAACTTTCTTTTTTCTCTAGGCAAAGTCTTTAGCATTTCTTTAGTGGTGGTAATATTTTTAACAACTGAAACTTCCTTAGCCCTATGTTTACTCTCATCTTTCAAGTGCACTTTTTTCAAATCTTTCTGCTCTGCTATCTGCTCCTGATTATTCCAATAAATTTGGCCAAAAGCTATCATCTATATCCATGTCACTGCCTGAATGCTATACTACCTAGAAATTTCTTCCACCAGAATAGATAGTGCATCTCTTCTAAAATCACCATCACAGAAAGTCTCAGTATATAGGCAAAATGAATACAGCATGTTAGCCAGAACATAACACAAATGGCCTCTATTCCATAGTCCAATAGAGTTGTCTTCTGAATGCCATTGAGCTTTTTCTTTATTGTCCCTTGTCCTGTGGGTACTCTGGTCTTCTGAGCTCCCACCAGAATTGTCCATTAAGCTTTGTTTACAACAATCTAAAGCATTTCCAGCTTGCACTGTTAAACACCTCAAAATTCGGGGCTGGGGTTATGGCTCAGCGGTTGAGCTCTTGCCTCGCATACATGAGGCACTGGGTTCGATCCTCAGCACCACATAAAATAAATAAAGATATTGTGTTCATCTACAAGTAAACAAAATATTAAAAAAAAAAAACACCTCAAAATTCCTCCCACCAATTCCAAAATTTTCAAAAAGCTTCTGAACCCCATGGTCAAGTTAGTCACAATAATGGCCCCACTTCTGGTACCACTCTATGTTTTAGTCAGCTTTTTCACTGTTGTGACTAAAGGACCCAACTAGCACAATGTAGAGGGAAAAAAGTTTATTTGGGTTCCCATGGTTTTAGAAGTTTCAATCAAGAGACAGCAGGCCCAAAGATGAGGCAGAACATCACAGCAAAAGAGTGAGATGGAGGGAACATCATGATAAAAAAGCAGAGACAGTCCACATGCCAGAAAAAATATATACCCCCAAACCATGCCCCAATTTCTAACTCTTCCAGCCACACCCTAAACTTCAGTTACCACTCAGTTAATCTCAATCAAGTAATTAAATCACTGATTGGGTTAAGACTTCTACAACTCAATAATTTCTCCTCTGAACTTTCTTGCACTGTCTTACACATGAGCTTTTGGGGGACACCTTACATCCAAATTATAACACCCTATCAAAGGATTAATGTTCTGATTGGGTTAAGGCTCTCATACCCAATTATTTAACCTCTAAACTTTCTTGTATTTTATCACACATGATATTTTAGGGGACACCTAATATCTAAGTCATAATACCTTTCTAATAAAAGTGAAATGAAATCTCAGTATAATTTTGTTTTTATTTCCCTGTCACTAAGGATGTTGAGTATGTTTTCATACATGATTTGCAATTTGTATTCCTTCTTTTGAGAAATGTCTGTTTAGATCATTTGCCCACATATTGATTGGGTTCTTCTGTGTGTGTGTTTTGAGGTCTTTTTGTTTTGTTTTGTTTCTGTTTTTGTTTTTTAGCCCTTTTACATATTCTGGATAATAATCTACCATCAAAAGAGTAGCTGGCAAAATATTTTTCCCATTATGTATATTCTCTTTTCATGCTATTGTTTGTTTTTCAAAATTTTAATTTAATGCCATTCCCCATTCCACTTATTGATGTTTTAAATTTTATTTCTTGAGTTTTGGTAGTCTAAGGATGATGTTTTGTTGATAACTTTCACCCATAAGTTGAAATGTCCAATTCTTCTAGTATTTGCAAAGTTTTGGTCTGTTTCCTATGTTTTTGGTCTACTTTTAATTGGTTTTTGTGTCATTTGGTTTTTGTGAGAGATAGAGATCCACTTTTATTTTTCTTCATATGAATATCCAGATTTCACAGCACCATTTGTTAAAAAATAAGCAATTAATATCCAACATTTTTTGACATCTTTGTCAAGAATAAGATGACTATATCTATGTAGATTTGTTTATGGGTATTCTATTATATTCCATTTGCCTTTGTGTCTGTTTTGATGCCAACACTATGTTTATTTATTTACTATAGTTTTCTAATATAATTTGAGATTGGGTATCATGATGCTTACCATATTGGGTATTGTAATTGCTATTATTTATAGGTACTGCTTTTACTATTTGTAAAGATTAGACGACCAGGAGGAGATGAATTAAGCCATTTGGCAAGGCTTTATTGGAATACATGCTCTTGGGCCGAATCCTCTCATCCATCAGAGCGTGTCCAAGAGAAATGGCACTGGGGCTTCAGTGCACAAAGAATTTCAAGAAAGCCTGGTCAGGGAGGGGAGGGCTTGGGGGCAGGAAGAGAAGGCCAGAATCCTTCCTGAATAGGAAGGATTAATATCCAACATTTTTTGACATCTTTGTCAAGAATAAGATGACTATATCTATGTAGATTTGTTTATGGGTATTCTATTATATTCCATTTGCCTTTGTGTCTGTTTTGAAATCAGGAAAACCCATTGATTGACAGGAGGTGTGTCTACTGGTAGCATCAGCATCTGGCTTGCCACTCCATTCTGCAGCTACTGAACATCCTGGACCCTGGCCAGACCTAACACTATTCTTTTTCTTTTATTTTTTATATAAATTTTAGGACTCATTTTTCTAATTGTCTTAAAAATATCACTTATTATGATGAGGATTGCATTTACTCAATAGACTTATTTTATAAATATGGTCATTTGATGATTTTAAGTCTTCTGATCAAAAAGATGGAGATCTTCCCATCTTCTAGGGTAGAAATATATTTCTTCAGTGTGCTACAATTTTTTAGACATCTTTCACCTCCTTGCTTAAATTTATTCCCAGGTATTTTTGGAGGCTATTGTAAATGAAGATGTTTTCTTGATTTCCTTCACATAAGGTCATGTTTTGTGTATTGGAAACTACTGATTTTTATGTCAATCTTGTAGCTTCTACTTTTGTTAATTTTTCTGGGAACCAAATTTCCTTATTTGAAGGAATGATACAAATTATAGAACATAAGTGAATGTTTTGGTACAAAACTTATAGAAAAGGTAAAGGTAAACAAACATGCAGGCACTGCCTTAGTGACCAGGCAGGTCACTTCCATGGCTATGGGGAAGTCGGCCTAAGGCTTAGCTCTCATTATCACTGTTCCCACAGTGTGTTTGTTAAAGAGATACTCTGCCATGCCAGATTCTGGGGCTCCCATCTTGTGCAAGTTGGTTACATGGTCACTCAATTCTTTGATGAATTTCACTTGCTCATTCAGGTAATGAGTCTCAATGAAGTCACACAAGTGGGGGCCATTGTCAGTGGCCAGCTTGTGCATTTCTAGGACTGACTGGGTCACAGTTTTGTATATGTGTGTAAAGCACATTCCATTGCATTGAGCCCACTCTCCAAGTCATTATGGTCTGGTTTCTCAACATCCTGAAGGAAGATTTGTCTGCCTCGTTGGTTCTGCAGCTTCATCAATTTCTCATCACATTCCCTCTTCTCATGAGATTGGTGAATAAAGTATTTGGCAAAGTTCTTTAAAGCCACATCATCACAGTAAAAGCAGTAGGACATGAATAGGTAGACATAGGAGGCATAAAGCTCCAGGTTGATCTAGTTATTGATGGCGGCCTCCGAGTCCTGATGGTAATTCTGGTGCACCTGTGACGTGGATGTGGTCAGCATGGTGCCCAGCTGAGGAGAGGCAGAAGGCTGCTCTGTGCTGGAGTGGCAGTGGAAGCCTGGGGGCAGTCTGAGGACGCTGTGAGGAGGTGGCAAAGGACTGCTGGCTTTGATCAGCAGGCAGGGGTGGGAGTGTAACACTGGGTTCAGTCCAAGCACTGTTGAAGCAGGAAACCTAGGTGACTCTCCATGAAGAACACATCACTTGTTATTTTTTATGAACTCTACATATATTCTAATGGAATTTTTCTTGGGGGCATAGAGTCCACTATATACAGAATTATGTGATAAGCAAACAGAGAAAATTTGACCTCTTATTTTTCTCCCTTGCATAAATATACTCTTTAACATGAAACAGGATAAACTATATGCTAGGAAATAAAACAATTCTCAATACATTTTAAGGGCAAATCACAAATTTTCTGATCACAGTGTAATTACTTTACATAAATCTTTGCCAGCTCTTATACTGATGGTGAATTAGTATTCAATTTAAATTCATTTGAGCAAACATGAATTATTTAATAACTTTATAATTTTAAACTGATAGAAATCACAAGTATATAAATCACAATAAGATCAAATATTTTTACTGAAATTAATACAAAAATATATTAAAGTTTATAATTTACACACAGTAGTGCTCAAGAAAATTATAACTGTGCTTGTATGGGGAAAATAAATAATGTATAAATCTTAGGAAGTTATAATTTCACACAAAATCTTCAAATTAAGAAATATAATAAATAAAACTATAAGTAGTTAAACAGAAATCAATGAAATGGAGAACAAAAATACATGATAATCAACAAACCCAGCTTGTTCTTTGAAGTTTTAACAAAATTTAAGAATCTTTCATAAGACTGATTAAGAAGAAAGATAATAGAATTTGGATCTGGGATGTCACTCAAAAGGCTCATATGTTAAAGTCCTGTTTCCCAACTTGGCACTATTGGCACTATTCTTATTTAATAGAAAGGACATAGTACATGGTGTTTGGGATATTGAGAATGTGCCCTCAAATGAAATAGTGGAATCATGGCTACTTCTTCCTCTCTCTCTTTTTCTTCCTAAGGTAAGAAGTTTTACTCTGCCACACAGTCCCATAATAATGTACTGCCTCACTAGAAGCCAAAAATCAACAGGGCCAATCAATCATGGACTGGAATTTCTAGAACTGTGATCCAAGACAAATATTTTCTTTTTATAAGTTGATTGTGTTGGGCAATGATTATAGTAATAGAAAACTGACTAGAAAAAAAAAAGTACCTGCCAAAGAGAAATGAGAGAAGAAATAACATATACACTATGGAAATGTTAAGACTAATAGGGACTACTGAGAACAACAAATCATAAAACTTAAATAAATTTAATAAATCTCTAAAACTGCCTCCAGAAAAATTTAAAAGCAAACAAACTTGAGTTGAACTGTAACAGATGAACATTTTGATTGACAAGAAACAACCTGAATACAAATGAAATTTCAGAAAGAGGTTATTTGGTGAATTACAGCAAATACCTGGAGTAAAATATATCAGTACTATAAAATGTAATGTCAGATATTGATGACCAAAAGGAGGCAAATTAAAATGACTGAGCAAGGCTTTATTGATATATGCTCCCAGGCGAGACTCCCCAGTCCAACAGAGTGCGTCTGGGAGAATCGTGTGCAGGGTCAGCTGGTTTGAAATTTTTATAAACTTGGGGCAGGATGGGGAGGGCTTGGGACAGGAAACGGAAGCTTAGGGCAGGAAGGGGAGGGCTTGGGATAGGAAAGGGAAGCTTAGGGAAGAAAGGGGAGGGCTTGGGACAGGAAAGGGGGATCTTTGGGAGTCCTATGTCCTCCTGGTTGGTTGGGGGGGGTCAGCTGATTGATAGGTGGTTATGAGGCATCATCACTGCTTATCTGTTGGCATCTGATTGTTTGTTCTTTCATGCATGCAGGCTGCCTGGTGTTTTTGTTCCCCTTAACCACCTTAAACCAACCTAACATCCCAGTCTTTTTGATGATATAGAACAAAAAATTCTATCTGGCTACTTCCTGCTGGCTATGGGTGCTAGGGGAAAGGAGATGGCTTAGGTGTTTGTTCAGTAGGGAAGTGTCTGTAGAGGTGTAGGAGCATCTGGTTGTAGGTCACTCTAGCAACTTTATCTATGTGCTTTTGGGCAAGCCTGAAGAGGCAAGGGGCAATTGTTAATAGAAGTCCTATTACTAATATAGGAGTGAGAATGGGAGTCAGCCATGTAATGAGGGTAGAGTTTAGCCAGCCTGGCCAAGGGTCATTTGGTTGTTGCTTTTTAAGCCTTTCACTTAAATTATGGAGGGTGTTAAAATTTTTTTCAACCAGTTCAGTTTCATTGATACACTAGCAGCATTCTTCTTTCAGGAATAGACATGTTCCTCCTTTGTCTGCTGTTAGAAGATCTAGGGCTCAATGGTTCTGTAATAAAACTTGGGCAGTAGATGTTTAGTGAGGTGTTCCTTGATAATGCCATGAGCCCTCTCAACCTTACCTGAGTATTGGGGTTGATAGGGGATGTGGAGCCTTCAAGTGATGTTGAGGCCTTTGGAGACTAGTAGAACAACCTGAGAAGTGAAGGCTAGATCATTGTCTGACTGGATGGAGGCGAGAAGTTTGAACCTGGGAATAATCTGCTCAATAAGGATGGAGGCAACAGTGCCAGCAATTTTCCTGGAGGTAGAGAAGGCTTCCATCCAACCTAAAAAAGTATCAACCAAGGTAAGTAGGTAGTGAAGTTTTTTGTGTCTAGCTAGGTGAGTGAAGTCAATCTGCCAGTCTTCACCTGGCTGGTGGACCCTCATCTGATGCATGGGGAGTTTGGGTTTGATGTGCCCTTGTGGGGATACTGTGGAGCAGACAGGACAAGCATAATGGACTTGCTGGAGAGTAGTTCCCATTCCTGGGAAGTAAAAGAGGGGTTGTAAAAACTGAAAAAGGGTTTTGGAGCCAATGTGAAGAGAGTTATAAATGTCCATCAATAAACTGTAAATTTGCTGCTTAGGGAGGGCAATTTGATCACCCAGGAAGATCCAGCCATCATCCCCAAAATGGCCACATTGGGTTATTAGTCATGTCATTCCTGTGGGGTATAGTTAGGTTTAATTGTGGTGGATAGAAATAGGATAGGAGCTGCTGAAGATCTGGCTATTATCTATAATCTCTCATTCTATAGAGTCTGCTTTGTTGTTGCCTACAGCTATAGGGTCAGAGGAATTTTGATGTCCTCTGCAGTGTATGATGGCCACTCCTAATGGCAGTTGTAGTGCCTCTAAGGGTTTAGAAATTAGAGAGATATTGACCACTGGTGATCCCTTCATAGTCAAGAATCCACATACCTTCCAAATAGCCCAATATGAATGAGCAATTACGAAGGCATATTTGGAATCTGTGTAAATGTTGACTTGCTTATCTTTGGGTAGAGTGAGAGCTCTGATAAGTGCAAAATGTTCAGCCTTTTTTGGAGGTGGTCTTTTTAGGAAGGCAGCTGGCTTCTAAAACTGAGGCAGTGGTGACTACCACATATGTGTCTCTATGGCGTCTGTTACAACCCATTGCCAAACTGCCATCCATAAAAATGGTTAAGTCAGGTGAAAGAAGTGCATAATCAAAGAGGCTCTCATGGGGTGATCATAGGACCTCTAGCACCTGTGGACAGAAATTGTTAGCATTTGAAGGAGGTGAGGATAGTGAGAGGTGTGTGGCAGGACTGAGGGATGAAGAACAAGAGGGTGTGGTAGAATTCTTGAATTATTGAAGGGCTTAGAAGGGGGAAAGCTTTATGACTTAAGAGGTCCTGTAGCTGATGGGTAGAAAATACAGTTATTGGTTGGAGCAATGTAAGTTTTAGGGCTTCCTTAGTAAGTTCTGCTGCTGCTCCTGCCAGTGGGCAGAGGCATGGTAGCCACCCATGAACCATAGCATCAAGCTGCTTGGAGAAGTATACCACTGGCTTATAGGAGGGTCCAATTGGTTGAGTGAGGAGGCAAGTAATGATACCCTGTCTTTCATCTGTAAAGAGGTAGAAAGGATGGTTAGGGTTAGGAAGAGATAGAGGGGGAGAGGATGTGAGAGCATCCCTGAGCTTATAAAAGGAGTTGGCTACTAGGGTAGGGGAGGTGAGGGGCCTGTGTGGGGTCTCCTTAGCTGCCCGGTATAAGGGCTTGGCCAGAAGGGCAAAGTTTTCAGGCCAATGCTTTAAAAATCTGGCCAGACCCAGGAAGGAGAGGATGTAGTCTGCTGTTTTGGTGGCTGTAGGTCACAGAGAGCTTGAATTCTGTCATCAGGCTTCTAAAGGTTGGAGTGAGGAGTATACCTAAATAGGTGACTAAAGTGGTAGTAAGCTGGGCTTTGGCTGGAGAGACCTGATATCCTCAGGACCCCAGGAAATTGAGGAACTGAGCAGTGTGGGTTTGGGAAGTCTTGGGGGATGAGCTGCATAGGAGAAGGTCATCCACATACTGTAACAGAGTACTATCCCCCAAGTCACAAATAGTTAGATCCTGTGCCAAGGCTTACCCAAAGAGGTGGAGACTGTCCCTGAAGCCTTGGGGTAGGACTATCCATGTCAGCTCTTGGGACCTAAAAGATGTAGGGTCTTCATGTGAAGGCAAAGAGGTAATGAGTCAGAATAGATGGGCGTGGTAAAGAAGGCATCTTTAAGATCCAGGACAGCAACGTGAGTGGTTGAAGGGAGAATATGAGAAAGAAGATTGTAAGGGTTGGGAACCATCAGGTGGATGGGAATAACTGCCTCATTAACTAGGCGGAGGTCCTGGACTAAGCGATAGGCTCCTGAGGGTTTGTGTACCAACAATATGGGAGTGCTGCAGGGAGAGTCAGTAGGGATGAGGAGTCCCTGATCAAGTAACTGGTCTATGATGGGTTTAAGTATTTCTCTGTGGGTTTTGGAGATGGGAAATTGGGGACTCGAGTGAAATTTAGTTTGAGGTTTTAGCTGGATATTGAATGGCTTGTGGTGGGAAGCTATGACAAGTGGAAAGCTTGGAGGTGTCCCAGACTTGGGAATCAACAAGGTCTGGGGGTAAGGGCATGGTGGGTACTGTTGGGTTATTAGAGAGAGTAAGAATTAGAGGTAGAAGAAGATGTGGTGTAGTTGGAGGATGGCTCCCAATAATTGGAGAACATCTCTGCCTAGGAGAGGAATTGGACAGAATGGAATGACAAGAAAAGAGTGTGTGAAAAGTGTCCCTCCAGGGCACAGGCCAGCTTAGCAGTTTGGTTTGGGAAGGATTTGCTGTCAATCCCCATAACCAAAACCTAGAAAGGAAACAGAGGCCCAGAGTGGGCAGGCAAAATAGAGTAGGTAACCACCTTTTCCACAAGGAAGGTTATGGACTTACCCACTACCTGGAGTGTTACCCTGGGCTTGGTGAGGGTGATGAGGGTCCTCGAGTCTGGACTTCTTCAGTGCTCTGCAAACCCCAATAGTTCGAGAGAAGGGGCTGCCTGGCTGATCATACCCCATGTCAAGGTGCTGAGGAAGGGCCAGCCATGGGGCAGTCACTCTTCCAATGTCCTGTCTGCTTACAGGTGGGGCACAGCTTGGAGGAGGGCCATATGTTTGGGCATTGGTGAGCCCAGTGACCTTCATATCCACACTTGAAGCAAGTCCTCAGCAGAGAGGAATGCTGGTTTCCCCATGAAGCTTTTGCTTGAGCCATAGGCATCAGGGCTGCTTCCAAGGCTTAGGTTTGGAGTGTTACCTTTTTCTGAAATCAAGCCTGCCTGGCTAGTTCAGTTGATTCCTCTTGGGCATTATAGACTTTAAAGGCAATTTTTATCAGATCTCAGATAGGGGTCTGAGGGCCCTCCTCAGCTTGTTTGAGCTTTTTTAAAAATATCATGGGCTGATTGAGTAATGAAATGGGTTGCTAACACTGTAGCCCCAGTGGGAGACTCAGGATCCAGCTTAGTATATCTGGTAAGAGCCTTTGTAAAGTGATTGAGAAATAAGGCTGGATTCTCATTTGGATCCTGGGTGATTTCTCTCAGTTTATCAAAGTTGACCACCTTATTGGAAACCACCTGCATGCTCGCTATGAGATATTGGACCAGGAAGGTGCAGTGATGGCAACCTTGTTGGCTGTCTTGGTAGTGCCAGTTGGGTTTGGCTAGAGAAATGGTTGCTTCACCTGTGGGGAGAGTTATGTCTGTTAAACAAATTTGATCAGCATGATCTCAAGCAGCTAGATGCAAGTACGTTCATCTGGAGTAAGGGTGGAAGAGAGGATGACATAGACATAAACATCATGCCAGGTAAGATTCTAAGTCTGAGAGACATAGTAGAATTCCTTAATGTAAGTAGAAGAGTCAGCAGAGAAGGACCCAAGGCACTTTTCAATCTGGAAAAGATCCTGAAGTGAGAATGGGACGTATACTTTGACAATCCCTTCAGCACTGGCCATTTCCCTAAGAGGACAAAGGAGCTTTAGTTCAGCTGGGAGGAGGGCCTGGTGGGATTGGGTGTGGGTGCTGGCTGGAAAAGAGAGGAGTGAGTGGGTGGAGAAACTCATTGAGGGGGATGAGGAAAGGGTTGTATCAGTGGAAGAGGAGGGCAGAGAAACTGTGATTGCAGGAAGGTGAGGGTTCTGGAGCAGAGAAGGAGGAGCTGTGGCAGTAGGAGAAGAGGGAGGAGAGGAGGGGGAGGATCAATCTGGGTAGGGAGGGGGAAGATGGGAAGGCAGGGCTGAGAGCATCTTTGATGGATCTGATAATGAGGAAGGAGATATAGAAGAACAATGGGAAAGGGGTTTGGGATTTTCGCTAGTGAGGAGAACTTGAGCAGTAGAACAGGTAGAGCAGAAAGTAGGATGGGAGCATATATCCCAAAAAGCCTGAATGTAAGGGATTTTTGTCCACTTACCTCTTCGGTGACAGGAACTCCAGATCAGTGAGGATTTGAAAATCAAAAGTTTCTTCTGGGGCCATTTTGACCCAATGTCTAGGTCATACTGGGGCCAGGCTACAGTGTAATAAAAGACCAAGAATTTACAGCATAAGTCTTAAGTGAGTCCTAATTTGGCAAAATTGGAATATAGACAACCCAAAGGAGTTTTGGGGTCTAAGGAGGACTCAGTGTTTCCCATGACCTTCTGGTGCCTGTGGAGGTGGGTGAGAACAGAAAAAGGCATCCCAAATTTTGATCGCACTCACCTGAGGTATGGTTAAGGGCTGAGCAGGGGTTAAGTCATCCCTACAACCTGCCAGGGGCCCAGACAGATTTGGGTGGCTCACACAAGGACTGGGGACATCTCCACAGCTCTCAGGACCTTGAGCAAAATGGGCGGGGGGTCTATGGCATGCATGTGACTTACAGATAGACTCCCAAGATGGAGGGTGGCTGGAAGGTCAGAGGAAATAAGGGAGATTAACCCACTCCTGTTTGTCTGGATGAAGGGAGAGGGAAAGGAAGAGCAGCTCAGGAATTTTCTGGTTTGTGTGGAGAAGAGAGTGGACCTCAACCCCTATGGGGGAGGCCTGAAAACCCTCCCAGATTTTGGCAACAAATGTAAGGTCAGATATCTATGACCAAAAGGAGGCGAATTAAAACCACTGAGCAAGGCTTTATTAATATACGCTTCCAGGTGAGACTCCCCAGTCCAACAGAGCGGGTCTGGGAGTATCACACGCAGGCTCAGCTGGTTTGAAATTTTCATAGGCTTGGGGCAGGAAAGGAAGGGCTTAGGACAGGAAAGGGAAGCTTAGGGCAGGAAGGGGAGGGCTTGGGACAGGAAAGGGAGGTCTTTGGGAATCCCATGTCCTCCTGGTTTGTCAGGGGATCAGCTGATTGATAGGTAGTTATGAGGCGTCATCACTGCTTGTCTGTTGGCATCTGATTGGTTGCTCTTTCATGCATGTGGGTGTTTTTTTGCCCCTTAGCCACTTTAAACTGACCTGACATAAAATACTTTAGAAAATTATAGGACAAAACCACCTCCAAATTTATTTTTGAGGTATTATTACAATATCAATTTCCCAAAAATAAATCATTTTGAAAATCTACAGTTCACATTTATTATGAACATAGGTGCAAAATACTTTAACAAAATATTATCAAATCAATTCAAAAACATTAAAAAGATATTATCTATGATAAAGTGTGGTTAATCCCACAGTGCAAGGTTTATTTAAGATCTAAAAACCCATATAAAGCTTAATCTCAATAACATGACACATACTCTAAGATAAACTATATTCTAGGCCATAAAACAATTCTCAATCCATTTTAAGTGGAAATTATAAGTGTTTTGGCCACAGCATAATTACATGAATCTTTGATAGAAGGCAAACATGATATAACAAATACAATAGATGCATAAAATAATTTAATATAATTCAGCAATATTTCATTATAAAAAACTTGAAATACAAAAAAAGGAAATTATTCAACATGATAAAGAACATATACAAAAGTTCTATAGCTAATTTCATGCCCAGTGACATAAGTCAGAATACATTCCCTAAGACTGGAAGCAAGAAAAATTCATTCCTCTCACCACTTTTATTCAAAATTATATTGAAGGCTTTATTCAGAATGACAAAACAATGAAAAAGCATTATACAAGTTAAAAAAGAATAAACATATAAAAGTATCTTTATGAATAAACAGCTTTATCCAGTATATTAAAAATTCCAAGGAATCAAACAAATAAAATTAATAAAAGTTTATCAAAGCCCCAGGGTATAAATATACCCAAATACACTGTACAGTCAAATATAACTAAAAAGGAGAAATAATTTTTAAAATTATTAAAACATTAAAACCTCAGTAATATTTCTATTGACTGGGAACAAAGGATATAAAAATAAAATTATTAATACAATTTCCTTCATAACAATTTAAAAAAAATTTAACAATGTATTTTAAAAATAAGAATAGAACTTTTATGTTGATACCACAAAACATGCTAATAAAAATTAAAAATCTAAATAGCATAGATGAATTTATGAACAGGATTATAACAATTAATGTTATTTAAATAATTGATTATAGATACATATATATGCATATATAATAAATTATATTTATTATATATGTATATTATAAATTATACATATATATATCTTGTTCTAATTCAGTTCCCAGTACTTTTTTTCCTTCCCTCCTCCCACTCTCTATTTCTTTTGCTCTACTCTTCTTTCTTCCATTTACCTGTATTTATTTTTTAAATTAATTTCTTGTAGATGAACATGATTGTGAGATTCACTGCAGTGTACTCATACATGTACATTGGCAAGTTATGTCAGATTAATTTCATTGTCTTTCCTTTTCCCATTCTCTACCTTCCTTCATTCTTCTTTGTATACTTAATTTTATTTTTTTTATCCCCCATTGTGTGTGTATGTGTGTGTGTGTGTGTGTTTCATTTTTTCTTTATCCAATGATCTGTTGAAGGGCACCAAATTTGGTTCCATATCTTAAGTATTGTAAATTGTACTGTTATAAAATTTGATGTGGATGCATCAGTATGCTGATTTTATTTTTAATTTTTTAGTTGTAGATGAACATAATAGCTTTTTAATTTATTTATTTATTTTTATGTGGTGCTGAGTGCTAAACCCAGTTCCTAATATGTACAAGGCAAGCACTCCACCACTGAGCTACAAATTCAGCCCTAATTTTATTTTTTGAACTTATTCTTTTTATGTATACATTACAGTAGACATTTTGACATGTTTATGGAAGATAACTTAGTGTAATTAGAATCCCATTTTTGTGGTGATACGTGATGTGGAGTTTGACAGGTGGCATATTCATATATGAATATAGGAAAGTTATATTGAATTCATTCTACTGTCTTTCCTATGCCCATACTCCTCCCTTCTTTTCATTCCCCCTTGTCTAATCCAATGAACTTCTTTTGATCTCTCCACTACTTATTGTGTGTTAGCAACCACATATCAGAGAGAACATTCAGTCTCTGGTGTTTTGGGTATTGGGTTATTTCCTTAGCATGCTATTCTTCAGATCTAGATATTTAATGGCAAAAGTTATAAAGTAATTATGGCTGACTAATATTTCTTTGTGGATATATACAATATCTTTAACTGTTCATCTGTTGAGGGCACCCAGGCTGGTTCCATGGCTTAACTATTGAGAATTGAGCTGCTATAAACATTGATGTGGATATGTCACTATAATATGCTCATTTGAAGTCTTTGGGTATATATGAAGGAGTAGAATAATTAGGTCAAATGATGTTTCCATTCCAAGTTTTCTAAGTAATCTCCATACTACTTTCCAGAGTAGTTTAACCAATTTACAGTCTCATCAGCAATATATAAGAGTACCTACCCCCCCCATCCTCACCAACACTTATACTTGTATTCTGTTTTTAGAGTTATTATTTTTTCTTTTTGCTAATTTGTTTTTAGTTGTAGATTAATACAATATCTTTATTTAATTTATTTATTTTTATGTGGTGCTGAGGATGAAACCCAGTGCCTCACTCATGCTAGGCGAGCACTCTACCACTTAGCCACAACCCCAGCCCTATAATTGTATTCTTGATAATTGCCATTCTGACTGGAGTGACATGGAATCTCTGTGTAATTTTAATTGGCATTTAACTAACTGCTAGAGATGTTGAACTTTTCTTTATGCACTTTTTGACCATTTGTATTTCTTCTGTGAAATGACTCTTCAGTACTTTGCACATTTACTAATTAGGTTATTTTTTTCTGGTACTATGTTTTTGAATTCTTTATATATCCTGGGAATTAATGCTTCATCTGGAGTGCTGGTGGCACAGATATTTCTCCCATTCTGTAGATTCTATCTTCACATTGTGTGAAGAAGCAATTTAGGTTGATGCCTTCTCATTTATTGATTCTTGATTATACTTATGTGTTTTAGGAATCTTGTTGAGGACATAAGTTCCTAAGCCCTCATGATGGAAATTTAATCCACAAATGTCTAGGTCCTTGATCCACCCTGAATTGAGTTTTGTGTAGGGTGAGATAGAAGGTTAATTTCATTCTATTACGTATGGATTGCCAGGTTTCCCAGCATGATTTGTCAAAGAGGCTAATTTTTCTCCAGTGTACATTTATGGAATCTTCTAAAGCCACATAAACTGTATTTATGTGGCTTTGCCTCTGTGTCTTCTTAGTTTCATTGGTTTTCAAGTGTATTTTGGTACAAACACCATGCTGTTCCTGTTACCATAGTTCTGTAGTACAATTTAAGGTCTGGTATTGTGATGCCTCCTGCTTTGATTTTCTCACTCAGGATTGTTTTGGCCATTCTGAACCTAGTATTTTCCAAATGAATTCCATGAATGCTTTTTTCTGTTTCTATGAAGAACACCATTGGGTTTTTAATAGAAATTGCATTAAATATACATATATAATATACATGCATATATATTATATATATAATGCTTTTTATAGCATGGCCTTTTTGATAATATTAATTATGACTATCCAAGAACATGGAAGGTGTTTTTATCTTCTGAAGTCTTCTACAATTTCTTTCTTTAGTGTTCTATAGATTTCACTGTAGAGCTCTTTCAATTCTTTTTTTAGATTGATTACAATGTAATTTTTGAAGCTATTGTTTATGGAAAAATTTTCCAAATTTATCTCTTAGTGAATTCATCATTGGTGTATAGAAACATAATTGGTTTATGGGTGTTAATTTTATATTCCACTACTTTACTGAATTCATTTATGAGTTCTAAAATATTTTGAGGGGAGTCCTCTAAATATACAATTCTGTCATCATCAAGTACAGATACATCAAGCTTTTCTTTTCCTATTTGTATCTTTTAATTTACTTTTTTTTGCCTAATTTCTATGGATAGAGTTTCAAGGACTATTTTGAATAAAAGTGATGAAAGAAGGCATCCTTTTCTTGTTCCAGTTCTAAGAGGGAGTGATTTCAATTTTTCTCCATTTAGAATAATGCTGGCCTTGGGTTTAACATATATAGCTTTTACAAAGTTGAGGTGTGTTTCTACTATCCATAGATTTTCTAGTGTTTTGGACATGAATGGATGCTGCATTTTGTTAAATGCTTTTTCTGCATCTATTGAGATAATCATGTAATTCTTTTGTATTGATCTGATGAATTATATTTATTGATTTCCATGTGCTGAAACAACATTGCATCCTTGAGATGAAACTCCTCAAACACTGTGCACTATATTTTTAATGTGTTATTGTATATGATTTTCCAGTATTTTATTAAAAATTTTTGCATCTGTGTTCATCAGGGATATTGGCCTAAAATTTTCTTTCCTTGCTATGTCTTTGTCTGGTTTTAGTATCAGGGTGGTACTAACTTCATAAAATGAGTTTTAAAAGCTTATCTCCTTTTGTATATCATGGAAAAAATTGAGGAGAATTTATGTCCTTTCTTATTTGCCTATCCAGTAGAACTTGGCTGAGCAGTCATTTGATCCTGGGGGTTTTTTGTTGGTAGGCTTTTGAGGACGTCTTCAATTTCATTGCTTGAAATTGATCTATTTAAATTTTCTATGTCTTTCTGATTAAATGAGGGTATGTCTCTAGAAATTTGTTGATATGTTCAAGATTTTCTATTTTATTGAAGAATAAATGTTAAAAAGAGTTTGATTGTTGACTGCATTTCAGTAGTGTCTGTGGTGGTATTTCCTTTTTTATCATGAACTTTAGTAATTTGAATTTTTCCTCTGGCTTTTATTCAGCTTGGCTAATTGTTTATTAATGTTACTTATTTTTTCAAACAACCAACATTTTTTGATTTTTTAAAAATTTGTTTTATTTTTTTCCATATCATTGATTTCCACTCTGATTTTAATTATTTCTTTTATCTACTGCTTTTAGGATTGATTTGTTCTTCTTTTCCTAGGACTTTCTGTGTAAAGTTAAATTATTTGTTGATTTTCTATTATTTTAATGAATAAACTCAATGCAATAAACTTTTCTCTTAGAACCATTTCCATAGTGCCTCAGATATTTTGATATGTTGTTTTCCATTCTCATTTACCTCTAAATATTTTTGAAATTTTATCCTTGATTTCTTCTGCTATCTATTGTTGAGGAAATTTTATATTATTTGGTCTCAAAGTGTTGGAGTGGCTTCTATATTTACTTCATCATTTATTTCTAATTTTGTTCTATTATTATGTGATAAATTGCAAAGCATTATCTCAATTTTTTGTATTTGCTCAGAGTTGCTTTCTGGCCTAAGATATGGTTTACTTTTAGACAAAGTTCTATGTGCTGCTTTGAAGAATTTGCATTCAGTTATTGATGGATGAAATATTCTATATATGTTTGTTAATTCTAAATTATTAATTATAATTTTAGTTCTATATCTTCTTTAACTATTTTTCCCCTTTGGAGAGGCATGTTAATGTAATCTAGCACTATTTTGTTGTCATCTATTCTATTCTTGAAATTTATAAGTGTTTGTTTGATGTACATAGCTACTTCATTTGGGAAGGCATAAATATTTAGGATTGTTAGGTCTTCTTGATGTATAATTTTCTTAAGCAGTATGAAATGACAATTTTTGTTCCTTCTATTAACTTTAGATCAAAGTCTACTTTACCTGGTATGAGGATAGAAACTTCTTGTTGTTCATGAGCTCCACATGAATATGTTTTTTCTGTCATTTTACCTTATGTCTGTGCATGTCTTCCTATGAGGTGAATCTCTTGGAGACAGCATATAGTTGGGTCTTGTTTTTAAATACAATATTTCAGTCTATGTCTTTTGGTTGATGTTTAGGCTTTACTTTCAATGTTATCATCAAGAAATTATTTTTATTTCCAGTCATTTTGATTTATTTCTGAGTTTTCAGTTAAATTAATTTCTCCTTTATTTGACTACTGGTCTAACGTTGTTCCTCCTTTTGCCAGTTGTCAATTTTACTTTTATTTATTCTTCATATAAGATCTTACTAAGTATGTTTTGTAGTGCAGGCTTTTTAGTTGTGAATTCTTTTAGCTTTTGTTTATCATAAAAGGTTGTATTTTGTTATCAATTCTGAACCTTAATTTTCCTGGGTATAGTATTCTATGTTGACATCCATTTTATTTTAGTTTCATATATATTATTCTAAGACCTCCAAGCTTTGAGCTTCTGGGTTGAGAAGTCAGTTGATATCCAGAGTGCTTTCCCTCTAAATATAATGTATCATTTTTCTCTGATAGCCTTTAAAATTCTATCATTCTGTATGTTAGGCATTTTTAGTATAATATGCCTTGGTGTGGGTCTGTTGTAATTTTGTATATTAGGGGTACTGTAAGCATCCTGAGTTTGATTTTCCATTTTATTCTTATAGTTTGGGAAATTTTTACATATTATTTTATTGAAAGGCTTGTGCATTCCTTTGGTTTGTGTCCTGTGCCTTCATCTATTCCAATAAATACTATATTTTGTTCTTTCACATTAACCTATATTTCTTGGAATTTCTGTTCATGATCTCTTAACATCTTTTATCCCTGGTCAACTTTATTTTCCAGATTACATATTTTGTCTTCATGCCTGAAACTGTTTTCCCAGTCATCTAGTCTACTGGTGATGCTTTTCATTTAATTTCTAATTTGGTTTATTGATTCCTTCATTTCCAGGATTTCTACTTGATTTTTTTTTCAGAATCTCCATCTCTTCATTGATGTTTCACTTCCTGTATTTTCTCTCTGATTTTACTCCTCACATTAAACTTTACCTTGCTGATCAGTTTAACTATGTACATTCTAAACTCCTTCTCTGACATTCCTTTCACTTCGGTGTTGGTATATTCTGTTATTGAAGTAGTTTGGTTTGTTTGGGTCAATTTATTTCTTTTTTATGTTGTTTTTTGTCTACATATTTAATAGTATGGATATAAGACAGTAGAGTTTCTAGCCTGTGGTCTTACAGTGTCCCTGAAAGTTTCTGTTACCTCATCATTTAGAGGGAGACAAATAACAACAACCAGTCCAAACAATATATAGCATTAAAATAAGTAGTTTCTCCTATGACATCTACAATGTTAATTTTCACAAAACACAGAAGTGATGTGAACACTTATTTTCCACAGCTAAAACCATAAGTTTACAAAGTGATTTAAAATTTTAAATGAAGAACAAATTGATATAGGTGTGATGATTATAATGGAGGAGGAGAAATAATAGAAGTAAAAAATGAAGGAAGAGTGAGAGAGAGAACAATAGAGATTGGCTGTTAGCAGAGGAAAAGAAAGAGATTCACTGGAACCAGATAAGTGAGAGAAAAAAATATATAAGATAAAAATTTTTAAATAAAAATTAAAATTAAAGAATAAAAGAACAAAACCAAAATATACTGTTCAAACATCATAGTCCTCAAAATACTGATCCATACAAAATAACTGCCTTCAAAAATGTCAGATATGAGAAAAAAGAAACAGATAAGAATACATATAAATGTCTATGAACCATTCAGTTCACAACTGAACAGAGAAAAAAATGGAAAATAAATAAATAAAATCACAATTTTTTTAAAAAAAATATGTAGATGAAAATGAAAGAATTGTTTTCATTGGATTTCAAAAAATTCTCATTTTTTTTCTTTTCAGTAGTGTTAGGTGTTGTTGCTGGAGAGTGAGAGGAATTCCTGTAGGCAGAGCTCTTGGAGGTGGATTTAGAAGGCTCCAGGGTTTTATTTAAATTGCAATTGGTTTGAAGATTTTAAACCAATACACCTCCAGTCCAAGAAGTTTCTGGTCCATGCTGGAAGACTACACCCCAGGGATTTCCTCTGGCTTCCACTCATATGGTGAAGTAGTCAATTGTTAATCTCCTCCATCACTTGTGGACCATATGTTTCCTTGTCTCCTAATTTCAGTCTCCAAACTCAATCTCTCCTTCCCCTGACCTTTTGAATTCCTAGCTGGACCTGTCTTTCCCAGGCACTCCTGCATGTGGCCAAACTGGAAGATGAGAATGTCATTCACATCCTGTGTGGATGGTAATGATGACATTCCCTGACTGATAAAGAACTGACTGTGAGAAAAAAACACAGAACACAGAAAATAATTCTCAAACATGGGGGAGGATGGGTCCAGATGGTTCTGACTCCAGCAACAGGCATATGGCAAAATGGCAGCTGGTATCTAGCAAAATAGACCCCACATGTGCTTTATTTATATCAGGGACTTCAAAGACCTTCCATTCAACATTCTTTCCCAAGGTAGGAAGAAGGCAGAGTCAGCAGTTTGACTGGCATCTTGGCAGGTCACACCCATCTCAGAGGGACTGAATGGCTACAGCAGGTCAGCCCATCTCTAGTGTTGTGTGGGACTCTTGCATGGTGGTCAACACACAACCCACAAATGGATCTTTACATATCTTCCATTTTTAATTTATAAATGCAAATGTTTTAATATGTTTTTAAGATGGGAGTCAATAAATTTACAAAATATTTGACCAGTTAGAGATATTATTTTTAAAAAGCAGGAGCAAGTAAGCTGATTCAGTTCCTAACTGGGGTATACCCATTCCTGGTGATGCAATAAGAACTTAAATAGCAGGCTGAAGAGGCAGGCACTTGCATTAGGCAGACCTAACTGCAGATTGCCACAGAAGGTTCAAAATGCCAGCCCATCTCTCCCATGACTACATGACCAAAGAGAAATCTTTCACACATTCCATGGATGGCTCCCCACATATTCAAAAATAAATGATGAGCCATTATTTTGTGTTCCCGGATTTTCGATCTGAGGGCACAGATTCTTAATATGAGGGTATGAGAACTTATTATTATAATGTAAAAGAGAATTAGTAAAAAACATATCATTCTAATAATATACCATGCAGAATATTTTAGCATGTTTCCAGGCTTAAAGCAATTTAACTATTGAAGTATTTCATCAGCTAGAGAAGTAGGGTCCATAAGATCATTTTTTTAATATCCTGGATGTGATAATGTAACTCCATAAGACCCAGGCTATTATTGTTATGCCAAATACAATTTAGATGATTTTTAACCTTTCCCCAATCCCATTGGGAAGCATTATATTTGACTGTAGTAAAACACAGACATATTTATAATCAGCATGGCATTTAAGCCTTTGAGTTTTAGAATAGAAAGCCATTATTTACATTTTGTAAAAACAGCTTTGGGATATTTAATTTAGTCTTAAACTATTATAAATACTTACCTAGTTGCTTAGAACTTTAGATATATTTCAAGTCAAATTATTAAAATGGGTTTAGTTAGATCACATTTATTACCATTTACTGGATATCTATTATCCATTTTTCTTATTCTTATATCTCCAATAATTAAAACCTAAGAGGATTGAATATAACAGGAACCCTCCTTATGATTTCTGCCCATAAACTTAGGTATGAGGCCATTTGTTAGATGAAGAAAATCTGAGGCTGTCATTAAATGTCAGAGATCTGTTTGAATATCATCCTCCCTGAAAATCATTATATTACCAATGAAACTTTCAGGGGTCACAGCATCATGAGAGAATGGATTATGTCCATAAATATAGTGAATATGGAAACAGAAGTCTAAAAGAATACATTAAGATATATAGGACCCAAATTAAAATATTGGTGGATCTGGGGAATGGGTCCATTGAAGTCTCTTCATAGATTTTATTTACCTGACAGCTCAATAAAGCTAGCATAGCTGTTAAACATAAAGAAATTTTAAAAATATTTTTATGAGATTTAGTGAGGGCATGTAGGGTCTGTTTCCTGCTTTTTTCTTATTTAAAATTGAAGAAAAAAGTTGATATTTTGGAGTATTATTAGGCTTACATTGTAGACAATGGCCTGGTATTGTTTAGGTATTTAAATAAGAATAAATGACTCAAATTCTTTATATGTAATTTTAAAATGATTTTATGTTTTGAAAATCCAAGGATGATCTAATATTTATAAAATATGTATATATATGTGTGTAGAAAACAGTTTAGAAGGCTAAGTACTAGATATTAACAATAGTTACCTATGGACAATAGAATTTTAAGAAATGGTTATATTTGCAATTGTTGTAGCAGTGGGTATCTTGACAAAAGTTAGACAAGATGTCATAATCCTAAAATGAATCTTAGTTTCTCATTTGAATATCAGTCTACAAACTTTGGTATGCATTCTTTTGGGTTAATACAAATTAGTTGACAAACCAAAGCAGAAAATGGACAAAATAAGAGAATCTTTAATCCCTTCTTGAGGGAAGGTAATAAAACATTTTTTATATCTTATAAAGTTACCCTTTAAATAAGCTAGTGTCTCTTAATTGTCTTTCAAAAATATAGGTAAGTTTACTTCTCAGTATAGAGAGTAACATATAAGTTTTACAATATATTTATATAATTATAAAATATTAAATCATATAATTAGATTTTAATTATTGGGTTATCACTGTATGAGTTGGAAATGGGCCATTATATAAAACTTTAGTTTGGAGATCATCAGTTTATTAAGATGTTTTCTTAAACCTTATACTTAAAAGACATATATTTAGGAAATGGATACATCTGATACACAAAGATTAGCAATAATTATCATAATTACATTGATGCTTTTAAATCAAGCAAATTTAGTTTTTAATGAGATGCTTGAAATTTGGAATTTAAGGCAGTATTTGAAAATAATGTTTATTTAATCAAAACTTTATGAATCTTAATTTCTTTAAAAAACCCTTTTTAAAATAACAATGTTTATCAGGTATAATAAATTAATTTACACTTTAATTTACATTAGTATATTAATATTTAATCTTAGGGAAAAGCCTTTAATGTTGTTTATTGTTCCATGTATTTATAACCAAATTAACTACATATAAAGTTATTCTCTACCTATTCAAACCTTCTATATCACAAACTCAGACCTTCCTGTACATAATTATACAAAGATTTAAATCGTTTCCTTCCTATCATCAAAGCCTTTAATACATAAAGACCTTTTTACCTAGTAATGTTTTCTTTCTTCCTTCTAGGATTCTCCAATCTTTCTTTCCTCTTCTGTAGAATCTTTTTTTTGGATAAATTCTAGAACAATCCCTGTAAATCTTTGAATCTGGATACATTACTATACTTTAATAGGAAGAAATATTTCAATTTTAGTTAAAACTTTTGGATACCTTGTATATAGAATTATACCTGTCTACCATTTTATGAAAACAAACAATATTTAGGAGTTAAGATTACTTAGGTAGTATTTTTTGGGAGGGTACTGGATATTGAACTCAGGGTAGCACCTTAACTTTGTAAATCAATTAGCATCTCCTGAAACAAGCATTTATGTAATTAACCACATTCACCTCAAATTTAACATATTCATTTACAACTGCAGAAGGCTGTGCATGAAGTGAATGTAAATAACAATTGGAGTTATATTTATCCTGTTGAAGGAAAACTATTATAAACAAATATATATGTGTGTGTGTGTATGTTATCTTAGAAATTAAAAATTATACAGATCATTTAACCACCTGCAAAAATATGTATCAAGATTTAAGACTTTTTTCTCTATTTAATTATGCAATTTTAATTGAATCTTATTAAATCATGTGATTCAAATGTATTTGGATCCATTTTTATTCTACCTTAGGTATCACATGTGCACTCATTTATGTAGACTTTGACATAATGTAATTAAAATA
The DNA here is from genome assembly GCA_028644305.1 of Xerus rutilus. NCBI lineage: Eukaryota > Metazoa > Chordata > Mammalia > Rodentia > Sciuridae > Xerus > Xerus rutilus. Next base: position 114,282,013 of record CM053401.1, on the reverse strand, counting down.
TACTTCTTGTGTACACATGTTTAATCCTTATGTAAACATATTTAGAAATCAGAAGAATAAAATTTTGACAATTATGAGAATTTTGGAAATTAAACATTTCAGATTACCAGCTTTTATTCTCATAATTGTCAATTTTATTTTTAATAATATTCCTAAGAAAATGTGTGAGTAAACAAATAGAACACATATTATGTTATTTGCTAACATAATCAATGGAATTAGGAAGCATAGTTTATTTAGCTTAGCACTAGGAAAAATTAAGCACAAAACCATTTCCAAAGTAAAATGAGTGCCTTCTTGCCTCATTTGCGGGACGTTGCTTGTTCAAATCCAACCTATAAAAGATATCTTTTCAGTGAGCATTTATCTAGAAACATGAAAAAAAAAGTTTGCCTTTAAGGAACAGAAAATGTAACAAATAGGGATGGCAAAGCTGGAGAGTGGTGTTGGAAGTTCTACCAAGCGATGGTGGAAGGACTGAGAAGAAGCCCAGGAAAGTGCGCTTTGTCTGCGAAAGCCGAGAGGCAGGGCTTGAAAGAAACTCATGCAGAATGAATTCACCATACTGTGAGGCACCATGGCCAGTTATCTCCAAGTGCTCTCCATATGATCTGAAATTCCACTGTAGTTCTGGGGACCGTATATTTTGTCCTGTCTTGCTTTGAGCATTTTCCATGTTTGCTTATCTGAAAGTAGAATATCCATAGCTCTGGTTGCATTCTATTGGGCAAGAAGCAGATACACTGGCATTTGGCACTCCCAGGCTAGCGCTGCCCCTACACGCTGAGCCTGCTGCACTGGCAGCCTTGGCAGGGCCAGAGGATATGGCAGACATGGTAGCACACATGCTACTGCTGCTCATGGCCATGAGCATTGCCCTGATCCGTTAAGTCTGGCCTTAGGGTGGTAACCAATCCCATGGAACTATTCACTTTGCTCGCCCTTGGAGACACTCCAGCATCTTGAGTCCTGCTAGGTAGGAATGAAGTCTCTGACCAGTAAAGAACTGGCTAAAAGAAATAAGACAGAGAAAATACCATAGAACACAGAAAATAGTTTTCAAATGTGGGAGTAGGATGGGCCCAGATAGTTCTGACTTTCAGCAACTGGCAAATGGCAAAATGGCTTCTGGCATCTGGCATCTGCCATCCAGCAAAGTGGACCCCATGTGTGCTTTATTTATACTGGAGGACTTCAAAGACCTTCCACGGAACATTCTTTCCCAAGGTAGGAAGAAGGCAGAGTCTTGCAGTCAGCAGTTTGATTGGCATCTTGGCAGGTCACACTCATCTCAGAGGGGCTGAGTGGCTACAGCAGGTTAGCATATCCCTAGTGTTGTGTGGAACTCTTGCGTAGTGATCCACACACAGCCCATGAACAGCTCTGTACATGAGAGAGTAGCTGGAAGGATTTTCATGACCTGTGTTGTAGGAACACTTTCAACCCCTCCCTTCCCTCTTTTCCCATTCTATCCTGATGGACCACATGCCCAGCAGAGCGTACCCCACTGTTTGTAACCTTGGGGCTGTAATTGGTCTGAGGACCCTATACATAAGCTTCTGTACTTTCTGGAATAAAGGTGTTCTGCCTCTCACTCTGGCAGAGTAGTTTATCTACCCCCAGAGTCTGGGTGAAGTGACTTCGTGGACTGTCACCCCCAACCCTCATCCCACAGGACTCCATTCTGTCCTTTCTGGGGACCCCTCTTCATCCCACAAGACCCCAACTCATCAAGCAGACCCACAAGGCATGACATAAAACTACATTCTGGCACCAACATGTTTTAGAGGCTTCTCAACCTCATGATGAGTAAACTTGTGGCAGTCCTCCGTCTTTCTTGATGGTGAAGGTAACATCAGCTTTTTTGTGATTGTATTCTGTGTCTGTTTGTCTTTGTGTGATAAATTTAGGTCAGGGAACATACTTCCACTTCCTAGTTCATCTGGCAGTCACCCATATGGGTCTGATCAACCCATTGACTGAAACCACCACAACCCTGATTCTAAACATTTCTGTGTTTTTATCTCTCCTGAGACCCAAACTCCCATTCTCCTTCCTCTTCTCAAAATCTTCATAATCCTTTTTTTCTGTCTTCTTTACTTTTGGTTCCTTTTCACTAGCGTTTCCTCCTTCTTTTGGGAGGCTTCCCTGGGTGGCACCCTCTCACACTGCAGGCTGCTCTCGCTCCTTCCCACTCCTCCCCCTTTCCCCGCAGGCCCCCAGCTACTGCTACCCACTTGAGCCCTCTGTCTCTTGGATCAGCGCTGCTGTGTGGCATTTGCTCCACCCCCTCAGGGCAGTGCCCGCACCTTGGGATTAAGCGCACTCTTGGCCACATGCCAGCAGAATGAACCAGATGCACACAGGCGAAACGCTCGCCAGCACACCGGCAAGAATGCGCATACCAGCGGATGCCTTGGTGTTTGTTGCTGCCAGCTGCCATGCACAGAAGTAAACAAAGCACTGCCTTAACCTGGCCGCCGTCCTGCAATAATTTTTTGCCCCCAGTGGAGAAAGGGGAGATTGCCAAGCGAGCTACGCCCACATCTCCTCTGACCACAGCCCCCCCTACCCACTGCCTCCAGTGAGCCACCCCACACCATACATGGCCAGCGGTCACTGCTGACCTCCCATCTGCAGCAGTTACTGTGCAAACGCAAAGAGGCAACTGGATAGGCTTTGGCAGGGAGCTCATATGCCAGTCCTCATCCCAAGCATTGCTGTTTGCTTTTGCTTTGGTGTCTCCTGTCCTCACTTCTTCAACATGGGAAATCTGCTCTCTTTGGTCCTTTCCTCCCTCTTGGAGGAGGATTTCCTCAATGAGGCAGCCCCCATGGCACCTCCCAAAAATCAATTGCATAGCCTTGACAATTTATCCTCAACTTCCTAAAAATAACCTCTTTCTAGAAAGTCCCCTCTCTCCTTCCTCCCCTGCGACCCTGGTGACTCTGCTGTGCCTACAGTGCCCCCTGCAGCCACTCTTCCTCCGACCTACATTGCATCCTCTGCCTGCGACCCAACCCGCACAATTGTCTCTCTCCTTCCAAACCTTTCACCTGACTCCACCTGCTGCCCACACTTACATGGTTAATCTCCAGGCCAATGGCAATGTATGCCCCTGGATCCCCACTCTGGTCTCTGAGCTTACTCAGCTGTGCAAGGCCTGTCAAGACGCTGGCCCTTCCTCTCCCTTTTTTCTTCAACTACTTGAGTCTTGCTCTTCCCTTTCCAAACTTCTTTTGATTTCTTTTCCCTTCTCAAGGCAATCCTCTCCACTTCTCAATACCTTCAGTGGAAGGCTTCTTACCTAGAACTTGTAGAAGAATGGGTTTGTCACAATATAACACAAGGTCTTTATTTTTCCATGGTTGTGCTATTAGACATGGCTGACTTTACATACCCCTAGTCTCAGGCACTTGTTGGTAATCTTATTTACTTTCAGCAAGTCAAGGACAGTGCTCTTAGAGCCCTTCATAATTTGAGCCCTCCCACTCCTCAGGAATTTTGCAAAAATCTTATTCAACATCCTGATGAATGGTTTTCTGATTTCTTGACTCTCGTCATCCAGGCTGTTGAAAATAAAGTGAATTTTGGCCCAGGCCAAGATGCCCTCATTCGGCAACTCACCTGGAAGGTGCCAATTCCACTTCTAGAGTGGCAATAGCCCTAGTCAGACATGAGGAACTCAATAAATGGGTTTCTGCCACTGATTAAGTTTCCATCCCTGACTCAATTTTGGCCCTCTCAGAGGCTCTCAAGTCCTGCTTGACTTCCAACATTCCTTTGGCCTTCATGGGTCACTCTCAAGCCCCTATCTGTTGGGAATGCTACAAACCTGGGCATATCTCATGCAATTGTTCCTCTAACCAGTCACCTGAGTTACCAAGGAAGCCCCACACACCTTGCCCTCATTGCACAAAGGGGTACCATTGGGCCTGAGACTGCCCCTCCAATCCTTTAAATTCCTATAGGGGCAACCCTCAGCCCCATTAAACAAGGGAGCCCCTATCCCTCAAGTCAATTGGACAGTGTCTTTGTTCCCCACAAAACAGCATGGCCATTTCTCTGAATGGGGAAACCCAGTAAAGGTCTCATCGGCACCAGAGTTGACATTACTATTATTGGCACTGAGACTGCCTTCCTGGAAATTCACCAAAGAGCCTAACATGCTTGGTGTTGTTGGCTTCAAACCCTCTTGTAAAGTAACCTCACAAGTGACATGGAAGGATCCCGATAGCAACTTTAGGGGCACACACTCTCTCTTGGCTGAGGTTTCCAACACACTTTGGGGATGAGATTTACTTTCAAAAATGGATGTAGTCCTTACCACAGATGACAAGGCTCCTCATGACGAGTTTCTACTTCATGACAAGGTAGACCTCTCTGGGAGGAACCTCCAATTCTAGTGACCACTGCCCCATTGTCAGATCTGATCCGCCTTGGTTGGTTGGACACCTCACCCTGCTGGGTGGAGCAGTGGCCTATTCTTGAATCTAAGCTTTCAGCATTAAAGAACCTTGTCCACAAGCAACTCACTTTAGGTCATATTGAGATGTCAACCAGCCCTCATAATTCTCTCATTTTTGTTATTCAAAAAAAATCAGGCAAATGGAGATTATTACAGGACCTTAGACATATCAACAAGAAAATGGAAAAAACTGGCATATGTCAAGGTGGCCTTTCTTTCCCCTCAGCCATCCTGATAGATCACTATATTGCTATCATTGACATCAGGGATTGTTTTTTTTTTTCCATCCTTCTTCGTGGGGGCAGACAGGCCTTACTTTGCCTTTTCAGTCTGGGAAGTTAATCATGCCAACCCTTGTGAGCAGTATCAATGGAAAGTCTTGCCACAAGGAATGAAAAACAGCCCTACCATTTGCCAAATGTTTGTGGCTAAAGCCATCACCCCCTTAATGAGCAATGGCTATATTACTCATTACATGGATGATATCTTAGTGGCTTGCAAAGACCAAGTGTCTCTTCGAGCGCTTCTGACTTCATTCCTAAAAAATTTATTGGATCTTAATCTTCATGTGGCCAAGGTGAAGATTCAAACTCACCCTCCTTTCTCCTTTTTAAGGCTTCATTTTTGTTGTGTGATACGACCTATTTAACTCTCTCTTGATGTCCCCAATGACATTTCCTTGAAAGAATTACAAAAATTATGTGGTGATATTAACTGGATTAGGCCATTCTTGCCCTTACCACCAAAAGTACTTGAGCTCCTTTACAATCTGCTCAAAGGCAACAAAAATCCTTCTAGAAGTCTTAAGATTACTCCAGAAGCTAGAGGCACCCTGGCAAAAATTAATCAATTGTTCATACCTTCCCAGCTTCAAAGATTTGATCCTGTGGTTTCTCTGTCAGCCATAGTACTTTCCACCTTGATGTGACCCTTAGGTATCCTTTGGCAATGTGTCAGAACTTTATTATGGTTGCACCCTCCCTGGAGCTCCTGCCATAAAATCATCAATCTCACCTCACAAATTATAGCCTCAGTGGTAAGGCTCAGAGAATAGGCTAGATTCATCTTTGATAAGGAACCTAACATCATAGTTGTACCCTTTCATCAGGAACAAATTGTCTTCCTCCTACAAACTTCTTTAGACTTCCAGATAATGATGGAGAAATTTCCTGCATCACTGTCTTCCCATCTCCCTCTTTCTAAACTACTGCAGACCCTACAAGATCTTCCATTGATGGTGACCACTCATGCCTTTCCCTCGAGCAAACTCATACCAATGGCCCCTTGTGTGTTCACATACACCAACACTCATCCTCTTGGCTATGTTATAATGGGATCTAATATAGCAAATAATCAATTTGTCCAAAGGCATTCTGTTTCTGTACAAGTAGCTGAATTGACTGCACTTATCCTGGTGCTAGAAAGATATCAGACCATTTCCCTCAACATAATCTCTGACAGCATATATGCAGTCAAGGTCTGGTCTTCCATTGCTTATTCCACATTTAGGCCCAGAGACTATCCTGTCAATCAGCCTATGGCTACCCTGAAGGATATACTAGAAGTAAAACAACAACCATGGTATATTATGTACATTTGCTCCCATTCCAGGTTGCCTGGCTTCCTGTCAGAAGGGAATTCCTCTATGGACAAACTTGTAAGTCAGCCTGAAGTCATGATGTCCACTATAGAACAAGCTAGAGCCTTACACCAAAGTTTTCACCTCTTAGCAGATAGTCTTCATTGCCTATTGCCTGAAATTCCAATCCAACAAGGCAAACATCTGATTCATACATGCTCCTCTTGTGGCCCATTGTTACCACTTGGTCCACTCCAATCACAGGGAGTCCATCCCTGTGGGCTATCACCCAACTCCCTCTGGTACATGGATGCCACTCACATTCCTACCTTTGAGGAAAATTAAATTTGTTCATGTGATAATTGATATCTATTCCTCCCTTGTGTATGCTCCTGCCCTTGCAGGAGAAAAAGCAGACCATGTGATTAAGGCTCTGAAGCAAGCAATGATATTCATGGATGTCTCATGATCAATCAAAACAGACAATGTCCCAGCCTATGTCTCCCTCAGATTGAAGGGATTTTTAGCTTCCTGGGGAATTTCCCATACCAAAGGGATTTCTATAACTCCCTGGGACAAGCAGTCATTGAAAGAACCAATCGCACTCTAAAGGAGATGCTTCAGAAATTTGATTCTACCAAAAAGGACACTTCTTTGAGATTGTTGAATGCATTATTTACCCTTAACAATCTTGCTTTTACAAACAAGGCCTCAATGCAGCAATCCGACACTGGGGTTAATTTACCTTTCTTACTCCCCTTCCTTCGGTGTGATGAAAGGACCCAGACCCACTGTTCACACAAGGATGAGGCTATGCTTGTGTCTTCCACCCCCTCACACACACACACACAGAGTCTAAGCCCCTTTGGATCCCAGCCAGGAATATTCATCCAAACCTCTCTTGAGAAGACAACATAACTCCCCACCTGAAGAAAGAAGCCCCTTCCTTGAGTATCTAAGCCAAAGCTAATGTTGTGTTTGACCCTTCTATTCTTCAAAAGGTGTGAAATAAATTGTCAGCTCTGTTAGATCCATCCAATTGGGTTATCACTGGACTCGGGGTTCCAAGCATTCTTCTGGTCCTTCTCTTTGTCAAATGTGTAAGACAATTACCCAAACGAGAAACTAAATAAGCTCTCTTAGTTCATGTCATTGAAGAATCACAGGAACACAAGAAAATTCCCGCCACATGGATCGCAGCCCTCAAGAACATGTAAGAATCTCACCCACCCCATCTTCGCTGGAAATGCAAGGCTTCGCAGTTTTGGCTGATCCTAACACCAAACCCCCTTCCCTTCCAACCTCTCCCAACCCCATTATCCCTTCTCTTGGGAGAGAGCTCATCTCAGGGTACGTTCACATGGTCTGGTTAGTCAATGTCAGGTAAGATGCTCAGAGGAGCACAACCTAAGACAGACACAGTCTCGTTTGTGCTCTCCCCCCTCATGTATAATATTTAGGAGTGTGGAAATCCAGCGGAATGATTCTGTCCCAAGAGGAAATTATCACATATCCCTCCAACATGTTTGCTTATGGGCCACACAGGCCCTGCTGTCCTTTCAAATAAAAGTAAAAAGGGTGATATGTAGGAGCATTCTCCGATCTTCAACCCCTCCCTTCCCTCTTTTCCCATTCTATGCTGATGGACCGCATCCCTGGCAGAGTGTACCTCATTGTTTGTAACCTCAGGGCCATGATTGGTCCAAGGACCCTATACATAAGCTTTTGTACTTTCTGGAATAAAGGGGTCTGCCTCTCGCCCTGGCAGAGCAGTCTTACCTACCCCTGGAGTCTGGATGACATGACTCTGCAGACCATCACCCCCAACTCTCACTCTGTGGGACAACATTCCATCCTTCCTGGGGACCCCTCTTCATCCCATGAGACCCCAACTCATTGAGCAGACCCATGAGGCATGAAATAAAACTACACTGTATTACCCTGGGTAAACTTTTCTCTATATTTGATTTTCTCATCAGCACTTAGTCACAGTGGTGTGGATTTACCAGGCTTATATTTTATGCCAAGCTAAATTTTCCAGTAATCAGTTCTCCAGGCTTCTGAGCTTCTGCATTGTAGCAGAAAAGTGGTTCCTTCCTCTATCCTCCATGGGCGTCCAGGAGAAATGTGGATTGTTTTGTGCACAAGGATATTATGCATCACACCTTTCAGGTTTATCCAGCAGTGTCTTTGAAGTCTGATATCTCCAATACCTGGATATGATTCATGCCTCCTCAAACTTCGAATTCCTTTAATTCCCTTATCCCTGCACATTTTTCGTGGGAAGGAGGACTGCTACAGAAGTTGCCACTGGTGTTGGTGGAGGCACTGGGGATTTCTTTCTTATTTTATAATATCCAAAATCCTGAGTCCCCTGTTCCCTTTTATTTAAATCACCTTGCTTAGAAGCTGCCTATCTTCTTTCTTGGTTTCATGTCACAGAGCAACCAGGAAAATGACCTCCTCTATTCCACAATCTTTTTTGAAACGTCATATTTTATTTGTACTAATTAGTTATAAATGAGAGTAGAATGCATTTTGACACATCATACATAAATGGAGTATAACTTCTCATTCATCTGGTTGTTCATGATATAGAATTACACCAAATGTATAATCTCATATGCACATAGGATAATAATGTCTGATTCCTTCCATTACTCTGCTCACTCCTATGCCCCCTTCCATCCCTTCACTCCCTTCTGTCTAATCCAAAGTAACCCTGTACTTCCTCAGTTCCCCCACCCTTATTGTGCATTAGCATCCACACATCAGGAAAAAAATTCAGCCTGCTTCTTTGGGATTGACTTATTTTGCTTACCATGATATTATTCAGCTCCACTGATTTACCTGCTAATGCCAAAATTGTATTCTTCTTTAAGGCTGAGTAGTATTCCATTATGTATATATACCACATTTTCTTTATCTATCCATCTGTTGAATGGCATCTAGGTTGGTTCCATAGTCTAGTTACTGTGAATTGAGCTGCTATAAACATTGATTTTGCTGCATCAGTGCAGTGTGCTGATTTTAATTCCTTTGGGTATAAACTGAGGAGTTTGTGTTAAATAAACTGAAGATAGCTGGGTCAAATGATAATTAGTTTTCTGAGGAATCTTCGTACTGCTTTACAGAGTGGTTGCACCAGTTTTCAGTCCAAACAAAAATGAATTAGTGTACATTTCTCCTACCTCCTTGCCAACATTTATTGTTGCTTGTATTCTTGATAATTGCCATTCTGACTGGGATGAGAGTAATCTCAGTGTAGTTTTGATTTATATTTCTCTAATTGCTAGAAATGTTGAATTTTTTTATATATTTGTTGATTGATTATATTTTTTCTGTTAAGTGTATATTCAGTTCCTTTGCTCATTTTTAATTGGGTTTTTCTTGGTTATAGTTTGCATTCTTTATATATCCTGAAGATTAATACTCTATCTGAGGTTCATTTGGTAAAGATTTTTCTCCCATTCTGTAATCTCTCTCATCACATTATTGTTTCCTTTGCTGTGAGGAACTTTTTAGTTTGATGCCATTGCATTTATTGACTGTTGATTGTACTTCTTGCACTTTAAGAGTCTTGTTAAAGAATTCATTTTCTAAGATGACATGGTGGAGATGTGAGCCTACCTTTACTTCTGGTATATGAAGGGTCTCTGTTCTAGTGTGTAAGTCCTTAATCTACTTTGAATTGAGTTTTGTGCAGTGTGAGAGATAGGGGCTTAATTTAATTTTGCTATATATAGATTTTCAGATTTCCCAGCACCTTTTGTTGAAAAGGCTATAATTTCTCCAGTGTATATTTTTGGTGTCTTTGTCTAGTATGAGACAACCATATTTATGAAGGTTTGTCTCTGTGCTTTCTATTCTGTACCATTGATCTACATGTCTGTTTTTATGCCAATACCATGCCATTTTTAATATGGCTCTGTGGTATAGTTTAATATCTGGTATTGTGATGCCTCCTGCTTTAATTTTCTTGATAAGGATTATTTTGGCTATTCTGGGTCTCTTATTTTTCCCAATGAATTTCATGATTAATTTTTCTAGTTCTATGAAAAATGCCATTGGGATTTCAATAGGAACTGAACTAAATCTGTATAACACTTTTGGTAGTCTGGCCATTTTGAGGAAGTTAATACTGCTGATCCAAGACCAAGGGAGAACTTTGCATCTTCTAAGGTCTCCTTCAATTTCTTTCTTTAGTGTTCTGTAGATTTTATTGTAATGGTCTTTCACTTTATTTGTAGATTGATTCCCAAATATTTTATTTTTAAGTCTATTTTGAAAGAGGCACTTTCCCTAAATTCTCTTTCAGTGGATTCATCAGTGATGTATAGGAACGCATTTGATTTATGAGTGTTCATTTTATATCCTGCTACTTTGCTGAATTCATTTATTAGTTCTAGAATTCTGGTAGAATTTTTGGACCCTCTAAATATAGAATCATGTCCTTGGTAAGTAGGGATTGTTTGAGTTCTTCTTTGTATATTTATATCCCCCTAATTCCTTTCTTTTAATTGCTCTGGATAGAGTTTCAAGGACAATATTGAATAAAAGTGGTGAAAGAGGGTATCCTTGTCTTGTTCCAGTTCTAAGAGGAAATGCTTTCACTTTTTCTTCATTTATAATAATGTTGGCCTCTGGCTTATCATAGATAGCTTTTACAATGTTGAGGTATGTTTCTACTATCCCTAGTTTTTCTATAGTTTTGAACATGAAGGGGTTCTATCTCTTATCAAATGCTTTTCTGCATCTATTGAGATGATCATATGATTTTTAGCTTTAAGTCTATAGATATGAACAATTACACTTATCAATTTCCATATGTTGAGCCAACCTTGCATCCCTGGGATTAACCCCACTTGATCATGGGGCACTATCTTTTTCAATATGTTTTTGCATGCAATTTACCAGAGTTTTATTAAGAATTTTTGAGTCTATGTTGATCAGAGATATTGGTCTGAAGTTTTCATTCCAGGATGTGTCTTTGTCTGGTTTTGGTGTCAGGTTGATACTAAACTTATAGAATAAAAATAACCTTATTATAACCTTATAGAATAAGTAGAATGGGTTCTCTCCTTTTCTATTTTATGGAATAATTTGAGGAGTATTAGTGTTAATGCTTCCTGGAAGGTCATGTAGAACTCAGATGAGAATTGGTCTGGCCTCAGGCTTTTCTTCATTTGTAGGTTTTTGATGATGCCTTCTATTTCGTCCCTTGAAATTGAATTGTTTAAATTATGTACATCTTCCTGATTCAATTTGAGTAAGTCATAGGTCTCTAGAAATTTGTAAATGTCTCAAAATTTTCTGTTTTATTAGAATATAAATTTTCAAAATAGTTTCTGATTATCTTCTGTATTTCAGTAGTGTTTATTATGATATTTTTTTATTTCATCACAAATTTTAGTAATTTTGACTTCTCCTTCTCTTCATTAGCATGGGTGAAGGCCTATTAATTTTATTTATTTTTTAAATAACCAAATTTTATCAGTTTTTTAAATTGTTTCTTCTGTTTTAACTTCATTGATTTAAGCTCTGATTTAAATTATTTCTTGTCTTCTGCTTTTGTTGTTGATTTTCTCTTCTTTTTATAGGGATTTTAGATGTAATTTTACATCATTTATTCATTGACTTTCTATTTTTTAATGAATGAGCTTATTGCAATAGACTTTACTTCTAGCACTGCCTTCATAGTGTCCCAGAGATTTTGATATGCTGTGTCCATATTCTTATTTACTTCTCAGTTTATTTTTATTTCATACCTGATTTTCCATTTTATCCATTCACCATTTAATAGTGAATTATTTAGTCTCCAGACATTAAAGTAGCTTCTATTTTTTATTTTATCATTCATTTCTAATTGTAGTACATTTTGATCTGAATGCAGGGTATTTATCTTTATTTCATTTGTATTTGCTAAGAGCTGCTTTATGGCATAAGATATAGTCCATCTTAGATAAGGATTCATGTGCTGTTGAGAAGAAAGTTTGTTCATCATTGATGGGTGAAATATTATATATATATATATATATATATATATATATATATATATATATATATATATATATCTGTTAAGTCTAAAATATTAATTGTACTGTTTAGTTATATAGTTTCTTTTTTAAATTTTTGTTTGGAGGATCTATTGAGTGGTGACAAAAGTGTATTAAAGTCACAAAGTATAATTGTGTTGTGTTCTATTTGATGCTTGAAATTGAGAAGGGTTTGTTTGAAGTACACAGACCTCATCCTTCGGGACCCCAGACTTCATCCTCTGGGACCCCAGACCTCGTCCCATGTGACCCCATTGTCCCTCATCCTCCAGGACCCCAGACCTTGTCCTTCGGGACCCCAGACCTCGTCCTCCGGGACCCCAGACCTTGTCCCATGGGACCCCATTGTCCCTCATCCTCTGGGACCCCAGGCCTCATCCTTCGGGACCCCAGACCTCATCCTTTGGGACCCCAGACCTCGTCCCGTGGGAATCCGTTGTCCTTCGTCCTTCGGGACCCCAGAGCTCGTCCCGTGGGACCCCATTCCTCGATCCCCTCGTCCTGTGAGACCCCAACTCATTGAGCGAACCCATGCAAGGCACGACATAAACGACATCTGGCGCCAATGTGCTTTAGTGGCCTGCTCGACCCCTCAGACTCGGAAACTCAGAAAGTGATTTCATGGCGGTCCCGTCTTGTCTTGCTGGTGAGGGTAACATCAGCCTTTTTGTGGTCTTCTGTTTCTGTTTGTCTTTGTGTAAAAAAGTTAGGTCAGGGAACATACCTCCACTCCCTGGTTTGTCCGGCAGTCACACATAAGGGTCTGATCAGCCCAGTGACTGGAACTGCCATAACGCCTGTGGTGTATGGTCTTCCGAGACATGGTGTGAGCATACAGCTGTGGCCTAAAAAACCACAGAAGTCCCTCACAAAGTGCAACATACCCTGATACTAAACATTTCTGTGTTTTTTACGTATCATGAGACCCCAAACTTACTTTCTTCTCATAATCCTCAGTTTTTTTTTCTGTCCTCTTTGCTTTCGATTTCTTTTCTCTAGTTTTTCCTCCTGCTATCATTACTATTACTTTCACTTTAAAGTTTCTTGTCTCTACTCCTTCACCATGGGAAATCTCCTCTCCTCAGTCCTCAATGAGGCAACCCCTATAGCACCCCCACAACATCAATCACATAGCCCTGATCCTTCATCTTCAACTTCCTGTGAACACCCTCTTCATGGAAATTTCCCTGCCTCTGACACTCCTTGTATTTACCCTGCCCTGCCTTCAGCTCCCGGTACAGTTACTCCTCCTTCTCGCTACCTTACTTCCTCTACCTTTGACCCTGCTGTTCCTCTGTTAGCAATAGTACTTTCCACCTTGAAATTACCCTTAGGTGTCCTTTGGCAATGTGATGGACCTTTATTATGATCACATCTTCCCTGGAGCTCCTGCCATAAAATCACCAGTCTTACCTCACAAATTATAGCCTTAGCGGTAAGACTCAGAGAACAAGCTAGATCCATCTTTAATAAGGAACCTAACATCATGGTCGTACCCTTTCATCAGGAACAAATCACCTTCCTCCTACAAACTTCTTTACACTTCCAGATAATGATGGAGGTATTTCCTGGGTCAATTTCTTCCCATCTCCCTCCTTCTAAACTACTGCAAACCCTACAAGATCTTCTCCTAACAGTGACCACTCATGCTTTTCCCTCGAGCAAACCCATTCCTATGGCCCCTTGCGTGTTTACAGATGCTAACACTCATCATCTTGGATACATTGTAATGGGATCTAATGTAACAAATGATCAATTTGTCCAAAGGCATTCTGATTCTGTCCAAGTAGTTGAATTGACCACACTTATCCTGGTGCTAGAAAGATATCAGACCATTTCTGTTAACATAATCTCTGATAGCATATATGCTGTCAAGGTCTGCTCTTCCATTGCTTATTCCACTTTTAGGCCTGGGGACTTTCCTGTTTATCAGCCTATGGCTACCCTAAAGGCTGTACTAGAAATAAGACAGCAACCATGGTATATTATGCACATTCGCTCCCATTCTGGGTTACCTGGCTTCCTATCAGAGGGGAATGCCTCTATTGACAAACTTGTAAGTCAGCCTAAAGTCATGATGTCTACTCTAGAACAAGCTAGAGCCTTACACCAGAGGTTTCACCTCTCAGCAAATAGTCTTCATCGCTTATTGCATAAAATTCCAATCCAACAATGCAAACATCTGATTCATACATGCTCTTCTTGTGGTCCATTGCTACCGTTGGGCCCACTCCAACCACAGGGAGTCAACCCCCATGGGCTGACACCCAACTCTTTATGGCAGATGGATGTCACTCATATCAATACCTTTGGAAAACTTAAATTTGTACATGTGATAATTGACACCTATTCCTCCCTTGTGTATGCTACTGCCCTCACAGGGGAAAAAGCAGCCCATGTAATTAAGGCTCTAAAGCAAGCAATGCTATTCATGGGTGTCCCGTGGTCAATCAAAACAGACAATGGCCCGGCCTATGTCTCCCTCAGATTGAAAGAATTTTTAACTTCCTGGAGAATTTCCCATACCAAAGGGATTCCCTATAACCCCCAGGGACAAGCAATCATTGAAAGAACCAATCACACTCTAAAGGAGATGCTTCAGAAACTTGATTCTACCGAAAAGGACCCTTATTTGAAATTGTTAGATGCATTATTAACCCTTAACTATCTTACTTTTGACAAACAAGGCCTCAATGCAGCAATCCGACACTGGGGTCCATTTACCTTCCCTACTCCCATTCCCTTGGTACGATGGAAAGACCCTTTGACTCTTCAATGGAAGGGCCCAGACCCTCTGCTCACACAAGAGCGAGGCTATGCTTGTGCCTTCCTCCCCACAGAATCTAAGCCTCTTTGGATCCCAGCCAGGAATATTCATCCAAGCCTCTCTCAAGAAGACAACAAAACTAACATGAAGAAAGAAGTCACTTCCGTGAGTACCTAAAACGCAATACCCACTTATTCTACTATTGGTCTTCCAGGGCATTGCCACATCCTGGTGGGTTCATGTCCCCACTCCTAGAATACTGCTGCCCATAGGCCTTGATGACTCTGTCTTGCCCTTCCTCTTAGCTACCAATGAGTCATCACAATGTCCTGTCACTTCTGACCCCACAGCCTCTCAGACCAATAGATCCTCTGAGATTATCCCCTTTAGACTCTATAACTTGGAGAAACTGTCTATTACCTGACCATAAATCCTCATTCATGGGGAAGCCATCACATGATCCAGTTTCATACCATGACTCTCCACAATAACATATTAAAACATAACAAGCTCTTTTAGTTCATATCATTAAAGAATTACAGGAATGCAAGAAAATGCCTGCCACATGGATCACAGACCTTGGAACATAAGCAGCTCATCCACCCCATCTTCGCTGGAAATGCAAGGCTTCACAGCTTTGGCTGACCCTAACTCCAAACCTCCTTCCTTTCCAATGCTACCCAACCCCATTACTCCTCTTAGGAGAGAGCTCATTTTGGGCACGTGCATACAGGCTGGTCAGCCAATGACAGGTAAGATGCCCAGAGGGGCACAACCTAAGCCAGGCGCAGTCTTGTTTGCCCCTTCTCTTGCGCACAAGCTGCTAATTGATGACGGGTAAGTGCTCAGAGGAGCACAACCTAAGACAGATTACAGCTTCGTTAGTGCCCCCCCACTCTAGCATATGCAGCATGTAGGAGTCTGGAAAATCCAGCAGAATGATTCTCTCCCATGAGGAGTTTATCACAGATCCCTCCAACATGCTTGTTTATGAGCCACACAGGCCCCGCTGACTTATCAAATAAAAGTAAAAAGGGGGAAATATAGGAGCTCTCTCCATGCCTTCAATGCCTCCCCTCCCCTTTCCTTTGCCCAATGCTGATTGGTTACTTTGAATGTTTCCCCTCCTCTTTACCCCATGCTGATTGGCTGCCTCCAGTGCCTC
>CM053401.1:114205644-114259416 GCA_028644305.1 Xerus rutilus | reverse complement strand
GGATCCAAATACCTTTGGTTCAGGTGATTCAAAAAGTTCAATTTAAATTGGGTAAACAAATAAAAATGTCTTTAAAAGTTACTAACTCACAAGCTTCTCTAGGTGGTCAATTGTTAATAAAATGTTGATGTCTACAAAATGTTTAATATCCATTGTTTCTAGGATTTTTCTTCAACAGGAAAAAAATGATGCCATTAAATGCACTTGTCTAATATTTTGTGTTTTTAAAAAGTAAGTAAATTATATCTGACATGTATGAGATTGATCATAGATGTGTTTGTTAAAGACATCTAAATGGTTTATAAAATTAAAATGCTAACTGTTAAATATAACATCAAATACTCTTAACTCCTTAAATTCCTTAAGGTAATATGCTTAAACATTATTGGTGTTTTCATAAACTGGTACATCTAAGTAAACAATAAGAGGATCTAAATGATAAACAAAAAGGTCTATGTAAGTAAAGGACAAGTTTGTGTGTAACTAAGTTGGTTATATATATGTAACACAAATAGTTAAAACTATTCAAGGTTTTTCCCTAAGGTCAAATATTAATGTACTGGTATTAATGTTTCTTAAAACATTAATTCTCACTCCTAACATTGTGTTTGTTAAGTTTTATTCTCAGAACAACTAGACTTAAAAAAATTAAGGTTTGTACAACTCTGGTTAAACAGCAACTGGTATTTTACAGTATTTTACTATACAGAGTCTATATTTTTCTTTAAGTACTAAACTTGATTAATATAAAAACATCAATGTAATTGTGGTGCCATTACTCTTCTTTACATATTAAATATGTTCATATTGTTCAGGTATACAAGTCTTTAAAGTAAAATATTTAAAGAAACATTTTATCAAGCTGGTGTTCTATAAACTAAGGTTGTCTGTAATGGTAAATTCAGACTTAATAAAAATGACAAATTTTATTGGAGATTTATTTATATAATTTGATGTTTTGTAATCAAACCTAAACTTTAAGTTACCTTTTACACTGGAACATAAAAATAAAAAGGTATTTTTAAAAGATAGTGAAAACCTGATCTGTTTAAAGGTTAATATTGTAGCTGACAATATTGTTTTTCAAGCACATTCATTCCACTCTAATAGTTCCCAAAGCCTCAATTTATTTCAGCATCAAAAGTCCAAAGTTCTGAGTTTTATCTAAATCAGCTATGGGTGAGACTCAATGCATAATTCATCCTGAGGTAAATTAATCTTCAGCTGTAGTCCTGTGAAATTAACAAGGTATATGCTTACAAAGTACAATGGTGGGACAAAGATATACATTTCATTTCAAAAGAAAGAAAGATGTAACTCGACCCAAGGAAGCCTATAACTTAACTAGAAAAATAACATTACATCTTAAAACTAGAAAATAATCTTACGTGAATCCATGTCCCACAGCAGTGCTGATTTCAATTGACTAGGAAAATTTAATGCCCATCTTGTAAGGAGGGAAACCGCAGAAGGATATAAATTTCCATTCCCTTGTATGGGTGGGTTTATGGAAGATATTATTCTTAGAAGGTGGAAAAGTTACTCAAACCCCAGAAGGCTCACCATCAGTGTACTCCACATTTCACAGAAGGGGGCATCAATCTCCTCTATAGATTAATGGGCACATATCATGTTATCAAAGCAATGCTTATGTACTGATGAT
This sequence comes from Xerus rutilus, assembly GCA_028644305.1. Classification (NCBI taxonomy): domain Eukaryota; kingdom Metazoa; phylum Chordata; class Mammalia; order Rodentia; family Sciuridae; genus Xerus; species Xerus rutilus. The sequence continues at coordinate 114,257,753 of CM053401.1, read as the reverse complement.
TAGCAGCTCATGAGGCAGTTGGTCACTATATGACATTCTGCCAGAAAGGGCAAAATAACCACAGTATGTAAGTTTCTGCTCTCAGTTCTCAGTTCTCATAAGACACAGGCAAGTGATAGTGATTTTCCACAAGAGGGCAGCAGCTGCTTATGCACTGAACCTAAAAGGCTTGGCTATCTGCTTTATGAAAGTTTCACTTCACTCCAATTCCCACCTACTATACTAACAAAGGACCCAAAGACACACACCCATAACACACCCCCATACCTTCTCCAGATACAGCCTACTTATCTACTGCTACCACTCAGTTAATACATATCAGTGGACTGATCCACTGATTAAGTTAAATCTGAATCTCTTGTGATGCAATCATTTCACCTCTGGGCATTCTTGCATTGTCTCACACATGAGCTTTATGTGAACACCTCATATCTAAACCATTACACTAGGGGAATGAGTCTATCATACTTTTCATTGTTTCTCTGCCTCATAAACAAACTCCTTCATTGCCATGAGGTGAGACTCACAGCTGACATGGATATTAATGTCATCCAATTGAACCTGGACAAATAACAAGTTAGCAGATATAGAGATATTAGTGGAGGATAGACAAGAGTCTTGAGCCAATGGGAAGTGATCTCCAAAATTAGAGTTCATGATTTTCTACCAAATAGTAAAGTACATTTATTATATGAGATAATGGTATGTAGAAGGGGGATAAACCCTAAAGAATGTCCATTCATTGGCTATATATACAAGATATATCCCACTTGCTTTAAAACTCCCAGACAGAGGAAAAATCAAACAAAAGACAAGAATCCTGTTAAGTTGAATGCAGCCAGGGTCCACACTTAGAAGAAAATATAGTTGCAACAAAACATCAAAGGTCTCCTTATACAGATCACAAAAACTAAGAATTGGATAAACTGACTTCATGGTCTCCTTTTCTCCTTTTCTGCCCTGTATTTTTCCCTCTTTAGGTACCTTACTTCTTATCTTATTGCTCTTCTCCTTTGGGTTTCTCATCCTTAAAACTCTAGCTAAAATTCTCACTTCTAGGCTACAGAATGCCCTTACTCCTAAGCAGTACCAATAGCTTTCCTCTAACACTTTTATTCCCCAGATTTGTTAGCCTCCTTTTTTCATGACAATTACAGTCCTGCCAGATCATTGATGGGTATGTTGTACTCTCAGCTCTGTCCTTACCCAGCCTGTCTATCCTTAAGGAATTAAGAGTTATGAGTCCTTGAGAAGGGAATGTTTGTGTAAGTAGTTAGCAAGAAATAAACAGGTATGGGAAGGCAGGGATAAGGAGTTGGCTGCCAAGGGGCCCCTGGAGGAACTATTACCCATCATGCACCAATGCCATCTTGCAAGGAGGCAAACCACAGAAGGATAAAGACCCCTTTCCATTTTATGAGTGGGCTTATGGAGAAGATCCCTCTGTGAAGATGATTAGGGTATTGAAATCATAAAGGCCAGAAACTCCTCCACAATCTACAAGAGGCCCATATCCTTCTTCTGTAGCTTAACAGGCACACATTGGTTTCTCAAGGTGGTGCACGTACCCAGAGCCACTATGAGGTCTTTAGGTGGCTATATACCCTTCCACAAGTTGCACTAGGCCAGAAAGGACAAAGTAATGTGGGGTCACCATTCTCAAATTATGTATGCATGTGGATTCCCACAAAACAGAAGAAGCTGAACACAAACTGAGCCAAAAATTCTACCTGCTACCAACACTTTTCTTCCATCCCCAAGTAACTTCCACCACTCTATAAGCAATGCGTAAGCCTAACCATTTCAGGTAAGGCACACTTCTTATCTAACTGAGTTCTTTGCCCAGCTATCTTCTCACTTTTTGATAAACCTGCTCAGAATATACTTCTTTTTAAAAAAGTATTTTTAGTTGTAGATGAACACAATATATTTATTTTTATGTAGTGCTGAAGATTGAACCCAGTGCTTCACACAAGCAAGCACTCTACCACTAAGCTACAGTCCCAGCCCCTGAATGTACTTCTGTTTCTGTGCCAATATAGTGCCCTAATCTTAAAGCATAATACTCAAGAATAGAAGTTCACTCCACTGTCTATGCTTAATAGCTGTGCTGAGTGGGCAAGTTTCTGCCTAAATCCCCAAGATATATACCATATAATTTGAAATCAATTTGGAGGCCACCATGGCCCCATAACTCATAAACTCCATAAAACTGCAATATCGACACTATTTAGATGCTGTAAAGGCCCATTACTTGTACAAGAATGGCACAGCTGCTCCTCTGCCTTCCTATGCCATATTTGGGTTGGATAAGTGGTACTGTGCTATAATTCAGGAAGCATATTCACATGTCTCAGGGCAGCAAATGCTAAGATCCATGAGCACCTCTTTGCAAACATTGCCCTCAAGGTCTTAGCTTTCCCTGAAGATCTAAAGGAATGTTTTCAGGGTATTTTAGTCAGGTTTTTCACTGCCGTGACAAAAGGACCCAGTCAGAACAATTGTAGAGGAGACAAAGTTTATTTAAGTGCTCACAGTTTCAGGGGTCTCAGTCCATAGACAGCCTGCTCCATTCCTCAAGGCTCAAGGTGAGGATGAACATCATGGCGGAAGAGCGTGCAAAAGGAAGCAGCTCACATGATGGTCAAGAAGAAGAGAGAGGCTCCACACCCCAGTTGCAAATTTTATACCAAAAAGGCATGCCTCCAATGCCCATGCCATCTCCTCCAGCCACACCCTATCCACCTTGAGTTACACCCAATTAATCTCATCAGAAGATTAATTCACTGATTGTACTAAGATGCTCATAACCCAATTATTTCTCCTCTAAACCTTCTTCCATTGTTTCACACATGAGATTTTGGGGAACACTTCACATTCAACCCATAACACAAGGTCATTCTCCCATTGTCTTGATGAGTAGAATGTGGCTTTCTTCTGTTCATATCAATCTCTTGAGCAAATGTTCAATTGGCCATACCCTTAGTCTTTTCTCCCAAGCATGCTATTTAAAAACTTTTCCATTACTAGGTTGAGAGTTTTCCAAATCTTTCTGTTCTGTTTCCATTCAATTACTAATTGTTTTTAAATCATCTCTATTCTGTTATTTTACTGTAAGTAGCCATAAGAAACCATGAAGCACACTGAACACTTTGTTTCTTAGAGAAACAAAATATCTACCAGATATTCTATTAATCACTTCTCAGTTCTGACTCTCACAAATTCCCCAGACACAGGCACAATTCTTTCAACTTCTTTGAGATTGTATAACAATGATGGCCTTTACTCCAGTTTCCAATACTTTGTTCCACCTGAAACAAGTTAGAATGGTCTTTACCATTTGTATTCCTACATTCTCATTACTGCCACTTCAGTAGTCTCTAAAGTGTTTCATAATTTCTCTACATTTTTTTCTCTTCTTGGCCCTAAACAGAATTATCCCTAATACTCCATATATGGTAACCTAGGTTTTCCCTAGTCTTCTCATCAAATTCATCCAGCCTCTACTCATTTCCTAGTTCCAAATCTGTTCCCACATATGTTTTTCAAGAAGCAGCTCTGCTTATCAGTTCCAATTTTTGTGACTTAATCTATTTTGTGCTTCTATAAGAGAATATCTGGGACTTGATACTTTATTTTTTAAAAGATTTTTACAGTTCTGAGGACTGAGAATTCAAAAATCAAGTTACCCATATCTGGCAAAAAGCTTTTTGCTGATTGATACCAAAACAAAAGGAAAATGGCAAGTGAACAAATGTAAGTGGGGTGATAGATACTGACAAAGAAAGGATGGCATCCAAACTTATTCTTTAATCAGGAAGCTATTCCTAAGATAACTAAACCACTCCTGTGAATTGACATTAATTCAATAGCCCCTATCTATTACCTATTCACTTTTTCATGGTTTCATCTCTCAATATTGTTCCATTGGAATTTAAGTTTACCACAAACACATTTTAGGGGGAAATTTCAAACTAGAGCAATAACATAAATAATGGCATTAGAGTCCTAGAAAAGGAGTCCATCTCTGGGGACCCCAATAAACCAATCAGGTTTAGCCACTTTCATTTACTATTTGATAGTGGCTGTACTAATTTACAATCACATCAAATTGCATAAGAATTCCTTTTCCTCTATAACTTCACCAATTTATTATCCTTTTGATTTGCATTTGCTGACAGTTAATGTTATTTTTATATATTTATTGGAAAAACAGATACAAAGACTAAGAGAACAGAATAAAGAATCCAGAAATAAACCTATATATCTACAGCCAACTGAATCTTGACCAAACTTCCAAAAACATACATTAAAGAAAGGATAGCCTCTTCAACAAATGGCATGGGAAAACTGGATATCCACATACAGAATATGGAAACGTGACCCCTATTTCTCAAAAAATCAACTCGAAGTATATCAAAGGCCTTAATGTAAAGACAGAAACTCTGAAACTACTAAAGGAAAACACATAGTAAATAGTTCAAGGTATTGGTATAAGCTATGATTTCATAAATAGGTCCCCAAAAGCACAGGACATAAAAGAAAAATGATAAATGATATTACATCAAACTAAAATGCTCTGTACAACAAAGAAAATCAACAGAGTGAAAAATAATTTACAGAATGGCAGAAGTACTTGCTATATATTCATCTGTAGAGGATTGTTATTCAGAATAAAGAATTTAAAAAAAAATAAAAAGAAAGAATCCAATTGACAAATGAACAATTTATTTGAATAGTATTTTTCAAAATAAAAAGATTATCCTTAAGCCTTAAATTTCAGACTTGCTTGGAAACTGTTATTGCTTTCTTCTTTTCTATTTCTGTATTTTGAAATGAGACATCTTTTTTGTACCTATCTGGCAATTGTATTTTAGAAGTATGCAACATTACTGATTCCCAAGATTTACAGCTGAAAATCAGTTTTCTTCAGAATGAATCATACATTGCATTATATTAATATTTTATTTAGAGAATATTTAGATAAGTATTTGGACTTCGACTATAAATTTGATGCTATAATGAATGAAAACTTTTGGTTATTTTATTGAGATAGAAAACGAATGTGCTTTGAATGTGAGAAGATGGACATAAATTTTGAGGGACCAGTGCATAATTCTATGGTATGAATGCCTATCACAATTGTCTGGTGAAATTGTAATTCCCAAATATAGTGATAAGGGAAAGGAGTTTAGGGATGTGACTAAGTCAGAAGAGAATATCCTTTGTGAATGAGATTAATGCCTTATAAGAGTCTCCAGAAATCTAAACTACTACTTTTCCCATAATGAAATGCAGCAGGAAAGTATTATCTGTAAACTAGGCTACAAACCTTCCCCAGACACCAAATCTACTGATGAATTGATTGAAGACTTCTTAGCCTACATAACTGTGAGAATTATGTATCCACTTTTTATAAACTACCCACCTTATGATATTCTGTTGTAGAAAAATAAGTGGATTAAGACATATGTATACCTCAGGAAAGGTAGATTCCATTAAGACCTTGTCTACAATGATTGTATGTGATGGCAATGTTTTTGAGATATCACAAGGCTATCCTGAAAATAGTGTATGATTTCACTCTAGAGGTGAAGGCAAACTGGCTGAAAGGTTTTAGAAATTGGAAATGAACAGAACATATTAGCCAAATTTATGATAGCAAAATATTTATTAACTTTGGATAGAATCAGTAATTTTAATTATTTGAGTAAGAAGGCATTAATATTTGAGACTAAAGCACTGCAGCATTCAGGTTGAGTAATCTATGATGAGAAGCCCTTTTTCTGCTGTTAAACAACAGGTAAACAGGAGCTACACAATTTCATGTCAGTTTTCCCTGAGATTGCACATTGCCCTCATTTTACAAGGACAGCAGTCAGGAGTTCAGGTCAAGAGTACATGTTTAGGAGAAAAAATTGTCCTTGCATGCTTTCTGCATCTCAATTTTTCCTGGGTATTTCCTTTGAGACTCAATAGTTTTTCCTTTGTTTCTAAATTCCTTGTTCAACATCATGGTAGCTGGAATGGCACTTGTGGGTGTAAGAGGGAATACCCACATGGTGAAACAGGGAGTCAGAAAGAAATCCAGGCATCAGGCCTTCTACCATAACTCATATTCATAAGAACTAACTCAGGGTTGCAAAAGAAGTACTTTAATCTTTTCCAAGTGCAGCACTCCCAATAATCTAACCAACTTTCACTAAGCCCTGCCACCTGTCAACATTGCTGCACTTAGTGTCAAGCTTTCAACACATGAATCATTGTGGGACACACTCAAAGCATATCAAAACTATAGCAAATTCTATAGGTGTGATAAAATTAGACAAGGATCCAGTTAAAATTAATCTGTAACTATATTCTAAGTTTCCATTTAAATATTCTCCTAAGTATTTTGGGATATGTTGCTTAAATTTTATGATATATCCAGATATATCTCTACTATAGTACCCACCATTGGTTAAATATGTGTAACTTTGGCAATTGGTAAATTTTAGTCAATGCTAAAGTTCATTTAGAATCTATGTACTACAGGAATAAAATTCAATAAATCTGTCTCTGATATATAAAATATATTAGTAAATTGATATTTCCAATTAAATTAAAACATGCAACATTTTCACTAAAAATAAGTATTATGTTAGTAGTATCATCAATATTTATTATCATTGTATCATTTCTTGCCCTTTTATTGTAGAGGTAGTGATTCTAGGTAACAGAAGCCATGGTTTTCAGCTTTTACCTCTGAAAATTCTTAGTGCTCTCCTTTTAGGTATTTACACACAAAAAGATTACAGGGAAAAGGCCTGGTGGCCTATCTCATAGGTTGCTATATCTTATTCCAATGCTTCCAAGACTGCTTTGAGGAATTGAGGTTTAGCAGCCTCTTGCTTGGGGCACAGTTTTTCCCCTTGCCCAAGGTATCAATACCTTTGGTTGATAAACTTATATAACTAGTAGAAGAAATGTCTAAGGAGGAAAGAATTCAGCCTGATACATGGCTGCTTTTGGTCATTTACACTAAGATAAGTGAACAAAGGGATAACCTCAAGATGAAATTTGTAATAAAAGGGAAGTTGAACAAAAAAAAGTTTTGGAAAATATGCAGTCTGGCCATGAAAGAGTGAAAACGTCTTTATGAATGCAACCAAGCAACTACTCCCTAAAGAGAATGTATGAATGGAAGGAAACCATTCTATTCATTATAACCATGAATAAAAGTTCTCAAAGGAGCTGGAGGCAGGGCACAAGCCTGTAATCCCAGCACTTTGGGAGGCTGAGACAGGAGAATCACGAGTTCAAAGCCAGCCTCAGCAATGGCAAGGCGCTAAGCAACTCAGTGAGGCCCTGTCTCCACATAAAACACAAAATAAGGCTGGGAATGTGTCTCAGTGCTCGAGTGCCCCTGAGTTCAATCTCCAGTACCAAAAAAAAAAAAAGGTATCAAAGGCACTTCAGAGATCATCAAGGATGCCCATCCCATCAAGAGATTGGAATACTATGGTATTAAGGGAATAAAGGGCTCACTGCCTAGGGCCACCTGCTCCATATCTCAGCACAATATGTCTCAGCTTCTCCACCCATATATCAAATGGAGACATATAAGCTTGGGCCACAGTTCCAGAGGTTTTAAATTGCAAGACTTGGTGGCATTCATATGGTGCTAATTCTCTAGTAGTGCAGAATGCAAGCATTATATAGCAAAGCTTTCTTTATCTAGATTTCAGAGAACATATTGGAAGTTCTAAAGTCATTATCACAAATTGTCTTAGAGACCCTTCCACCACAGACATTCTTCATTAGGGCAATGTTGGTGGATCTAATTGCCCAAATCCCTAGTGTTTCCCAGAGGTTGTATATGTAATTGAGGTAGAATAGAATAAATAAGGATAAGTAGAAAGTAGTTTTAAATCTAAAAAATTTATGAGCACTTTCATTTTCATTCCCCAGGTCTGCTTTCCTCTGGGCCTGAACTTGAAAATGGTCCCATAAATTAGAGTACTGTAAGTCCAGTTAATTTAGCACCTATATACCTTGTTAACTTACAGAATGTTTTTACACTGATTAAAAGAAGATAAGAGAAGAAAAGGAGAGAGAATTTTCAAATTAGAGAGAAAAAATGTTAAAATGATGTGGATACAACCCCAACAGTATTAAATAATAACATCAACCTAAAGATTCTGAGAAGAACCAGACCACTCGGACTTGCTCTGTGCTGCATCATTGAAAGAATTGAGCTCATTAAGCTGACATCACCTCACATACCTCTCATGCTTACCATATACAAAGTTTTCTTTAAATGAAGCCTGAGGTCCCAAAGCACATCTTACTTTTCAGTGCCTGCACTTCCTCTCCCTTTATGTGTGTATTCTGCTCTATTGCTTTCTTTCCTAAATAAATATACTAGCTTTCCTAAATAAATCTCTACTTGTGCCTCTTTTGACATGTCCTAAAATTCTTTTCTGCAGTATAAGTTAGGAACCTGTCAGAGCTGAGTTTTATATAGACCACCATAGAAATAATTGCAATGCATTCCTGGGCTTTATCTCATGTCCTGACAACCATTAAAATAATATAAACTTGGCATTGGTGGTGCTTGTAATCCCAGTGATCAAGAAGCTGAGGCAAGAACATTACAAGTTTAAGACCAACCTCAGGACCTGTCTCAAAATTAAAAATAATAATAATAATAATAATAATAATAAAGGACTGGGGATGTAGCTACATGTTAACATGCCACTGGTTTCAAACCCCAGTACCAAAAAAAGAGCAGAAGCTCTCTTTCCCTCTTCTCCTACCTTAACCCATAGACTACTAGGTATTAAAAAACTGTTAGAGGCCTTAAACATTCCCCTCAAACAACCTTCCCAGCTTCAGAGGCCAGGGGTATCATAAGGGACAGGTTAATCTTACCATGGTTCTCTGAGTACAAACAACATCAAGAATAAAAACTATTGAGGAATCATTAAAATGGTGATTTTCCATCATTTGTTTTCTCTTCAATTTCCCACCTGGGTGTTCTCTAAACAGCTACAGCAATTCCTTGTCACAAGACAGATGTTTATACAAAATGTGGCATTTATATGAAAAACTAGGCTCCAGGATGACCTATTGACCTTGCCTCCCTCAGAGGTAAAATGCCCTCAAGGAAAAGATAAACACACTTTTGACATGTATTTAAAGACAATTACCATTCCCAAACCTTAGCTCCCTTTTGCAAACAGTACATTACATTAATACAATTAACTCACTCCCTTTGATACAGGAGCCAGACTGATACCTTAGTCAATGTTCCCTTAGCAGAGCCTTAATAAAAAGCCTTGTGTGTATGTTTGCTCATTTGGTTTGTTTTGATTTCTACAATTACCAATTTAAAGTTCCTGACATGTCTGGTATCAAATTGAGATTGTTTTATCTTTTTGGAGGACTCCTTGGACTCCATCAAGTGTCAGAGTAAAAGATTATTCAGGACTTTTAAGATTTAATGCCTCCTGGTTTTGTTTTTAATTGCTTGGAGCCAGTTGTCCCTTTCTTCTTGCCCACTTATCTCTTATAAAACAATTTATTTCCTGTGCCTTTCCCACTATTGCCTTAAACATTCCCCTCAAACAACTTTACCAGCTTCAGATGAGAGTAACTTGTAACTTGTTTTCATTTTATAGGCTCATAACTAGGGAGGAATTTTCCTTGAGATAAATCATTAATGAAGTCTCACATAATCCTGATTCAAATAGGTTTGGGGGGTTTTGTGTTGGTTCTGCAGTCAATTAAGATCTTTGGGGATAATGGAATAGAATGAATGTTTTGCATTGTGAAAAGGACATGAGTTTGAAAGGAACAGGAAAAAAATCTAAGCTTTGGATATAATTTGTCTTCTGTTGGATAAATGAAGGGACATATAAATGGTGCCTATGTTTCCAAAAGCTCAGTTCTTGTCTCTGATGCCAATCCAACAACAACAACATGGTTTTGAGAAAAAAATAAAAAGAGAGTTTATTGCTTTGCTAGCAAAGGAGGAAACACAGGTATTCTTGTCCCAAAGGTGGTCTGTGATTCTGCCCATCAGCAGGAACTGTTGAACCCATGATGCAAAGAAAGGACCACCAACTCCAATTTTAAATCAAATTAAGCAAGCTTATATTGTGCACACAAATTAGCTATACAGAGTCTGTCCCCTTCAAAAAGTAAGAGAAGCAGCTTTGTCCAGAAGCAGGGAGGTTTTTATAACACAGATAATTATAAAGGTAGATATCTTAGGAATTTACAACTGACAGGGTTATGGACAATGCAATACAGAGGCAGATAGCAAGGCTCCAAGGGCTGTGGAGATGTCCCAGTCCTTGTGTGAGCCACCCAACTCCATTTGGGTCCCCAGTGGGCCAAAGGGACGCCTTGGCCGCTCACCAAACCCTCTGTCCCTCGGGTGAGTGCTATCAGAATTTGGGACACCTTTTTCTGTTCTCACCCACCTCCATGGGCACCAGAAAGTCATGGGAAACACTGAGTCCTCTCCAGACCCCAAAACTCCTTTGGGTTGTCTATATTACAATTTTGCCAAATTAGGACTCATTCAAGATCTACACCATAAGCACTTGGTCTTTTATTCCACAGTAGGTTGGCCCCAATATGGCCTAGACAATGGGTCAAAATGGTCCCCAGAAAGAACTTTTGATTTTCAAATCCTCACTGATTTGGACATTTTTTGTTGCTGGACAGGGAAATGGACAGAAATTCCTTATATTCAGGCTTTTTAGGATGTATGCTCCCATCCTACCCTCTGTTAGGTCTGGTCAGGGTCTAAGATGCCCAATTAGGGAAACTGGTCAACGGAGCTGTTGCAAGCCAGATGTGACGTCACTAGTGGACATGCCTCTTCTCAATCAGCGAGTTTTCCTGACTCATCAGGAAGAACTCTGGCCTTCTCTTCCTGTTCCCAAGCCCTCCCCTTCCTGACAAGTTTTCTTAAAATTCTCTATGCACGGAATCTCTGACACCATTTCTCCCGACATTCTCTGATGGACGGGGGATCTGGTCCGAGGGCGCATCCCAATAAAGCCTTGCAGAGTGGCTTAATTCATCTTCTCCTGGTCGTGTGATCTTTACATAATGGTGCCGGAAACCCGGGAGAGTTTTGAACCTCTTCTGCACCAGGGTTGAGGCAGGCCCTCCCAACCGAACCGGGAGAACTGGGAGAATTCCTGAGCCACTCCCTGTCTTCCCCACCCGGACCGACAAGAGTGAGGTAGGTTCCCGCTTCCTCTGGCTTCTCGGCTTGCCCCTTCCCCACCGTTCACTCCAGAGGTCCATCCTGTAAATCACACGTGCACATGGGCGCTCTATCTGGTGGGCACTGTGTCTGCTCAAGGCCGTGAAGATTGGGAAGATGTTCCCAGTCTCTGTTTTTAGCCAATCGCCACTGCCGTCTGGGCCCCAGAAAATTTTGGAGGAGGCTTCAATTTTCTGCCTGGCCCCGTTCTCCCATGGGCACGAGCATTCTTTGGGACCCCAATTTATGTTCCCGTCCACTCCTCCCGGGGCCGCTAAGAAATCACAAGGAACTTTTGATTTTTAAATCCTCACTGATTTGGCTAATTTTTGTAAACAGATGGGGAAACGGACAGACATTCCTTTCATCAAGGCTTTGTTGGAAGCGTGCTCTCGCCCCTCCCTTCTTTCCCCTCTGTTCTTTCAACTTCTTGCTGCGCTCTCCTCCCTCCCCTCTCCAAAGCCAAAGCAATGTCCCAGCAGTTTCCTGCCTGAGAAAACAAAGCCGGCCTTAGTCCCACTGCTGGAAGGCAGGAACGAGGCATTCACCCGAGCCCGCCTGCCCACCTCCCTTCACTTGGCACCCCCAGCTGCAACGCCGCCTTCCCGGGAGGCGGAGCTGGCCTCCATCCCAGCCCTGTCCCAGAGCAGAGACGGCATTGGGCGGGGCCCGCCGCCTGCCCTGTGTCTCTGTGTCTCTCGCTCTGTCTGCGCGTGCCCCTCCGGCGACCTGGCGCGGCTGCTCTCGCACGCTACCAGCTGAAGCTCTCTCTCTGTCGGCGAGCGCCGCTGGGACAGACTAGCACACAGCTGTCACAGAGCAAAAATCCCTTTTCCGTTTACTCCTCTATCTCCTTCCTCATGCGACCATGCCGCCAGGGCCCTGCTGCTCAAGACAGCCGGCAGCGGAGGGTCCCCTAGTCGGGCCCCTGCACCACCCCACCAGCTCACTTTTTTGCCAGCAGGATCCCGGCAAAGCTGCACTCACCGCAGCTCACGGTAACCACCAGCGCGCCTTTGTGACCTGCTCCACCCGCACAGGCAGCCAGCAGCTGTTGGCCCGCAGCTCCACACGGCTCCATGCCGCTGCCCTCGCCCCTACCCCCAGGCTTACTTAGCTCAAAAAAAAATGGAAAGGAGGTTACTTTACACCTACATAAGCTCCCTCCTCCAAGACTCACAAAGCTTTTCCCCCACCACCCCAAAGCTGAAGCTCCAACTACTAATTTGCCTGTGGCTGCTCCCTCGACTTGGAAACAATTAAGAATTGACTCAAAAAGCAGAAAACATACTGCAAAAAACGGGTCAGTTTCTTAATTCTGTTAATTTATTTTTGGCAATGCTTACTATTGTGACTTGCCAGATAGGTATTGTTAATGCAAAAAACAAAAGGGACTTATGTTCAAATTAACTTGACGTTTCCCTTTCTCTTTCCCTCCTCTCTCCCTCTCCTTGTTTCTCCTGTTGCTTTATTAAAATAATTAACAGGGCTGGGATTGTAGCTCAGCGGTAGAGTGCTTGCCTCACATGCGTGAGGCCCTGGGTTCGATCCTCAGCACCACATACAGAGCAATAAAATAAAGACATTGTGTCCATCTACAAAAAAAATTTAAAAAAAAATAAAATAAAATAATTAACAGTATATAATTTTTTCCAGGACTCTAGGATTTTAAATTCTATATATATTTTTTAAGTTCCTGATTTTGACTCTGCACGCTGAAATTAAGATTTCTGATCAGATATATTTTATCCAACTATAAGGACAACCAACCCAGATTATTTTAAGATAAATCAGTCACCACCTATAGAATAGACCTTAAACTTAAAGCCCAATACCTTTATTTTAAGACTGATAAGATTGGCTTGCTGAGTGTTTAAGATCAAGACCTAAACCAAGAATTAGATCAAAGGGGCCAAGGAAACCAGTATTTGTCTTTTGCCCTCTGAGTCAGCCTGAATCCAAGAAATGAGGAAACTTCTCTGGGGCGCTCTGCACCTCTGGGCCAAAGGACCTCGTGATAAGGGAGATTTCTGAGACCATTGGAGAATTAAAGAGCCAATCAAATGCCACACGATGAACAGGAAGGTCAAAGAGAGAGGGAACCTTCTCTCATGCTTACTGGTGAAGCCACATGGTCAGTGCAAGACCTCGACATATCCTAATGCAGATGGCACTAGCGGAGCTAACATGCTGCTCTGAAGTTCCTCAAGGATACTTCCCAGGAGATCAAAAGGTGACTCTTAACAATAGGTAAGAACAAAAGTCAATTTGACTTGCTTCTTCTTAAACACCTAGCAAAACCAAGAACACAACCATTCCTGGGCATTTAAAAATAATTTAAAGATAGACATCTGTGACATTAAAAACCAAATACTATGTTTACATGCCTTGTCCTCTCCAGCCTTGTTATGGGGACAAATTCTCAACCCTTATACTTCCTACATTTCAGACTATCTCCTCTGTGTATATTTAAATCATAATTGTAATTCTCATTGATGTTCCTCAATTAACTGTACAGTAAGCCTCAATTACCATGACTTGTTACCACCTCCCTCTCTAGGGCAAAAAAGGGCCATCTTTCTATTGGTAATAGTTGGGCTCTCCTTGACCCCCTTTCACTGCCTCTGGGCTAAGGCAAGAGGACTTGATTATGCATTAACCACTACTTAAAAACTTAAACAAATTTCATTACAGAATAGACTAGCCTTGGACTCCCATCACGTTGGACTCCCACCAAACTCAAAATTTCTCAGCAGCCCCCCTTATTTTTCTGCTAATCAGTAATCTCTCCCAAGCCTCTTTTCCTACCCACAGGTGATATTTCTATATTTAAGCAACATGACTGACAACCAGAGGCTCCCACACCCCTGTGTTTGCCTCCCTGCCTCACAAACACCCAAGCCATCTCCCCCTCTCAACACCCCCAATCCCACATGAAGTAGCCAGACAGAATCTGCTGTCCTATATCATCAAAAAGGCCAGGATGTTAGGTCAGATCAGGGTCCAAGATGTTCAATTAAAGGGACCGGTCAAGCAGCTGCAGTCAGCAGCTGCGAAAAGGAGTAGCTAGCCAGACGCTGACGTCATCAGTATACACGCCTCCTATCAATGAGCGGATTTTTCCTGACCTATCCAGGAAGGACTCTGGCCTTCTCTTCCTGCCCCCAACCTTCCGCTTCCTGACCGGGCTTTTTGAAGTTCTCTCTACACTGGAGCCCCAGCGCCATTCTCCAGGACACACTCTGATGGACGGGAGGATTCGGCCCGAGAGCGTATATTTTCAATAAAGCCTTGCTGAGTGGCTTTAATTCATCTTCTTCTGGTCATCTAGTCTTTACAGACCTCCTTTCAATGGTGATAAATATCTCCTCATTTTGTATATACCTTCTCAGGTTAGCCAGAAGCATATTCTACCAAAAATAAGATTGCCTAGACTGTAACAAAATTTCTATTTAATGAAATTATACCACACTATGAACTACCTGTCACCACAAGATCAGATAACAGGCCAAGATTCACTTCATTGAGCTTCACTGTGCTTACTGGCCTCTAAGTTCTGGGCAAGTTGAGCACATAAACCAGACCCTAAAGGGTACCCTCAGTAAATTTACATTAGAGACCAGTGTTGGGTGGCTAAGCTTTTGCCTATGGGCCCAAAGAACCCCTTACCAGGGAAATCTTTCTCCCTTCAAGATCATATATGTGAGATCAGCCCCTTTGCTCCCCCAGGTGTCTAATAACTACCTAAGTCTCTCCACAAGATACAAGAAAAGAGTTATAGATTTCTTTGTGAGAACTAACCCAGAAAGTCCACTGGTTTCCAACACCTGTCCAGCCAGGACACAACAGCTACATCAAATGGTTCCAAAAGGAGGGACTGACACACATTTGGAAAGGAAACTCCACTAGGTCTTATTTTTCTCTAATGGGACTTGGCTTACATGTAAGTGTTATTTTGCTGCATCCCCCCTACTCACAACCCAGTTGTTTGTATTATTGTACATGCGTTATCCCAGGTTTATGTCTATAGGTGACCAGAGGGAATTCATCTCCTCTCAACTGGAAATGTCTAAATTATGAATCACATAATTAAAATAGCCATTCCTATTTTTATTCTGGAACTAATTAGGTTAGGTGTAGTAGGATCAACTGCAATTTGAACAGCCAAAATAATAAAAGGAGTCCAAGGGCTTTCGTACCTAACTCAAGAAGTAAATATGGATTTTGGTCATGCTGAACAAGCCTTTGATCATCTATATGAACAAGTTCAATCTCTGGCAGAAATGGTACTCCAAAATAGAAGAGGCCTAGACCTACTGTTCATGTCCCAAGGAGGACTCTGTATGGCCCTGGGGGGGAAGCTTGCTGTTTTTATGCCAACAAATATGGAATTATTAAAAGTTCCCGTGCCAAAATAAGAAAAAATATACACAGGGAAAATCAAGAATTCAAACAAGATGAGTTCTGGTTCCAAAGATGTTACAAATGGAATACTTGGATAACTATTTTCCTTTACAGGCTTGGTTGGACCAGCAGTCCTAATGTTTCTAGGATTGCTCATTAGCTCTTGTGTCTTAAACTGGCTCATTAAATTTACTAAGCAACACATTTCTTCTGCTAAGCTGATGTATATATGCAGCTATTACTGCTCTGTACCCAACATAGATAAAGAATCTACGATTTGATTTTTTCTAGAAAAGGGGGGAATGTTATAGTCTGATTTGAAAATTAAGTCAGGCTGACCCCATTTTGCTCAGACATCTCACCCTGCAAATAATTGGTCCCCCTTTCTGCATGAGTGCACTCACATAGAAGCTGACATCTCTACCCTCTCCCACTTTCACCCTGACCACAATGTCTTTAAACTCTGGAGATAATGTAAGCTTGCTTCATGTACAAAAAGGTGCTTATTCTGAGAACTTTGTGTTTTCCACCTTATGAAATGTGTCTTATGATTGTACTTGTCTCTCCTGCCCCCCTTCTTTGTGGTTTTTCTGTTTTTAAGCTGTCCCCATCAGAACTGCCTGCCTTCTGCTCCCTTGGCCCTGGGCAGAATAAGTCTTTTGTTTTTGCTTCAAAAGACCCAGAATTTTATTTGGATTTTGAAATAGTGCCTTAACAAATGAATAAAGAATTTGTGGTATATATACACAATGGAATATTATTCAGCCTTAAAGAAGAATGGAATTATGGCATTTGCCAGTAATTAGAAGGAACTGGAGGCTATCAAGTCAAGTGAAATAACCAGTCCCCCAAAACAAAATGCTGAATATTCTCTCTGATATGCAAATGCTGACTCATAATAGGTGGGGGTTTGGGGAGGGAGGAGTAGAGGTTCACTGGCTTGAATGTGGGTGGAGGGAAAGAAGGTTTGTTCGGTGTTTTATGTTTTTCCTTCCTTTTTCTTGTGTGTCTTCACTGTTATAAACTTAAAATAATTGAACAAAAAAATAGGTGGTAAGGCAAGTAAGCCTGACATTGCTTCGAGCTGTTTTTTAAGAAATGTTAACAAACTTTACCTCCCTTTCATTAAGCAGGACTGTGCGGTACCAAAAGTCCATTTTGCTTAGTGCCTGCAGATGTTGTGAAGCCAAGACCATATCCAAGCCAGCTGCTTGCCTTGTGGTTGCTGGGCTCCTACCTCTGGGGCTCAATGCCAAGTTGCCACTGGCTCTCACATTGTGCTGCCTCCCAACTCATTTTCATGAGCTGCTCCAGGCTAACCATCCTGCATCCCCTCCCCACTTGTCCTCAGCATACCTATGGAGCAAGATTAACCTGTTTGTCACTGAGAAAGGAGAAATAGTCCTAGGAATGGTCACACAAAAGAATGGAACTGCTTAACAGCCAATAGCTTATCTCAGTAAAGAGCTTTCTTCTTAGTAGCTTTGTTCATACTAACTTTGTTCTCAAAAGTAATAAAAAATAGGGTATCATAATTTTTATCCAAAACTTGTCTGATTACCAAGTAGGAAAAATGGTTAAAATGCCTTAGGTGTGAGATTTCTGCTCAGAACAACAGTTTTCCCCAGCTCCTTCCATATCTCAGTCAGGACTTACATTGAAATATAAATAAAAGAAGTCTGTAGGCTCAGTAGGAGACCAGTCTGAGACCCAAGGGGGGAGGAGAGGAAGAAAAATTTCTTTCAATTTGGCAAACCTGAAGCAAACTCTCTGGTACTTTTTAAAATAGTTACTGGCCACATCACTTTTTTCTAGGACTCCTGCTTTTTCTTAAGTTCTATGAATGTTTTGAGCTCATGATTTTAATCCTACACATCTAGGGTAATGTTTTCCTGATCAGTCTTATTTTTATTTAATAATGGAGTTTTTAAACATCTAACAATGTAATGGAAATTCACCTACAAGAAGCTACAAGGCCTTTGTTATTTTGTTATGTGTGCACACTTGTGTTATGTGTTGTATGTCTATATGTGCATATGTCCATATATCATGAACATGATATCAAAATTGGCACAGATACTAAGTGCTCATGAATTAAAATCTAAAAATGGATCCAAGTACCTTTAATTCACATGATTTAAGAAGGTCAATTTAAATTGAGTAAACAAATAAAAGTAAAGATGTCTTTAAAATTAATTAACTCACAAGTCTTTCTAGGTGGTCAAAGAACTAATAAAATGTTAATCTATAAAATGTCTAATATTCATTGTTTCTGGGACTTATCTTCAACAAGGGAGAAATGGCTAATACTATTCAATACACTTGTATGTTATCTTGGTTTTTATAATAAAAATAAGTAAATTAACTAGTAAAAATAAGTAAATTAGGGTTTCTTCTTACCAGTAGTAGTTAGGCTCACCCTCACCTCCTCACTTGCTACCTCCAGGCTGGGGGCAGGAGGACTTGATTATGCAGTAACTGCTAATCAGAAGCTTGAACAACAACTTCTGGAGAACAACAACTTCATGGAGGCATCAGTTGCTTCTCTTGCTTCCATGCAAAGGCAGATAACATCTATTGCCCAAGTTTCATTACAGAACCGTCGAGCCCTGGACTGGTAGGAAGACAGCCCATCTTGTCCTGAAAGGGAGGTGGTAACAAACCATGTTAATTCAGCCTCACTGTACAGAGTTAATTGAGGAACCAAAGTGGAGGGAATACACAAAGCAAAGGGTATGCCTAGGCTTATATTTTTTGTTAGGGCACCATTGCACCAGAAAAAGAAATCTAGAAGGACAGAAGTTGGGGAAGAGGGGTCGGGGTAGGGAGCAGGAAGACAGAACAGTGGGGCTAAAAGTAGCCTGGGTGGATCTGAGAATGAGGAAGGAGATACAGAAGAACAAATGGGAAAGGGGTTTGGGATTTTGCTAGGGAAGAGAACTCGAGAGGTAGAACAGGTAGAGAAGAGGGTGTAAAGATCACACGACCAGGAGAAGATGAATTAAGCCACTCAGCAAGGCTTTATTGGAATGCACTCTCGGACCAGATCCCCTGTCCATCAGAGCGTTTCGGGAGAAATGGCATCGGAGATTCCGTGCATAGAGAATTTTAAGAAAACCCGGTCAGGAAGGAGAGGGCTTGGGAACAGGAAGAGAAGGCCAGAGTCCTTCCTGATGGGTCAGGAAAACTCGCTGATTGAGAAGAGGCATGTCCACTAGTGACGTCACATCTGGCTTGCAGCAGCTCCGCTGACCAATTTCCCTAATTGGGCATCTTAGACCCTGACCAGACCTAACATTCTGGCCTTTTTGGTAATACAGGACAGCAGATTCTGTCTGGCTACTTCAAGTGGGATTAGGGGCATTGAGAGATGGGGGTGCGGCCAGGGCATTGGTCAGGCAGGGAGGCAGGGAGCATCTGGTTGTCAGTCATGTTGCTTGAATGTAGAAACATCACCTGTGGGTAGGAACAGAAGCTTGGGAGAGATTACTGATTAGCAGAAAAAGAAAGGGGGCTGCCAAGAAATTTTGAGTTTGGTGGGAGTCCAGCGTGATGGGAGTTTAAGGCTGGTCTATTCTGTAATGAAATTTGTTTAAGTTTTTAAGTAGCAGTTAATGCATAATCAAGTCCTCTTGCCTTAGCCCAGAGGCAGTGGATGGGGGCCAAGGAGAGCCCAACTATTACCAATAGAAAGATGGCCCTTTTTTGCCCTAGAGAGAGAGGTGATAATTCAGCCTCATTGTATAGTTAAGTAAGAAGGCTGGAGAGGACAAGGCATGTAAACATAGTATTTAGTTTTTAATGTCATAGATGTCTATCTTTAAATTATTTTAAATGCCCAGGAACAGCTGTGTTCTTGGTTTTGCTAGGTGTTTAAGATGAAGCAAGTCAAATTGACTTCTGTTCTTACCTATTGTAAAGAGTCATCTTTTTTTCCTGGGAGGCATCCTTGAGGAAATTGAAGGCAGCACGTTAGCTGCTAGTGCCACCTGCTAGTGCCACCTGCTAGTGCCACCTGTGTTAGAGCAGGTTGAGGTCTGCCGAGGTCTGCTGCTGATGCTGCTGATGTGGCTTCCCCGGGAAGCCTGAGGGACAGTTTCCCTTCTTCCACAATGTTCCTCTTCATTGTATGGCATTTGATTGGCTCTTCAATTCTCTAATGGTCTCAGTAATCTCCCTGATCAGGAGGTTCTGCGGCCCAGAGATGTAGAGCGCTTCAGAGAAGTTTCCTCACTCCTTGGATTCAGGTTGACTCAAAGGGCAAAAGCCAAATACTGGGTTTTTGGGCCCTTTAATTTAATTTTAGTTTTTAAGTCTTGATCTTAAACACTCAGCAAGCCAATCTCACCAGTTATAAAGTAAAGGTGCTGGGCTTTAAGGCCTATTTATCCTATAGATGATGGCTGATTTATCTTAAAATAATCTGGGTTGATTATTTTTGAAGTAGTACATCTGTAAAACATTAACAGGCAATAGTTAGAGTTTCAGGAAAATACAAAATAAAATTAACAGCAGCAAAACAATTAGTTTGTGTAACAGCTTTCTCAAAGTTTGGCTGAGTTACATATTATATCCCTGTTTGAGATCCTAATGATCTTTACAACAAAATTAATACTTTGAACATATCTTTAAATGAACTGGAGTCTCACCTATTTTGAAGCCATTGTAGTAAGCTGAGAGATAGAACTATCTCAGGTAAGACAGGGCTCCTTGAAAAATCTTAGAAGAATATTAAATAGATTAGGTCCTCATTTATCTAAAAGATCACTCTGATGTAAAAATAACTTAAAGTCTTATCTTATTGATGATAGATTCAGTTATAAAACATTAAATGATATAAATCGATACCATACAAGTTCAGTTTGGAGAACATCAGCTTGATATAATGCTCTTTTAAAACCTTCTATTTTAAAGCTTGTACATCATTTTAAAGTTTGTACATCTGAAAAAAGTGGACACATTTAATATAAAAATAGACTGGTAGCACCATAATTGCATTGATATTGTTTAATCATAGTTATATAAACCTTAATTTTGAAAGTTAGTTTCTCCAAGTGATAAAACCTGACAGATGTAAGAAAGCTATCTTATTAAGAGCAGAACATTGTTTTAGATTTTAACTTTTTGTTTAATCATATTTGTAAACCTTTTTATCAGAAATATTTTCTTTCCTTCCAATAAATACCATATTTAGAATCTTTAATTACTTTTGTTCATATCCTAAAGCAATCCTTGTAAATTTTTTTTTAAATTAGGCAACAGTAGAAACCTTTAAAACTTCATATAGGAATTTATAAATCTTTGTGTTTACTCAATTTAAATTGAACCTTTTAAATTAAGTGAATTAAAAATATTTGGATCCATTTTTTAAGTTTAATTGATGAGCGCTCATTATCTGTGGCAATCCTGTTACCATGTACATAGAAGTTAAGAAAAGGAAGAGTCTTAGAAAAAAAATGACGTGGCCTGCAAAAATAAAAAATGCAGGGTGGTTGGTCCGGCAGCAAATAGACAAGCGAGAGAGAGCTCTGCTGGTCTGTGGCAGCCGTGCCAGCCCGCCCGGACGGAGTGAGAGACATTTCTGCCTTTCAGCGCTGGGACTGAGGACAGCTCCGCCTCCCAGGAAGACGGCGCTGCAGCTCGGGGGAGCCGAGAGTGAGGGGAGGTGGAGGAGCTTAGGCAGATGCAAAGCAACCTCCCTTTCCCCTTTTTTTTCCTTGAGCTAAGGTAAAGCGGCAAGCCTAGGGAGAGGGGCTGCTGCATGGCAGGCAGCTGGCCAGGCTTTCTTCTCTCCAGCAGGAAACTGCTGGGGAACTGCCTCGGCTTTAGAGAGGGGAGGGGCCCAAACGGTATGGGGGAGGTTCATCTGGATAGGGAGCGGACGTGATGGTGGCCACACAAGAAAGGAGATACAGAGGAGTAAATGGGAAAGGGGGCTTTTAGCGAGAAGAACTTGAGAGGACAGAACAGATGGGAAAGAAGGGAGGGGCGAGAGCACATTTTCCAACAAAGCCTTGATGAAAGGAATTTTTGTCCAATTCTCCATCTGGTGACAAAAATTAGCCAAATCAGTGAGGATTTGAAAATCAAAAGTTCCCCCTGGAGGCCATTTTGATCTGTTATCTAAGCCATAGTACAGTGGAGTTTTGAGGTCTAGAGATGAGTTGGGGTTCCCTGTGACTTCTCAGCAGTCCCAGGGAGTGGGTGGGAACATAAAAAGGCATCCCTAAAAATGTTCGTGTCCATGGGAGAACAGGGCAGGGGGGAGGCAGAAAATTGAGGCATCCCTGCAGACTTTCCAGGGCCCCAGACAGTGAATAGCTAACACGAGGGTTGGGAACCTCTTCCCAAATTCACGTGGCCTCAATCGGACAGAGACCTATGTGCACGTGCGACTTATGAGTAGGCCTCTGGAGTGAGCTGTGGGGGGGCAAGCTGAGAAGCCAGAGGAGATGAAGCAGGGGTGAGGTCTCACTCTCTCGGTCCGGGTGAGGGGAGACAGACAGCGGCTCAGGAGTTCTCTTGGTCTGGAGGGCTTGACTCAACTCTGGTATGGGGGGGGGTTCAAAACCCTTCTGGGTTTTGCACACCATTTTGTAAAGACTAGATGACCAGAAGGAGATGAATTAAAGCTGCTAGGCAAGGCTTTATTGAAAATACATGCTCTCGGGCCGAATCCTCCCATCCATCAGAGTGTGTCTGGGAGAAATGACACTGGGGCTCTGGTGTAGAGAGAATTTTAAAAAGCCCAGTCAGGAAGGAGAGGGCTTGGGGGCAGTGAGAGAAGGCCAGAGTCCTTCCTGGATAGGTCAGGAAAAAACCGCTGATTGACAGGACGCGTATCTACTGATGACGTCAGCATCTGGCTAGCTGCATCTTTTCGCAGCTGCTAACTGCAGCTGCCCTGACCGGTCCCTTTAATTGGACATCTTGAACCCTGATCTGACCTAAAAAGGTCTTTCTCAGTGAAGTTAATTTCCAAGTGGTCTCCAGGCAGCTTACCTTGTTTGTGGACCCCAGGGTGTTTCTATCTTCCTTGTTTGGCATTTACCTGTTGGTAGGTTGATCATTGCTCAGATACGTCCTGGCTGTTTTCTTTAGTCCTGGGATGGGATGTATTGTCTTAGACAGAAAGTCAGTTAGTTTATTTTTCCCCAATATGTTGTTGCATGTAAATTGAATATTAAAATTCTTCCCAAACCTTGGGGTATCATTAGCCTGGAGACAGGCAAATCCACCAGCCTTCTGATTTTGTTCCCCCCTTTGCTTTAGCCTACTCTTCTTCTGATAGTGGGAAGGTTGGTTTGGGGATATAAAGCCAAAGGGAGCAGTGTCTGGTTCTGGTTTGGAATCTAGGACCATTTATCAAGGTGTCTCATTGGCAAAATTATTGCCTCTGACAACTAGATTGTCTCCTTTTTAGTGACCCCAGCAGTGTATGACAGCCATCTACTTAGAAATCCAAATTGCCTCAAATAGGGCCGATATTTCCTCCTTATTTCTTATGGACTTTCCCTCAGCAGTTATTAACCCCACTCCCCATAAATGGCTCTGTGAACATGTAAGGTAGCAAAAGCATACCTGTTGTTTGCATGAGAACTATAGGGAGGTGGCAACATTTTATCCTAATCTGAAGGGAATAGAACAGAGGCAGAACGGTGCCAAGAAGACTTTCTATATTCCACCTGTTGTTATTCTGATAACCTCCAATATCCTGAAGAGTTAGACTTTTGCCAATGTATTTATGCCCTTGAGGAATTTTTGTAACCATTTTGGAGAATTTAGAAACAGACATAGCCATTAGTCTATATATGGGAACTGGTCAGCATCTCCAGGCCTTCCAGCTACCCCATATCATTGAATGTGGGTTATTTTTTCTAATTCAGGATTCAGAGGTGCCCTGGTGTTATAAGTACCCCATAATTAATGTGTAATCCGACAAGAAATTTGTTGACATACACTCCAGAGGGGTCAGATGATGAAACTGTTTAGATCCCATAGTAAATCTGAGGAGTAAAACAAAAGGCATGAATAGAAAAAACTGATAGATAAAAATCTAATTCGACAGTCAGTTTGTGAATTCAGGGTCAGTGAGTCATCAAGTCACTGATTAGTATGATCTATCAGGGAAAAAAGAAGGTTTTCCTTGCTGGGACAACAATGAAGGAACTATTTTAAAACAATTAGACAAGCATGCATACGATCAACAAAAGACAATTATCCATGAAAAACAGACTCTCTCTCCTCCCATCCCAGTCTCCAGACCATTGTCACAGCCCATGTAGCAGAAGATCTGGGCCCAAACTGGCATCTCATCAGGTGACCATTTAATTGAAACACCTATAAGAGTTTACAATCAACCTCATTGATACATCCCTGGGCTTTACATTTACTCTAGGTGAAACACCACAGAGGATTTACCATCAATCTAATTGAGACACCTTAAGGCTTCATAATCAATCTAGGTGATATGCCTTTAGGTTTTACATTCAACACAAATGGAGAGAAAAAATAAGGTACCTCAAACCTCACATCATTTCCTTTGTCTTCCTTCATAGCCAGGCTCAAATCAGTATCCTGGCCCTTTGTTTTGATTGCCACTTCTCCACATCCACCATGAACTTCATTTGGTGAGTTCCCCTTTCAAGGAGATTACAACTTTGTGGGAAGACTCCCAGGGGTGAACAGCCGTGATGGTCCAGTGGCCCCCTGACTGTCTCAAAGACTGCACCCCATCACTACCTTCACAGTTATAATGGACTTCCAGGATCTCCACCCCACTTTCTTAGATTATCCACCCTTATCTCCTCCCTCATCCCTCCTTTCCTTTTAACTCAGATTCTGCCAATGGGAGTAACCCAATTCCTTCCTGTTCACCTCTGCCCAGACTGGATTTTCCAGGCCCTTCCAGGAGGGGTCTCCCAAAACCTGGTGCCAAGTATCCATGACCAACCAGCCTCTCCAGGAGAGGCCCTGACTTCCAACGGCCCATTTCCTCAGACTAGTCTTTATTGTCTATCCCTGCCTTGCTAGAGGACGCTCCACAAAACATGGTTAGACTTACCATGGTGGCAGGATGGGATTGAACTCCTCCCTCCAGGCAGATTCCCCCTTAAGTGCCTTCTTACCTTAAGCTTCCTTTCCAACATAAAGTAGAAAAAAACTCATTAAACTCTGTACCCAAGATTGGCCTGCCTACTCAGAGATTCATCCAACTTTGGTGAGCAATCAAAAGAATGAGCAGGGTCTCTATATTCAGGCTTTTCCCTTTTACTCTCCAATTCCTCCTGATCTCTCCTGCTGGAGCCCTTCCCCCACAGATATCGACCCAGTAGATGAGCCCCCCTATCACTTTCTTTCCCAGGTGCAACAAACACACCAAGCACAGGTTCCTCCGCCATCCTGCTCCTTCCTACCTTATCTACACCTCCATCTACCTCCAGCTTCCCCCTTCCCTTGCAAGCTGTGTTTTAAGAAATCTTGACAAACTTTAACCCACTTTTTATTAAGCAGGACTGCATGATGCAACAAATGCTTTTTATGCAGCCAGCTGCTCACCCTGCAGCAGTCCCTCCCCCCCCCCAGGCTTGGAGCTGGGTTGCCACCGGCTCTGGCAGGCAGCTTGGCATCTGTGAGCTGCCAAGCCAGCCACTTTCCAGACCTTAGTAAATAAAAACCACTCAGTAGGAGACCAATTTGAAACCCAAGGGTAAAAAAAGGGAAAAACTGTCTTTTTTATTTGGCTAGCGTTAGCCAAAATATAAAGTTACCAGCTGGTGTCATTTTTTTCTAAGACTCTTGCTTTTCTTAAGTTCTATACATTTTTGAGCTCATTATTTTAATCCTTAACATCTAGGTTAATATTTTCCTGATCAGTCCTATGTTTTTATTTAACAATGGAGTTTTAAACATCTAACATTGCAATGTAAATTTACCAAAAGGCCTTATTATGTTGTGTGCACACATTTGTGTCCTCTGTTGTATTTTTGTATGTCCATATGTGTGAATGTCCTTATGTCATATACAATGATAATCTAAAAAATGGATCCAAATACCTTTAATTCATGTCATTTAAAAGGTTCAATTTAAATTGGGTAAAGAGATAAATGTAAAGATGTCTTCAAAATTACTTAACTCATGAGTCTTTCTAGGTGGTCAAAGGATTAATAAAATGTTAATGTCTATAAAATGTCTAATAGCCATTGTTTTCAGAACTTTTCTACAACAAGGGAGAAATGGCTAATACAGTTAAATGCACTTCTCTAATGTCTTGGTTTTTATAATGAAAATAAGTAAATCAGATTTGACATTGGATTACCCAAGTGCATTTGTTAGATAAAAATGCTAACTATCAAATCCAAAATCACTTTAACTCCTTTCATTTCCATAGGGTAATATTTTTGGTGTTTTCATAAATGGTAAAAAGGGGTAAAAAATTCCTTTGTCATCACAAAAAACAAATCTACTTAATTTAAAGCCCAACAGGTATAATTCTATATACATAAACATTGTGTTTTTGTAAATGGTAAATAAATATAATCCTCTATACAAAATAATGAACCCAACCTAATTATATCTTAAGATTAAAAGCCATCTTGACACGAGGTCATAAAAGATTTATTCTTTTTTATTTGCTTGGACCATGTTTACCTTTGGTCAGGTAACTGCCCTCCTTAAAATCTCAGTAGCACCCCCATGCTGGAACCTGAATTTACTACCTATCTAAGATGTTAAGCCATGTAAATCATTGATTTGTTATCTGCCTCTGTATTGCATTTGCCAAAACCCTGTCAGTTTTAAATTCCTAAGACACCTACATTTATAATTCTCTGTGTTATAAAAACTTCCCTATTCCTGGACAAAGCTGGTGCACTCACTGTTTAAAGGGGACAGTCACTATACAGCTAATTTGTGTGCACAATATAGGCTTGCTTAATTTGATTTTACAAATGGAGTCAGTTATCCTTTCTTTGTGTTTTTGGTTCAACACAAATATTTATAGATTTCTATATATGAAAACCTAAATGTTTCTACTGTTGCCTAAGTTTAGAAATTTACAAGGATTGTTTTGGGATGTGAACTGAAAGAATTAAAGATTCTAGATATGGTATTTATTGAAAGGAAAGATAAACCTTCCTGGTCAAAAGGTTTATGTTTGTGACTAAGTTGACTATAAGTAGTACAAATTTATTTAAATTTAATGTACTGATATAAAACAAAGTCTGAAACATTGTTCTGCTCTTATCAAGATAATCTTACATTTGTCAGCTTTTATTACTTGGAAAACTAAGTCTCAAAGAAATTAAGGTTTATAGAACTGTGGCTAAACAAGAACAGTTATTTTGAAGTACTTTATTGTGTTACATAGTCTAGATTTTTCTTTGAGAACTAAATTTGATTAATATAATAACATCGATGTCAATATGGTGCTATTAGTCCTATTTTTATATTAGATGTGTTCATATCTTCCAGGTATACAAGTCTTTAAAGTAGAAGGTTTAAAGAGTATTATATCAAGCTGATGTTCTCCAAACTAAAGTTGTATGATATTTATTTATATCATTTAATGTATTATAAATGAAGCCTGTTATCAATAAGATAAATTTTTATGTTCCTTTTACATTGGAGTAATTTTTTAAGTAAAAAAGGGCCTAATCTATTTAATATTTTGGTGCTTTTCCACACAAAAGTAAAGTTAAAAGCCCTCTCTGCCTTTCTTTAATTCATGTTTTGAGTGTAATATCATATTATGTTAACTAACATTCATATGGACATGGGAACAATATATGTAAACTTTGTAAGATAATATTTAAGAAACAAAGATCAACTTCAAAACTAAAACACTTTAAGATTTTGTAAGGAGCCCTCCCTTACCTGAGATAAGGTTCTGTCTCCCAGCTTACTACATGTTACAATGACTTCAAAGTAAGCCAGACTCCAGTTCATTTAAGGTTATATTCAAAGGATTAATTTTTTGTAAAGATTACTAGGCTATCTAAAATGGGAATATAATGTATAACTCATCCAAAATTTGAGATAGCTATTATGCAAACTAAATATGTTTTTACTCTTGTTAATTTTAATTTGTATTTTCCTCAAACTCTATGGCTATTTCCTGTTAATATTTTACAGAGGTACTGCTTCAAAAACTAACAACCCAGATTAATTTAAGATGAATAAGCAATCACCTACAGGACAGATAGAAATAGAAGTTAAAACCCAGCACCCTTATTTTAAGGCTGGAAAAATTGACTTGCTAAGTGTTTAAGATCAAGACTTAAAACTAAAAATTAAATTAAAAGGGCTAAGAAAATCCATATTTGCCTCTTGCCCTCAGAGTCAGCCTGAATCCAAGAAACAAGGGAACTTCTCTAAAGAGCTTTACAACTCTGGGCCACATAACTTCCCAATCAGGGAGATTGAGACCACTAAAGAACTGAAAGCCAATCAGTACCATACCATAAAGAGGATAGTCATTGGGGCTGGGATTGTAGCTCAGCGGTAGAGCGCTTGCCTCGCATGCGTGAGGCCCTGGGTTCGATCCTCAGCACCACATACAAAGCAATAAAATAAAGACATTGTGTCCATCTATAACTAAAAAAATTAAAAAAAAAAAAAAGAGGATAGTCATTGGAAAAGGGAGACATCCCTCATGCTTCTCAGGGAAGCCATATGGTCAGTGAGACCTCGACCCATCCTAGCACAAATGGCACTATCAGGACTAAGAAGCTGCTCTCAAGTTCCTCAAGAATGACTTCCAGGAGAGATCAGGTGACTCTTAACATTAGATAAGAACAAGAGTCAATTTGACCTGCTTCATCTTAAGCACTTAGCAAAACAAAAACACAGCCGTTCCTGGGCATTTAAAATAGTTTAACGTAACACATGTATATTAGCCCCTAAAAATAGAAAGATTCTTAGGCAAGAATGTGTGATAAGTATCAAGAGAAAATGCCACAGTCAGAGGTTTTTAGTCAGTTTATGGCCTACTGATCTTCCTAACCTACACAGGTAAGTTAGGAAGAGCACAGTAGGTTAGGAAGAGCACAGTCTTTGGCAAGAGCACAGTCTATTTGCATAAACATACTAGTAAACATTAAGCCTAAGTAATAAAATAAAGGAATATCTACTAAACAGAGGTGATGCCAATAAAAGAGATATTTTATAAAATCAGATGATATTAACTAACCTAACTACATATTAAATATAGGCATCTGTGACATTAAAAATTAAATACTGTGTTTACATGCCTTGTCCTCTCTAGCCTTGCTATAGGGACAAATTCTCAGCCCTTATACTTCCTAATGAGAGATTATTTATTGATCATAATCTGGAAAGCTTATATCCAAGTGTTCCCTCATTTACATAACTACCCAAGAGTAAGAGAAAGAACTCCAACACCAGCTAGATGCAGTTACCCATCCTAAAACTGACCTTTTTCATGAATGGTCCTAATACACCAGGGCCTTCAGTTCAGCTTCTCAACTTATCCAAAGTTAATATTTCAGACTATTCCCTTTGTGCAGGTTTGGATCATAACTGTGACTCCCATTGATGTTCCTCTCAATACCTCCAACTGACCCCAATGGCCCCTTCCTCTGGCCTTTGAGGAAGTACCTCTTTTTGTAACTCATCAGGGAATTTCTCCTGTTGCTGCACTTCCACTGGTCCAGCTCCCTGTGACTAGATCATCCAAGTCCCTTCCCCCAACCTTTGCTCTACCAAGGTACCTTTTCTGGCGCTATGGTGTCTTAACAAAAATTTAAGCCTTAGTATGCCCTTTGCCTTTTGTGTTCCTTCTACCTTGGTTCCTTGATTAACTATACAGTGAGGCTGAATTAATATGGCTTGTTACCACCTCCCTTTCAGGGCAAGACAGACTATCTTCCTACCACTACTAGTTGGACTCACTCTGGCCTCCTCACTCACTGCCACCAGGCTGGAGACAGGAAGAAGTGGTTATGTGGTAACTGCTACTCAAAAGCTTAAACAACCTCAAAAGCAGTTGAGACATTGGCCACCTCTCGCACCTCCTACAATGGCAGATAACATCTATTGCCCAAGTTTCATTGTAGGACCATCAAGCCCTACACCTCCTAATAGCAGACAAAAGGAGGAACATGCCTATTCCTGAAAGAAGAATGCTGCTATATCAATGAAACTGGAAAGACTGAGGAAAATATCAACACCCTATGTCATTTGAGTAAAAATGAGTCAGGCTTGATAGAGAACACCAAATGCCTTCAGGATGTGACTGATCAGATGTTAATAATCACAAAGAGAGATAATATGGGTAAGAGGGAGGGTTCGGGGGGTGCCATGTGGGTCGTGCTCAACGAGTTGGGGTCCAGAAAAGATGAAGAAGGAGTCTTCAGGGAGGAAGATAATATGGGGTCTTTCTGGACAGTGGCAGTCCACGGAGCCAAATTCCCCAGGGCTCAGGATGTAGGTAAAGAATCTGCTCTGCCCCAGTGAGACTCAGAAACACCAGAGCGAGATGCAGAAAACACCGTTTATTCCAGAAACTACAGAAGCTTAAATATACTTCTGGACCAATCAGATCCAAAGGTCACAAACAAAGGGGTGCTCTTTGGCAAGAGCAAAGTCTATTTGCATAGAATGAGAAAGAATGGAAGGGAGGGGTTGGAAGGTATGGAGAGTTCTCCTACATATCCCCCCTTTTACTTCTATTTTAAATGTCAGTGGGGCCTTTATGGCCCGTAAGCAAGCATGTTGGAGGGCTCTGTGATAATCTCCTCATTGGAGAGAATCATTCTGCTGGATTTTCCAGACTCCTACATGCTGTATATGATGGGGGTGACCGCTAATGAAGCTGTAATCTGTCTTAGGTTGTACTCCTCTGAGCAACTTATCCATCATCGTTATCAGCTCATGCACAAAAGAATGGGCAAACAAGACTGCGCCTGGCTTAGGTCGTGCTCCTCTGAGCATCTTACCTGTCAATGGCTGTTCATCCTATATGCACGTGCCCCAAGATGAGCTCTCTCCCAATAGAAGGGGTCATGGAGTTGGGAGGGGTTGGAAGGGAAAGAGTTAGGATTGGTTGAAGCTGTGAAGCCTTGTGTCTCCAGCAAAGATGAGGTGGACGAGCTTCTTACATGTTCTTGAGGGCTGTTATCCATGTGGCAGTATTTTTGTGTTCCTGTGATTTCTTAACAGTATGAACTGAGAGCTTGTTTAGTTTGACAAAGAGAAGAACCAGGAGAAGGCTTAGAACCTAAGCCCAAATATAACTCAATTGGATGGATCCAATAGAGTTGAAGATTTATTCCAAACCTTTTGAAAAATAAAAGAGTCAAAGATAACATTAGCTTTAGTTTAGGAACTCACAGAAGGGGCTTCTTACTTCAGGTGAGGTAGGTTGTCTTCTTGAGAGAGGCTTGGATGAATATTCCTGGCTGGGATCCAAAGTGGATTAGGCTCTGTGGGGGGGGGACACAAGCATAGCCTTGCCCTTGTGTGAGCAGAGGGTCTGGGCCCTTCCATTGAAGGGTTAAGGGGTCTTTCCATCACACCAAGGGAAGAGGAGTAGGGAAGGTAAATGGACCCCAGTGTGGGATTGCTGCATTGAGGCCTTGCTTGTCCAATGTGAGGTAGTTGAGGGTAAATAAAGCATCCAACAACCTCAAAGAAGGGTCCTTCTCAGTACAATTAAATTTTTGAAGCATCTCCTTTAGAGTGTGATTGGTTCTTTTAATGACTGCTTGTCCCTGAGAACAAGGGAATCCCTTTTGTATGGAAAATTCCCCCAGGAAGTTAAAAAATCCTTCAATCTGAGGGAGACATAGGCTGGGCCATTGTCTGTTTTGATTGACCATGAGACACCCATGAATAGTATTGCTTGCTTTAGAGCCTTAATTACATGGGTTACTTTTTCATCTGGAAGGGAAGTAGCATATAATGAGCAGCATAGCCATTTCTCCTTAAAGGGGTAATGGCTTTAGCTGCAAACATTTGGCAGATGGAAGGGCTGTTTTTTATTCCTTGTGGCAAGACTTTCCATTGTTATCGCTCACAAGGGTTGGTATGATTATGTTCCCAGACAGGAAAGGCAAAGTAAAGTCTGTCTGCCTCATGAAGATGGATGGAAAAAAAAGCAATCTCTGATGTAAATGATAGCAATATAGTGATCTATCAGGATGGCTGAGGGAAAAGAAAGGCCACCTTGACATGTGCCCATTTTTTCCATTTTCTTGTTGATATGTCTAAGGTCCTGTAATAATCTCCATTTGCCTGATTTTTTCTGAATGACAAAAATGGGAGAATTATGAGGGCTAGCTGAAGGCTCAATATGACCTAAAGCTAGTTGCTCGTGGACAAAGTTCTTTAATGCTGAAAGCTTAGGCTCAAGAATAGGCCATTGCGGGGCTGGGATTGTAGCTCAGTGGTAGAGTGCTTACCTCACAGGCATGAGGCCCTGGGTTCAATTCTCAGCACCACATAAAAAGAAATAAAATAAAGATATTGTGTCCATCTACAACTAAAAAAACATTAAAAAAAAAAAAAGAATAGGCCATTGCTCCATTTAGCAGGGTGAGGTGTCCAAAGCTGCCATGAGAGCCAAAATCATTAGGGGTGAAGGAGAGATACCATATAATAACTAGTGGTTTAAACATTAAGGAAAAAATATGGAAAGTATTCACATGGATCAGATTCTTTATATAAATGCTATAACATGAGAAACACTCAAAATCAAATAGAGTTTTACCATCAAGGTGCACACCCAGTAAAGTAAAACAACAATAAAACATTACAAAAGGTATGGAGAAGCTATGTCTATAGGAAACTATAGTGTAAATTGTAGTACATAACTTGGCCCATGTAGAATAAAAAATATTTATTGAAGCCAGAATTTTGTAATAAAACAGTGCATATTAGAGGTATTTTAATATGAGTCAGATATATAATCTGAAGGTAGAAACTTTAAAAACATTAACAGCATTAAGCCAGTGCCATTCACTTCTATTTACATTTTGCTTTTGTTTTAAAAGCTGCTGTTCTGACTCAAGGAAAATGTCTAAGGCCAACATCCTTAAAAGTATTATCCATTCTTGTCAGATTTATATTTAGTCTTTAGGAAGTGATTTAGGCTGGCAATGTAACTTAAAGTAACTTTAGGAGAGGTGTTAAGTTAATCAGGAATCTAATTTTGAGCCAGTGAGGTTTTCAGGCTAAACAGACACCCAGTTTAAGTGAGAGAAATTATTTATCATTCCAATGATAGTTACAGACATAAACATTTTAATGTGCAATTATTTATATCTTTATCTCATATTGACTGGGAGGTATGTAATTTGTTCTCCCCAAATAACCATAGAAACCTTGCATGTATGGGGTAAATGAGTGGTTGCGCCATGGGAGGAATTTGTCCCCAGTGGAACAGCGCTACAACCAGGGGGCTATAACATTGGGCAGGAGTTGGATCTGTGTCTCCCTGACCTGTAACATTCCTTTCCCCCAGAGAGTAGGGGATGGGGAGGAGGGAGAGGAGATAGGTGCCTCTGAGCCACATTTACTGCCTTAGGCCTTTTCAGCTGTCTGGGAGCTGGCTGCGGGTGCTTTGTGGTGGTGGAAAGTCACCTGCCAGCCAGCTGCTGGTCGCTGGCCTGAGGGCAGTCCTCTGCCAGTCCTGCCTGTGTGCCTTCTGCGCCTTCTGCTGAAGTGCTTCCCCTCTGGAGGGGAGTGAAGGTGGTGGCACAGAGAACAGGGATGGGCAGAGGGGCTGGGAGGAACCAGGGGCGGGAGAAGTCTGCTGATTGTGAGAAGAAAAAGAATATGAGCCAGATTTAAAATAAACATTGTCTGTGAAAGCCTGATCGGTT
This sequence comes from Xerus rutilus, assembly GCA_028644305.1. Classification (NCBI taxonomy): domain Eukaryota; kingdom Metazoa; phylum Chordata; class Mammalia; order Rodentia; family Sciuridae; genus Xerus; species Xerus rutilus. Next base: position 114,224,240 of record CM053401.1, on the reverse strand, counting down.
GCATTCTTTACGTCTGCAGGGAGACCCATGGGCAGCACAGGCAGCAACTTTGGTCCACCTGCAGCTTAGGTAGCTCACTGAGGGGTGTGGCCAAGGTGCAGCATAGTGGGCTTGGGAATTTTATCTCAGCAAGCAGCACTGCAGCAAGGGCACAGTCTCTTTAAGGAATTGGAACAATTTTTGATGTTTGCATTTGGGCCTTGCCAGAGCAGGGCTGGTGCCTGTGACTAGGCCAGTGGTGGTGGAGCCTGCACAGGCCTGGTTGGGGCCTGAGGGAAGTAGCAGGCACAGAGTCACCTCTGGTGCTAGTGACTATGGCCCATGTGGGTGGAGCTGCCAAGGTTGGTGCACGGAGCTGTGGTACTGGTGGCACCTGTGGCTGGGCCCGCGAGGCCACTGGAAGGCTGGTGGCAATGAGGCTTGGGCGGCTGCCCCAGGGCCACAGCAGGCAGTAGTTGCGTGCGCACAAGGATGTGGCCACCAGCAGGTGTGTCAGTGCTGGCTGCAGCGGGCGGGGGTGCATGGGCACCTGTTGCGCAGAGCCACTAAGGGGTGGGCAGGACTAATGCCATTTGGAACCGGGGCCCTGCGGTTGGTGGGCAGAACCGCAGCAAATGTGGTTTTTTTTATTCTTTTGCCTAGCAATTTGCAGGGGAACTGGGTCCCTCAGAGTAGTTCTTTGCTCGTGGGAGCCTGGGAGTGTTGCAGCTCCCTGTGAGAGAGGGTTTGCATGCCCCTGGGGTGGGGCTTGTGCTTTGGGAGAAGGCAAGCTTGGCAAGCAAAGGCACCACAGGGCAGCAGGGCAGCACCAATCCGAGAGGCAGAAGGCTTATGTGGTGGTAGCCGGGGCCTCTCTGAAGAGCGGGGAGAGGAAGGCTGGGGAGAAGGTCCTAGATAGACAGCCAAAGAAATGTGAAAGTCTCCTGAAAGTAGGAGGAAATGTTAGGAGAGATAAGAACAAAAAAATGTTTAAAAGTATGGTTAGAGTCATTGGGCTGATCAGGTCCTTTGCAACTGCCAAAGAACCAAGAAGTAGATATTCCCTGACCTAACCTTATCACACAAAGACAAACATAGAAGACAATGACAAATGATCGTGTTACCTTCACCAGCAAGACAAATGGGGAACCGCAATGAATTCTTACCGACTGAGGAGTCGAGAGGCCTGTTCCATCTGGGTTGCCATCTATTGCTAAGAGGGGAGGGTTCAGGGGGGAGGGGTGCCACGTGGGTCCTGCTCCACGAATTGGGGTCCAGAAAAGACGAGAAAGGGGTCTTCAGGGAGGAAGACGATATGGGATCTTTCTGGATGGTGGTGGTCCACAGAGCCAAATTCCCCAGGCCCCAGGGTGTAGGTAAAGAATCTGCTCTGCCCCAGTGAGATGCAGAAACACCGGAGGAAGATGCAGAAAACACTGTTTATTCCAGAAACTACAGAAGCTTAAATACACTCTTGGACCAATCAGATCCAAAGATCACAAACAAAGGGGTGCTTTTTGGCAAGAGCACAGTCTATTAGCATAGAATGGGGAAGGATTGAAGGGAGGGGTTGGAAGGTATGTAGAGTGCTCCTACAAGATAAGCTCATGTTTTTTTTTTGCAAAATTCCCTTGTATAAGTATACTTCTCCTGATCTGCCTCACCCTGCCATGTCTGTTCAAATTTATTCAAACTCAAATCCAGCAGGTTTCTAATCAGACATTTAATCAGCTTCTCCTCGGGGATTTTAAGATTCTCAAGGAGGACAATGACTGGCCTACAACTTTTTCTTGAGGCTCTACTCCAAGATTCTTGGCTCCTGCCTCCACACCTACACTCAGGAAACTGGCCCCACCAGCTGGTGATGCAATGACCACAAGTGACTATCTAAGACTTCTCACCTCAGGAGATCCTGACCTTTGAAGCCTGGGTACTCTACCATCTTCCCCCTACCCTCCACCCCACTTGAAGGACATTGCCCCAACTCCACACGAAGTAACCAGAAGAGCCAATGTTGTTCCTTTTCCCATACTTATAAAACCAAAAGGGGGAGGAATTTAAGGTAGAAACAGCCCTCCCCATACCATTCAGCCCCTCCCTTCTCTAAGGCCTAGGCAGTTCCTGTCCCAGGCATTTTCCCATCTGAGTTTCCCACCCAAGATAACAAAGCCCAGCCACCCAAAGTTAATCTTCAACTGCCCCAGGGGTGCTCACAATTAAGACCACCAATCCTCATCTGATGCATGGGTTTGAAATGACCAATTCATAGTCCATGACACGTTTACTGCAGGCTCTATAAATCCAATGCCCCAGACCACCTCTCTCTCTCTCTCTCCCTCTGAGCATCCTCCTCCACAAACTCCCATGAATAAAGATCCCTTGGCTATATGGAGCTTGTTGTGTCTGGTTTGTAGTGAATCCTACAATGGAAACCATAGATTTAAGCCATGCTCACAAAGGGCAACACTTGAGACCACCTGAAGTCTGTTAGATAAATATCCAAAGACAAAGGGGGTGGCAAGAATATTTAATCACCTAGAAATATAAGCCATTATAAATATTTTACTTAAATAAAAAAGGAGGGAGAAGGAACTGATGTATGGGCCTATCACATAGAGAAACTACTGCCTGGAGACATTGGGTCCCTATCTCTTTCCTCTTTTTCTCCCTCAAGCAGAGTCAGAAATTACTAACCATAGCCTCAGGTTTCTAAAACATTGAAATGAACAAATGAAATAAAGACTGCCACTTTATGTGGGGGCGTGCCACAAGATGGAACCGAGCAGTCAGCTCAGTGCTGACCACGCTGCCTGAGAAGCCACCTCCCTGCACTCTTATTGGCTGACCTCTGCCCCCATACTGCTTTAGCCAAGTGACCCTATACTGTGTCAGGTGGACAGGCCCTTCCGCATTATTAGCTTAGGAACCAGACACCACTGGACCCTCCTTCCTATATAAGCCTGTGAATCCCCTCAATAAATTGGTTCTTGCTTAAACAAGACCCCTTGGTGCATGGTGATTTGTGCTAAGCAGCCTTCCTCTCTCATTCCAACCCCCACCGGAGACTCCCGGGGTGCCCCCCTCACACACTGGCGGAAGGGGAGTTCGGTACCCGGCTGGGAGTATCTCCACATACTGGTGCCCAGAGCAGGGAGGGAGGAACCTGGAATCTTGCAGGGACCTGACTTATATATAATTCAGCAGACTGAGTAATCAAGGGAAATCGAAGTATGGTATCCCCATAATTCCCGCAGTTATGGGGCAATCTACATCTTTTTCAAAAGTAGATGATTCTGCATTTAAAGTACTAAAAAATAAAACCAGAAGTTTAGAGATTTCAGATACTCAAGCCGAGAGAGTCTGGGAGGCGCTTATAGGTGTGGCTCTCTGGCTCCGGCTCCCAGTGGCAAATTTCTTTAATGGAAATAGCTGGAATAAAGTGAAGGAACTAGTACACAAGAGAGAAACCAATTTAAGAAAAAATTCTCCTGTGGGAGTGTACCCCACACTTATGGCTTTAAAGGGTTGTTTTGCGCCCGACCCAACTCCTAAAATAAAGGAAGGGAACTTAACCATTCCCCTCTCTGAGACGTGCTCTAAGAAGAAAACTTCTATTGGAGAGCAAACCTCCCCTCCCTTTCCCGAGGCTCCCTCTGAAAGGGGAGCTTCTGTCAGAGACTTAACCCTTAACTCTCCGGCTCGGGAGGAAAAGAACAATGTTATAGCACCCTCTGAGTGCTCTTCCAAAGCCCGGAGCTCACAGGGCCCTCCTCCCTCAGTTTCTCCGCTGCTGCTCACTCAGGGACCAGCACCTGCACTGGAAGAACCTCCCAGGCCACCGCCATATTGTCTTCCTCCTCCCCAAAGTTTCCCGCCACTTAATCCAAATGGTGGGAAACAAACACCATGCTTTTGTTCTGATAGGAGAAAGCCACCAAGTAGGGAGGAGCCAATGCCATCTTGCTTTGAGGGCAGATCCTTGCCGTTGCTTGGGAGCTGAGCTGGGCGGCTGGCCGCAGGGCCCACAGGCCTCCCTGCCCACCTCGGCACCGCTCCCAGGGAGCAATGAGGGCAGTGAAGGGGGCGGGCACAGGCCCACTCAGCCCTGGGCATGGGCTCCAGGAAAGCAGGGCCCACGCTGTGCATCTCGTGCTCGCTCCGCCGCCAGCACCAGAACCCCGAGCGGCCAGCAGGGAACGGCCTACCGAGCGGGCTGGAGTCGCCAGCACAAGTGTCCCAGCGCGGCAACAAGGCCAACAGGGCCAACGATGGGACCGAGGCTCTGCTCTCCGGGCCTCCCAGCTGCTTGGGGGCCTTTGCCCCCTCGCGTTCGCCCGAGGCCAGGTCCACTTCTTGTCCTTCCAGCAAAAATTGTAGCCAGTCATTTAGCAACGCTTCCGAAGCCCCACCCACGCCTATTCGGGCTTTCCCTGTTAATGTTAATCCAGGAGGTAATAGAAAAAACCATGGACAATTCCCTGGGCCAAACTGAGTTGGAATACATTCTACTGCTAAGGAAAAGCCTAATAAGAGATTTAAAACCAAGAAACAAAAGGAAATAATATTCAAATTAACTTGAGGTTTCCCTGCCCCTTTCCCCCATGCAACTGCAGCAGCCAGGGTCCTCCGGGAGGAGGGGCTAAGAGCAGGGAGAGGCAAAGACCAGCCGCGCGGGGGCAAACCAGCGACCCGGGCACAAACCGGCACACGTGCTCTCAGTGCGGAGGCTCCACCGGCTGCACCCTTCACGTTCGTGCACTGCCGTTTCCTCCTCTCTCCCTCTCCTTTTTTTCTCGTGTTGCTCTATTAAAATAATTAACAGCTATGCCATTTTTTCCAGGATTCTAGGGTTTTGAATTCTATATTTTTTAAGTTCCTGATTTTGACTCTGTGCGCTGAAATCAAGATTTCTGATCAGATGCATTTTACCGAACTATAAAAGTATTTTTTAACACTCTAATTCAAGAGGCCTCTATTTTTCATGTGATGTCTATACGTGTTTTTATCTTGTGTATTGTTTACATATGTTTATATATCAAAGCTAATATATAGAGCACTCATAAACTAAAATTTAAAAATGGATCCAAATACCTTTGATTCACGTGATTCAAAAATTTAATTTAATTATATAAACAAGTAAAATTAATAAAGTCTTTAAAATCACTACCTCACATTTTTCTTTCCATAAAAATAAAGGGTATTGGACAATAAAGGGTATTGATCTCTATAAAATGTTTAAAATACAATTAATCATCTTACTTTCTAAGATTTCCTTCAACAAAAAATGATGATTTAAAAGTACTAACTAAGTGTGTTTTTTTATGGATAACCTAAATTAAACTTAAAGAGATAAAACTTAACATATGGGACAAACTCTATAAATGTGGGTTTCATAAAGTTGTTACTCAATAAAGGATTTAGAATTGCTTTGTCATGACTAAAACTAAATTACTTAATTTAAAGGCCAACAGGTATAATTCTATGTACTTAAACATTGTGTTTTCATAGATGGTAAATAAATGTAATTCTCTAACACAGCCTAATTATATCTTAAGGTTAAAAGCCAGTTCCACAAGAGGTCATAAAGGTTTATTTTGTTTTGTTTGCTTGGACTATGTTTGGTTTTGATTGGGTAATCATGCTTCTTCAGATCTAAACCATGCCCTCATGCTAAAACCTGAGTTTCCCCCCTTTTGTAGGGTGTTGACTGCCAGAACCTTATTAATTGTAAACCTTCCTTTATATTATATTATTAATATAACCCTTTATGTTTCAGACTTCCTTGCTTCTAGACAATGCTGCTGCCCTCACTACTTAAAGGAGAGAGCCTTTAACCTCTGCAACTGATTTGTGTACACAATTACTTAATTTGATTTTAAAATTGGAGTCACTTAACCTTTCTTTGTGTTCTAGGTTCTATACATGAAGGCGTAAAGGTTTCTACTGTTTCATTTAAAGTACTATAAATAACAAACTATTTCTTATCATTAATATTGTTTTGGGATGTAAATAAAAGAAAATTAAAGATTCTAGATATGATACTCAGTAAAAATAAATAAGTAAAATATTTCTAGGTAAAAAAGTCTTCACAAGGTAAAAAAACAAAAACAAAAAGATTTAAAATAAATATTAAAAAAATATTTAAAGTAAATGATAAAAGATTATAAAATCTAACTAGTCTTTACCCAAAGCTAATTTAACTAGGTATAATCCTACAATGGACCTGACAACTATTGTCTTTAATCATACAGCTCCTATGCCATGCCTTTGACAAAATAATCGTCCTTTATATTTAAAACATTTCCCCTTAGCTACCACCTCTAAAATTACTTCCAACATTCAAAATCTTTATGATTTACTTATAAAAATTACAAGGCAATCAAAAATATGTCCATATGAGACACACACTCCTTTTACATTTGCCTTGGCTCAAGTTGGAAAAATCACCAAACATGTTATTACAACTTTATTGATGGCTATTAATATATTGAGAGTTCCCTTGGTCTTTAAAAACAAATAGTGGACCAACATTTATTTCACAAAAATCTAAAAACGGACATGACTCCTGACATATTAAACATACCACTAAAATTCCCTATAACCCTCAAGGACAAGCAATAATTGGGAGACATAATAAAACCTTAAAAGATCAATTACAAAAACAAAAAGGAGGAACAGACCCCCATACCCAACTAAGGTTGGCATTACTCACATTAAATATTTTAAATTTTTCAAAGGACCGTCCTCTGACAGCGTTTCAGAGACATTGGTCACAACAAGCACCATATGTTGCCATTGAAGTTCAGTGGAAAGATCCCCTGACAGGCAACTGGAGAGGCCCAGACCTTCTTATAAGTTCTGGGCGAGGATTTGGTTGTGTGTTCCCTCATGGAGAAAAACACCTATATGGATCCCAGCAAGAAATCTTAAATATATCCCATCTAATAACCCCTGCCCAAGAGAAAGTCTCTCTCTTGAGGAATGAATATTTGTGTCTTGCAGGAATGCCTAAATTGTTCTGGACCCTTTGCCTGGCCTGCATGGGACTACTCATCATTTCCCTGATCACCTTTATTGTGGCAATCTGTATCTCAATGGGACTAACTCTCTTTAATCATACTGTAGTCCCCTAATGACCATGAAGACATACATGTTTCTTTTCCTGGTCCTCGATGGCCTTTCTCAAGGAAATAATTCCAACCCTCATCAGGCCTATAAGTATTCAACCCAGGCTCTGGGACTATTGCATCCAGTGTCACAGGGCTTCATCCCAAAACCTGGTTTCCTTCCCTGACAACCGACTTATGCAGACTAACTCATGGGTATTGGAACCTGCACCCATTAACGACAACTGGATCCCCTAATTGTGATTCTACTTGGGGGCTTAGTACCTTGCAGAAGGAGGCCTTTTATGTGTGTCCTGCACATACTAAGCGGTGAGGCTGCGGGGTCCCCGAATCCTACTACTGTGCCACCTGTTGTGAAACCACGGGTACAGTGCACTGGAAAAAGGGGAGCCTCAATGATTTCATCCAAGTCTCCTGAAAAGGGACACCCTCCTGTGAGAGGTAGGGGGCCCTTTGTAATCCCCTCCTTATCACCTTTACAGATAAGGGAAAACATTCAAATGCTTGGGATGGAAGAGGTATTTCTTGGGGGCTATAGCTTCATCTAACAGGACATGATAAAGGGCTTCTGTTTGGAATCAGAAGAAAAATAACAACTATTTCTCAATCCATTGGGCCAAATAGGGTCATTACCCGCCCCCAGGGCCTCTGTCCCTTGGCCAGGCCCATGTCCCCAAAGAGATAGGAATTCATAGGCACCCAGGGTAATGCCCCTATAACCTTCCCCCAAACCCCTGTTACTTCACCCCAGGGTCTCACTACCCCCTCTCTAGGTCCTTCAAAGGGAACACCCAATCCCTTGTGGGACATTATTTCTGCCATGTATGATAAATGGTTCTTACCCTAACCTCACAGATACCTCCTGGCTATGTTATGATGTTAACCCTCCATTTTATGAAGCAATGGGAATAAATGTCTCCTTTAGCTTGTCCTGTGAGACTCCAACAAGCTGGACGAGTAAAAGAATTGGGTTAACCTTAACCCAAGTTAATGGCCAAGGTACCTGTATAGGAACTGTGCCTTCCCACGTAAAGGGCATATGTGCCAGTGAATTTCCATTCCCTTGCATTGGGAAATATACTCAAGATTGGCTAACCCCCAATGGAGGGGGCTACTGGATCTGCTCTGAGGCGGGTTGAACTCCCCATGTCTCATGTCAGGTATTTAACCAATCTCTAGAGTTTTATGTTATAGTGGTTGTACTCCCCCGCATTATCTACCATGATGAGAATTATGTCTTCTCGTGCTGGGACGAAGGACACCTGAAGAAAACAAAGAGAGAACCTCTTACTACACTGACTGTCGCCGCCTTGTTTGGTCTGGGATTGACTGGGGCTAGCACTGGCGTTGCCTCGCTGGTTACCGAACAAGGAAGACTTACTTCTCTGCCGACTGCTGTTGATGAGGACTTAAAAGAAATCGAATGATCCATCAGCCTCCTGGAAAAGTCCCTAACTTCACTATCAGAGGTGGTCCTGCAAAACCGGCGCGGACTTGACTTATTGCTGCTACAACAGGGAGGACTTTGTGTGGCCTTAGGGGAGGAATGCTGCTTTTATGCTGACCATACTGGGGTCATTAGGGACTCCATGGCCAAACTCAAGAAGGGGCTCGCCAAAAGAAAACAGGAAAGGGAATCACAGGAGACCTGGTATGAGTCCTGGTTTAACCGGTCTCCATGGCTAACTACTCTGATCTCTGCCTTAGTTGGGCCCTTGGTTCTTCTGCTACTGGCCCTGACCTTTGGTCTCATTATTATAAATAAGCTATTGGCCTCTGTCAAAGAGCGAATTGGGTACAATTGATGGTCGCAAAATGCCAATATCAGGTGATGGTGGCCAGTCCTCGCTATGAGGAACTCTCTCAGGAGGAAGAAGGCCCCTCCCCCGGGGCATTCCGGCTGGATGACCCCTAGGCAAACGGGACCTGAAGCGCTAGTGTAGCAGCCCATGATGGGTAAGTCCTTCTGAAAGATGGAGGCAACCTAAGACAGGCGTGCACTCAAGTAAGGCCCGCCCCGCCTATTACAAAAACAAAAGGGGGAAATGTGGAGGCGTGCCACAAGATGGCACTGAGCAGTCAGCTCAGTGCTGACCACGCTGTCTGAGAAGCCACCTCCCTGCACTCTTATTGGCTGACCTCTGCCCCCATACTGCTTTAGCCGAGTGACCCTATACTGTTTCAGGTGGACAGCCCCTTCCGCATTATTAGCTTAGAAACCGGACACCACTGGACCCTCCTTCCTATATAAGCCTGTGAACTCCCTCAATAAATTGGTTCTTGCTTAGACGAGACCCCCTGGTGCATGGTGATTTGTGCCAGGCGGCCTTCCTCTCAGTCCGACCCCCACCAGAGACTCCTGGGGTGCCCCCCTTACTCGCTGGCGGAAGGGGAGTTCGGTACCCGGCTGGGAGTATCCCCACACTTTAGGTGGCTACAAGTGTAACAAAGAGAAAACTAGGAGGAACTATGAGTCCTAAGCAAATGCTAAGATATAATAAATGTAACAATACTCCTAGATTATGCAGTTATTTAAAAAAGAAATCCTGAACTAGGTGCAGGGGAAAAAAACTGTAGTCTCAGTTAAATGAGAGGTTAAGGATCACTTGATCCCACAAGTTTACAGCCAACTTTGGATACATAGTGAGACTGGACCCAAAACAAACAAAAAAAAAAAGAAAGAAAGAACCTAGGTACTAAGTAGGAAGAAAAATAGTTTATATAAAACAATACTTTAATATAAAAATACAGTAAATTTGATAAATTTTATATAAAATATAACTAAATTAAATCAAATTTCCATAATTCAAGTTAAACCAAAAATCACATATTCATATAGTCAATTGATAAATGAAGGAATTGATATAAATGTTATTTTAAAGAGCATTGTTTGGCTTTTGTGCCTCTATAGTGTAGATTCTGAACCTCAACAATTGCTAAAAATCATTAGTGAACAAAAAATTTATGGACATATTACTGGTGTTCAAATTATAGTTACATGTGAGAAACTCATTAAACTTAAACACTCTTTTCCTAACAAATTTGAACATAAAAAGAAGATAAACATGTGTAGGTCCCATTTTAATTATGTATTTGCCTTAATATCCCTAAGTCAAAATACTCACTTTCCTATTGAGTAAATATGTTCTAACATAACAAATAATAAATGAAAATGAAAATATTTTGGCCCTTACAAATTGGCTTGATAAAATAAGACTCCATGAATACTCAGTTAAAGTACTTAAAATAGCACATTGTAAATTAAAACAGGACCCTCAAGGCCTAAAACTTCTTGTTATACAAAACTTAATTTATAAAGGAGTTATTTATCCCCACTGCTTCCCCATTTGCCAACCCAATTTGTCTCTTCTGAAATAAGAAAAAAGTAAAATAATAAAATAAATTATAGCTCATAATATATTATACAGCTTTAATTCTGTGATCCCCTTCATTTCAACCTCTATGACTTATATCCAGTTATTAGATTTAACAATTCAATCAACAGTGATAAATAATTTGCTCTCATATGTTTGGCTAACATATTCGACTTAATGCAGATTTCAAGAGCTCCTTAGTGGCAGTTTGCATTCACATCTGGAGAGACACAGCAGACTTTTCTAACCTACACATTGGGTCCATCAGCAGCCTTGTCATCACACACAATCACTAGAGATAATATCTTGATGAGATACATCTTTCCCTAGGAGATCAGATGCATTACATTATTGATATCCTCCTCCAAGAATACTCATTGGATGCACTCATTACAAAAGAGCAAGCCTAATATTTCTTAGTATTTTCTGGGTTCAGGTGGCAATGTTTTCCAGATTTATAAGTTTTGCTAAAAATGAAAATCAATATGTACTATTGATAGCATCATCAAAAAACAAACAAAAAATGGAAACTCCTTTATGGCAAAGTATTGACAACGTCTCATGTTTTCTAGAGTTCCTGAATCATTTAAAATTTCTATTATTTGCCCCAAGACATCTAATACAAAAAGTTGACACTCTCATTAAAACAACAAATACAATTGCCTCCTGGGTTTTCTCTCTGTCTCTGAATTTGTGATTCCATACCTAGCTATCTGTTATGTTTTGGTCATGAAAACATGACACCACAAACGTGGAATAGCTAAGAAGTCATCTTAATACAGAATGAAACAACACCCTTAGCCATCAGGTATTTTTCACTCACAGAACAGGGTGGTTTCCCTGTCTTGAGACCCTTGCCCAATATCAGAGAATTGCAGGAGTTCTTCCTGACCCAGAACACTTGACTACATGGAAAACACCTTGGAATTCACTGAGTGAACAGCAGGGGTTTGTGCACTATCCAAATATATATAGTATGCAAATATATGTTTACATATATATATATATATATATATATATATATATATATATACTTCCTTACTCTAACACATTTGATACATATATATATTTCTAAACCCTATCACATTTGAGATATATATACGTGTATACACACACATACACACACACACACACACACACAAACACGCACAGAGAAAAAGGTAAAAAGAGTATGAAGGCAACCACCAGGTCTTAGGAGGCTGAACTGAGAACAAGGGCAGAAATGGATGCCTATAGTTACTGGAGATGGTCAAGTATGATGACGAACCAAAGAACTTGTTCAGAATATGGAGCTGTTAAAGTTCAGGAACTTATCCTAGACCAGGGTCAAGAGGGATGGAAGTTTCAGAATGTCAGTTTGGAGTGTCAGCTTGAGATGTCAACTTTGAGTCACATAGTCATCAAACAGAAAAAAACATACTGTGCTGAAGTCCAAGGACAGATGATCAAAGTCATTGTTGTGGCAATGTTCCTGAGCAAGTCTCCTGATGAATGACTAGGTTGCTGGGTCAGTGTTCCAAAGTGTCCAGTCTTGAGGGATTCCTTATATGTGTCTTAGGTGAAGGAATTCCATCTGGTAAGGTTGATAAGCTCCTGTGTCTGGATTTCCTAATATGATTTGAGATGTCCACATATCTAGATGCTCTCAATTAAGTTTAACAAGTTGGCATATATAGGTTATCTATTAATTTGTTCTTTATGATTGTGTCTCTCAGCAGGTGGTGGTTGTTTACTCATAAAGCAAGATATAGAGTCATTGTACTTTGGCACGTACTTAAAATGGAGTAACTTATGACCTAATATCATTTTGCAAAAATGAAGCAATGCAAGAGTTATACTGTCCTATATATCATGAAGCATGATTGCTACCTGCTTTCCACAGCAATCATGAACAAAATTAAAACTTTGATACTATGAGTCAAAATAAATTTTTCCCAATTTAAATTTTTCTTGCCAGGTATTTTTATCATAGCAATGAAAATATTACTAGCAAAGAAAATTGGCAGCAACAAGTAGGGTCATTGCTGCAACTATACCTGACCATGTGGTTCAGAAGCATTTGAAATTGATTTATAGGAGGAGTTGAAGAAAGTTAGGAGATGAAGGATTAAAAAGTCTTAGAATATTCTAAGCAGAGATGAGTAATTCCAGTGGGAGTTCAAATTACCAGAATGTCAATAGGAACATGGACAGTAAGACTGTGTTCATTAGATTTCAGATGGAAATGAGGATGCCATTAGGAATTGAACTAGAATCCATTCATGTATTCTGGCAAAGGACTCACCTATAATTTGTCCACAACATCAGAATATACATAAGGTTTAATTTAAAGGTAACAGAGTAATATAGGCAAGGAAATTTGAAGAACAGCATTCAGGCAGTGGAACAGATACTATTGGCCACTTTATTCAGGTTAACCATGAGAGTCAGGAACAACAAAGCATAGTAGAAAGATTTTGAAAAAAAAATGCTGTTTGGCCAGAAAATTTCCTGTAAAATTGGGGGCACAGAAGCTGTGGTTGTTGATGAGATTAGTGATGTTAAAGTTAAAATGAGTACTTTGCACAGAAATGAAGATAAAAATGCCTTGAAGGCATCTCAAGATTTAGCAAGACCCCACCTACCACAGGCTCAAGTGTGCAAAACTGTAAACTCATTTGAAAGACTACCTTTTGAGGAAAGAGGGACACATAGAAAGTTGTTTTCCCATGATTTCTTTCACCATGTTCAGCTGCTCAGAAGCTGTTGTAGCCATGGTTCAAGGGGCCTTGCTATTTTTCCTGCTGTCAGCAGACCTTGACATTGCCTTTGTGGTACTGGTGTTGCAGGACTAGAAAATATTGAAGTATAAGGTCATAAGTATACATATAAGCTTCCATCAATGTTTCAATGGAAGTCTTGGAGGTCAGGCAATTGGTGTCATCAGTGGAATTTCTGCAGGAAACCCCTGAGAGTGCATGCACAAAGCTGATGCTACAATGGAGAACCCAAGAAATTAGAGATTCTAGGAACATGGAGTGTCTGCTAAGGAAATATGTAGGCAGAGAACAGAGCAAGTTCCAAAGAGAGGTAATGTGGGTTGCAGCCAACAAGACCATAGGAGAGAGATTGCTATGCCCTTTCAGGCTCACATCTCACCATCATGTAACCCAGAAACCAATCATGGATGTGCAAGACTTAATGTGTACCCTGATGGTTTTGGTCTTGCTCTGTTCCCCTTGCTTCTTTAAGTGGCCCATCTGTTCCTTTAAGGTGGCAATATTTATTCAAGAGCATTGTATACTGTATTATTGACTTGCTTTCAATTTTTACAGGGGTTCCAAGATAAGAGCTTTCCTGAGTCTCAGAAAAGACTTTGTATTTGGGCTTTTGAGAAGTGTTGGAATTGTTAAGACTATGGAGACTCAGAGACGGACTGAATTTTGAATTATCAATATCAAGGAATTCTACTTTGTTCAACTTTATATTGTTCCACAATATCCCACACCATAAATAGTCATTCCTACACATATTCCATGAATTTCTGTCCATATAAATATACAGTATTTTGACTGTAAAAATACTATGTTTTTTTTTTTTTTGGATGGAGGTTATGTAGCAGAACTCTTCATAGGACACAGTTTCTATCTACTTTTCAAGGCCTATTGTGACTTCAGTCTAATTATAGGACAAGAAAAAGAGGGGTACAGCTTGGTGGCACATACCTGTAATCCCAGAAACTTGGGAGGCTGAGACAGAAAGAGTATGATTTCAAAGCCAGCCTCAACAACTTAGCAAGGACTGAAGCAACTTAGTGAGACCCCATCAACAATATATAGACAGCCTTTAGAAAAATTACTTCAATAAAGAGATAGAGATCCTGAAAAAAAATCAAGCAGAAATCCTCAAAATGAAGGAATTGATAAAACAATTAATAATGTAATGGAAAGTATCACTGGCAGAATAGATCACTTAGAAGACAGAGTTTCAATCAATGAGGACACATTACAGAGTCTTGCAAAATTTTGAACATGGATAAAATATGTAAGAGACCATAAACAGAAATTTCAAGAAATGTGAGATAGACATAAAGACCAAATTAAGATTAATCAGGATATATGAAGGCTTGGAGATACAAACCAAAGGAATGCACATTGTTTTCAATGAAATAATATCAGAAATTTCCCAAGCCTTAAGAATGAAGATGAAATTCAAATACAAGAGACATACAGGACCCCAAATATATAAAATTACAACAGACCCACACCAAGGCACATTTATGAAAATGCCTAACACAGAGAATTAGGATAGAATTTTAAAGGTCACGGAGAAAAATGACCAGTCACATTTAGAGGGATATCAATCTTGACATTGGCCAATTTCTCAAATCAAACCCTAAAAGCTAGGAGGTCTTGGAATAATAAATACCAATCTCTGAAAGAAAATGTGTGCCAGATAAGAATACACAGCAAAATTATGCTTCAGAATTTATGATGAAATAAAAACCTTCCTTAATAAACAAACATTACAATAATTCACAACTAGAAAGCCTGCTCTACAAAACAAACTCAATAAATTCTTTCATGAAGAAAAAATGAAAAATAAAAATGAAAACCAGCAAAAAGGAGAACTACACTAGAGGAATAGTTCATCAAAAAAACAATTCAAATTATAAATCAAAATGTCTAGGAATACAAATCATTTTGCAATGATAGCATGGAATGTATGGCCTAAACTCACCAATCAAAAGATGTAGACTGGAAGATTGGATTTAAAAAGACCCAATAGTATGCTATCTCCAAAAGACTCACCTTATAGACAAAGGCATTCACAGACTAAAGGTAAAAGGATGGGAAAAAACATGTAATTCACATGGATCTTGTAAACAAGAAGGGGTTTCTATCCTCATATCAAATAAAGTGGACTTCAAGCCAAAGTTTATCAGAAGAGAAAACTAAAGACATTTTATACTGCTTAAGAGAGTTATACATCAACAAGACCTAGCAAACATAAATATTTGTGCCCCAGACTGTGGAGTAACTATGTACATCAAACAAACCCTTCTCAATTTCAAGGAATCAAATTGAACACAACACAATAATACTGAGTGACTTTATGAAGCCACTCTCATCACTGGATAGATCCTCTAAACAAAATCTAAATAAATAAGCTATAGATCTAAAATATAATTAATAATTTAGACTTAATAGACACATACAGAATACTTCATCCATCAGTAACTGAGTACACTTTCTTCTCAATAGCACACAGATCCTTCTCTAAAATGGACCATAACTTAGGCCACAAAGAAACTCTTAGCAAATCAAAAAATAGACATGATGCCTTGCATTCTATCAGATCATAATGGAACTAATTAGAAATCAATGATAAAATAAAAATATAAGCTACTCTAACACCTGGAGACTAAATAATACACTATTGAATGACCAATGAATAACAGAAGAAATCTGGAATAAAATAAAAAATATACTTAGCTGTAAGTGGGAATAGTCAGCAAAGTAGCAGGATATAAAATTCACACCAATAAATCAATTGCATTTCTATACATCAATAATGAATCAACTGACAGAGAAATTGGAAAATCTATCTCATTCACAATTAACTCATAAATAATAATGGCAAATCAATCTAACAGAAGAGGTTAAAGACCTCTATAATGAAAAATACAGAACACTAAAGAAAGAAATTGAGAAGATATCAAAAGATGGGAAGATCTCCCATGTTCTTGGATAGGCAGAATTGGTATTGTCAAAATGGCCATACTACCAAAAGTGCTATACAAATTAAATGCAATTTCTATTAAAATTCCAGTGAAGTTCTTCATACAAATACAAAGGGCAGTCATGAAATTTATTTGGAAGAATAAGAGGCCCAGAATACTCAAAGCAATCCTTAGAAAAAGGAAGCAGGAGGCATCACAATACCAATCCTTAGGTTGTACTATGGAGCTACAGTAACAAAAACAGCATGGCATTGTTCCCAATGAAGACCAATGATACAGAATAGAAGACATAGAGAAAAATGTACATAAATACAGTTACCTCATACCAGACAAATGTTTCATAATCATACATTGGAGAAAAGATAGCTTCTTCAACAAGTGATGCTGGGAAAACTGGAAATCCATATGTACCAAAATTAGAATAAACCCTTCTATCTGAATCCTGCACAAAACTGAACTCGATTTGGATAAAAGACCTAGTCCTTAAATGAGAGACCTTGCATGTAGTAATAGAAAATGTAAGCCTAACTCTCCACCATGTTGGTTTAGGATCCAAAATTACACAACAAGACTCCTAAAGCACAAGAAGTAAAATCAAGAATCAATAAATGTATGCCAGGTGCAGTGGCACATGCCTGTAATTCCAGTGACTCAGGAGGCTGAGGCAGGAGGATCACAAGTTCAAAGCCAACCTCAGCAATGGCATGGCCCTAAATGACTCAGTTGAACCCTGTTTCTAAATAAAATACAAAATAAGGCTGGGGATGTGACTTAGTGGTTGAGTGCCCTTGAGTTCAATCCCCAGTACATAAATAAATAAGTAAATAAATAGGGGGGGCGGTTCCAAGATGGCAGCCTAAGTGCCCTTCTACAGAATAATGGGTAAAGAAACTGTGGAGGGGGCGGTTCCAAGATGGCGGCCTAGTCAAACACCTCAGTCCGTCTCTCCAGAGCCAGAGATTGAAGTTTTGGAAATATCGTCATCGTACAGCTACCCTTGCAGGAATTTCACTTGCGCGAGTAAGCAGGGCCACCAGGCAGCAGCCAAAGCCACAATCAGTGTGACTTCAGCAGCAAGCTGCAGCGGTGCTCAGTAGGGGGCAGCAGCGGAGCTCACCACCCAGCGGCTCTGGGCTCCAGCCCATGGCTCGCCCCGGGCTGAGACTACTTCTACACGGGGTTCCTGGCTCCAGCGCCCACCCAACCACGCAGGACCCCTAGCAGTTGCTCCCGTGGACACACAGCCCCAGCCACTAAGCCACTGCAGAGCCCAAATTCAAGGTAAGAGTCACTCCAGAGACATCAGCGGAGACAGCCCTGTCCAAGGGCAGCCTAGGCCCGCCCCAGTTCTGCTCCAGAATTCTTGTGGACCGGCAGGAGCCCCAAAGGACCCTGACCCACCCTCAGGAACCTCCACGGTTGTCCAGCCAAAGGGAGACCAGGGTCTGCTACCTCTAACCATTGGGGAGGCCAAATTCAGGGCAAAAGTCGCTCCAGAGACACCAGTGTGAGGCAGCCTCGCCCAAGGGCAGCTTGAGTCAGCCCCAGTTCAGCTCCAGAGTTCCTGGGATCTGGCAGGAGCTACAGAGGGCCCAGATCCACCCTCAGGAAACTCCAAGGGTATCCAACTAAGGATTGTCCAGAGTCTCATGGCTACCAGCCACAGAGGAAGGCACACCCAGGGTAAGAGTGGCCTCCAGAGACCCCAGCGTGAAGAGGCCCCACCCTAGTGCGCTCTGGGCCCGCCTCAGTTCCGCTCCAGAGTTCCTGTGGTCAGGCGAGACAGAAGGCCCAAAACCACAGTTAGGGAAAGCCAGAGTGCCCAGTTGAAGGCAGACCAGAGCCTGCTAGCCTCTAGCCCCAGGGGAGCCCACACTCACTGTAAGGGTCACACACAGACTCTCCAGCTTGTGACCCTGCCTAAGTGAGACCTGAGCCCACCTGTAGTTCCGCTCCAGAGTTCCTGCTCACCAGCAGGAGTGCAAGACAGGGGAAAAACAGCCCTCAGGGGCTGCCTCAGGAGCACAGCTAAAGCCACTCTCACTGCCCTCTAGAGGTAGTACAATACCTCCGCCACAAACTTTAGTGACAACAGTGCCCATCTGGGGACACTGGGAGAACAGAAGTAGCTCCAAAGTGAGACACAGGTAATCCAGAGTGTCAAAACAACATTATAGGATAGAAGCCGCAATACCTCAGATTGGTATTTCAAGAAAGGAAGATACACAATCAACATGAAAAAACAAGGGAAGAAAGTGCCCCAAATAAACCTGGATACCACTGTAACATAATCCATGGACAGCACAGTAAATGAAATGTCAGAGAAAGAATTCAGAATATACATAATTAAAATGATCAGCGAACTAAAGAATGACATAAGTGAACAATTACAGG
>CM053401.1:113996079-114205144 GCA_028644305.1 Xerus rutilus | reverse complement strand
ACTCAGCAATAAGAGAGAATAAAATTATGGCATTTGCAGGTAAATGGATGGAGTTGGAGAATATCATGCTAAGTGAAGTAAGTCAATCTCAGAAAACCAAATGCCAAATGTACTCATTGATAAGTGGATGCTGATCCAAAATGTGGGGAAAGACATGGGAACAATGGTGGATCTCTGTGCACTGGGGTGTAAGGGGGGAGGGGGCATGGGGACAGCAAAGGTGGTGGAATATGATGGTCATAATAATCCTAACCTTATGTATGACTGCATATATGTTGTGATTCTATACAACTTACAACTAGAGAATTGATATATTATCCTCTATCTATGTACAATGAATCAACTTGCACTGTTAACATGTAAGCCTAAATAAAAAATTTAAATAAATAAATAAATAAATAAATGCAATGGTATCAAATTAAAAACTTTCTTCACAGAAAAGGAAACAATTAAAAATGTGAACAGGGAGCCTAAAGAATGGGAGAAAATCTTTGCCAACTGCACCTCAGAGAGAGCATTAATCATCAAAATATATAAAGAACTCAAAAAACTTAACATACTCAAACACACACACATGTACAAGGACCTGAACAGGCACTTCCCAGAAGAAGAAATATGAATGGTCAAAAAATACATGAAAAAATGTTCGATATCTGTAGTAATGAGATAAATGTAAATGCCACTCACTGTAGTCAGAATGACAATTATCAAAAATACAAGTAACAGTAAATGTTGGCAAGGATGTGGGGGAAAAGGTTTACTTATACATGCTGGTGAGGCAGAAAATTGGTGCAACCACTCTGGAAAGCAGAATGGAGATTCCTCAGAAAACTTGGAATGGAATCACCATTTGACTCAGTTATCCCACTTCTCAGTATACACCCAAAGGACTTTAATTCACTATTCTACAGTGAATTCATCTCACTTCACAGTAGCTAAGCTATGGAACCAACCTAGGTTCCCTTCAACAGATGAATGGATAAAGAAAATGTGATACACACACACAAAATGGAATATTACTCAGCCATACAGAATGAAATTATGGCATTTGCTGGTAAATGAATGGATCTGGAGACTATCATGCTAAGTGAAATAAGCCAATCCCAGAAAACCAAAGACCAAATGTTCTCCTTGATATGTTAGTGCTAACACACAATAACAAGGTGAATAAGAAATAGTAGAAGTTCACTGGATCAGATAAAGGGAAATGAATGAAAGAGATAGGGATGGGAATAGGAAGGACAGCAGAATGAATAACTTTCCTAAGTTCATCTATGAATACATGACCAGTGTAACTCCACATCATGTTCAACCAAAAGAATGGGATTCTAATTAGAATAAGTAATATTCTATGTATGTGTACATATGTATATATATATATGTATATATGTGTGTATATATTATGTCACAACACATTCCACTCTCATGTATATCAAAAAAGAAGAAATAAAAAGTGCAAAGAAAATTTAAAAATAGGGCTGGGGAAATAGCTCAGTTGGTAGAGTGCTTGCCTCACATTCACAAGGCCCCGGGTTCAACACCCAGCATCACCAAAAATTAAAATTAAAATAAAACATAGAAAATAGTGGGATGTGGCTCAGTTGTTACACACCCCTGGGCTCAATTCTTGCTACCAAAGTAGTAGTAGTAATAATAATAATAATAATCATATATGAGAAAAAATAAAGTGGGTTAGTGGGTTTTGGTTCTTCAGGAGAATCAATAATATCTTTCAGTGCAACTATCTTATGGAACAGCACTATAATTTTCTTAGAAAAATCATGTTTATTTTCTTTAGAGGGAACCAGGTGAAAACTTTTCTTGAAGTGCCATAAAACGAGATGTAGCAATCAATCAGATCAGGCAGCAGGGATAATTAATAAAATGAATTGTGTTGCTTTTTCCTCTATATCTTTCTGTCTTCAATTGAGGGAGAGCTGTTTGAGGTGTTCATGAGTACCAAGTCATATGTAGTCCCATCTCAGGGACCATGGTGCCCTACTAAAGGTATTTTGCAAGATATAACATTTTATGTTGGTGGTGGTGGTTGTCGTTGTTGTTGCAATTAATCCCTCCAAAGAGTTTAATACAAAGGATCTCATACCTGAATCAGTGTGTCAGTGTTTGATAAAAATTTTGAAAGTAAAGAAAATTTGGCTTCAACTCCCCTCTCCACCTCAAAAAAACTTCTGAAGAAATGGCCCAATTAAGAAAATATCAGAAAATACCTAATCAATGCTCATATGGGCTTTTGTAAGATTAACAGCATACAAAAAGCCTCATTCTGAAAACAATGAATTTTAAAGAAATGAAAGGTCATTATTTTCTCCTGGATATAGACCCCAGCTGTCCCTATAAGATTAATTGGAATACACAAGAAAGGAAGACTGCTATATTTATCTGAAGTTACTTGGACCTCCAGGTGTTTATCAGATAAAAAACCATAGAAAATAAAAGGAAAGGAATCAGGGCAGCCTGGGGACAAAATGCAAGCCAAAAAGGGGGGACATTTGAATACACATAGACATAAAAGCCACTCCAGAGAAAACAAGAAAGAAAAGAAGGCAGGAGGGAGGGAAGGAAATATTTCCTTCTACTCTTACTTTATTCCTCTTATTAGATCTATATGGAAACTAAAACTCATGGTTCAAATGGCTAAATCCTAAACAAGGAGAGGATCTCAGTGATGGAACCTCTCCCTGGGACCACTTTATTTCATAGCTGACTCGATACTCGCCATTCCTGATTTCCTTCTTTCCTTCCCTCTTTCCTTCCTTCCTTCCTTCCTTCCTTCCTTCCCTCCCTCCCTCCCTCCTTCCTTCCTTCCTTCCTTTTCTCTCTCCCTCCCTCCGTTTTTTCTTCCTTCCTCCTCTTGTAAACTGGTGACAGAAACTAAAACTCTGGTTCAGCTCAATAAAAACCTAAATTAGGAGTAGAAGAGGAAAAATCAAAGAATTAAAGTCTTTAGATAGAGGAGGAGGTAAATAAATATATGTAAATTAATAATATTTAATATATTTCAATATATTTATAAATATTTTATATATAAACATATACATATATATAAAATTTCATAATTTGCCCAAATTGAGGACATAAAATTGTATATTAAAATTTATATTAAAGTATGTGTATATAACAAAATGTACTAAATTAATATACATATAACAAAAAATAAAACAGCATAGGTTGGCTTTTATGTCTCTAAAAAATGGGTTCTAAATCAACCTTAGAATTGACTAAAATGTACCAGTAACATAGTTTCAAAGAATTAGTCAATAATGGGGCTCAAATTAGAATTATACCTGGAATGTAACTAAATTTAAACATGATATCCTCAATAGCCTTATCTAAATTTCTCATGCCATAATACCTATTGCCCTAATATTTCTCACTGGGATCAGATGCTCTAAAGCAATTAATAACAATTAAATTCCATTAAGTCATTGGCATTTGCATACAGTCTGGTAAAACAGAACTCAATAAAACTCTAGTTAAACTATTTAATACTACCTGTTAAAATAGTGAATGTTACCCAACAGGTCCTTCAAGGATTAAAACTTATCACATAAAATCCAATTAATAAAGGAGTGATAAACCTCACTGATTCTGCATTAAGCAGCCCAATTTTAATCTTTATCCTGAAAAATAATAAAGGATGCCTCATGGTAGACTACTGCAACTTGAATTGTGTGATTTCACCCATTAAATTCCCATACTCAATGACCAATATTACTATTATTAATGATTATATTCAATCAACAGCTGGTAAATATTTTGTTTCCATACATACAGCTAACATTGTGTTCAGTGCCCTTTTTGAAAACCTCTCAGTCACATGTTGTGTTTACCCCAAATGGTACATATTATGTCCTAACCTGGCCATGCATGGGGTCTCCCAAAAGCTTTGCTATCACACATAATCTTTGCAGACAAGATCTTAGTTGTATCAACCACTATAAGAGAACGGATATATTAGCACATTGATCATATCCTCCTCCAAGGAGATTTATTTCACAAAATCATTAAGGACATAAAAGTCCAAACTCTTTTAGTCCTTTTTGTGAGTTCTAGAGAATATACATTTCTCACTTACAAACTTAACTTACTCTTATTGATGCTTCTACTTGATATATGCTCACATTAATGGAACCCTCTCCAGTGAAATGTATTAATGTCTATCTCAGTTAAAGTCCACACATAAAACTATTAGTGCCTACAATTGAAGAGGCTTTTGTAACCTATTCTCACACACTCTGGATTATCTATAATGGCCATAAGTTTCCCACCAGGTTCTGATGCAAGAAATTGCCTCTATTCACCTAAACCACCATACATCATTAAATCAAACATATTTGGTTATAGCCAGGCACAGTGGCACATGCCTGTAATTCCAGCACTTTGGGAGGCTGAGACAGGAGAATCTTGAGTTCAAAGCCAGCCTCATAAACTGTGAGGTGCTAAGCAACTCATTGAGACCCTGTCTCTACATAAAACACAAAATAGGGCTGGAGATGTGGCTCAGTGGTCGAGTATCCTTGAGTTCAATCCCCAGTACCAATGATGATGATGACGATGATGATGATGATGATGATGATGATGATGATAAAATAATAAAATAATAATAATAATAATAATAATAATAATAATAATAATCTGGCTATAGATTTAGCTTTTCTGGAAGGAGAGGCTTTTAGATCTCACACTTGCAATAATACACCATGTCCAGATTCCCATTATGCTTTGGGTCATGTACACAGTACCCCAAAATATCAGCACGGCTACCAATGACATCTTCCTATGGGATGGGAGACAAATCTGGTCCTTTGGAATACTACACCCCTAGAATTGTGTGGCCAGTCTTGTTCTCAGTCCCTTGTAAGATGCCCTGAAAATGAAAATGACCCCTTCCCAGATCTTTTGGTTATCTGGAGGCTCACGAGTGAATAGCAATGTAAATTCCTGAACTGTTTGAATGGCAATGCCAATCATCAAAAAAGTTGATGGATCTCAGTGGAATGCTGCTGCTTTACCTCACTTAGCCACGACATTCTGAAAAAAGACAGGTTCCAAGGGTCAAAACAATAGGCATAATTTACATCGGTCATCATAGTACTGGATGTCCTAACCAACAAATGGCCCTGTATCTACATTAATTATAAACTGTTGGCCTATTGTCTAATATTTGTCAACTTCATATTACAGAACTCTGGTAGGATTTTGCTTCACATATAACCAAATATCAATTTTGATAATATAACTTTACATATTCTAAGGGCTTAATACAATGCATTGACAAGACACTCTTTATTCCATGTAGAGGTATAGACATTACTGATATTAAACAAGACTACTAAATACTGACACAGCTCCCAAGATGCCAAGCTGCAAATCCATCCCAATAGTCCCTGTTGAGAAATGGCACCTGAACAGTGGAGTAGTTCAGTGGTGGCCATGGTGGGTCAGAATACTGGTAGCAAGCATTGCCCATGGCCAGATGGAGCCCACCAGGCAGGCACCATGAGCCAGCTTTCAGATGAGCCAAGACATACCAACCAGCTATCATTCTAGTCTGTGGATTTTATTCCTTAAATTCATGAGAAATTAACCTGAAAGAATAAATTGATGATTGGAGGGCATGGCCCACCATTAAGAGCTGCAACACTTCTCTGCTGCAAAGGCCTGCAACTTATACATAATCCACCTGCCGCCAGCTGAAGCAGTGAATCAAATTTTATCTCAAAACTCCAGTTTCATCTTTTTATTTTAATATTTTTTAGTTGTCAATGGACTTTATTTATTTGTAAGTGGTGCTGAAAATTGAAACCAGTGCCTCACACATGCTAGGCCATTGCTCTACCACTGAGCCACAATCCCAGCCCCAGATTCATCTTTTGATGCCCAATGTGGGACTTATTTGTAAGAGTAAGTTAAATGGACCAATAAAATGATTGTTTTCCCCAGAGTTCTATAATCCTTTTAGAAACATCTCTCTATATATCAAAAATACCAGGCACCTGTCACCAAAAATACCAGGCTGCCAGTTTAAAGGCATGAGAGACAGGCTTACTAAAGAAGGCTTGCTCAATTCTCTTCATTCCTGAAAGAATATTGGTCGGTTTCTCTGTCTCTCTCTCTCTCTGTCTCTCTCTCTCTCTGTCTCTCTCTCTCTCTGTCTCTCTCTCTCTCTCTCTCTCTCTCTCTCTGCTTCTGCTTCTTCTCCTCTCTCATGTGTGATGCAAAAATCATGTAGATTCAGGTTTCTTATATCCCTCTAAAGCCCAATTGTTTTAATAGGACCCACAGATAAGTTTATGTGGAATTTTCAAGTCCTGGAGCACAGTTCAGGACCCAAACATGAGTTTCTGGTTAGTTTCTGGTTAATTGTTATCTTAAGATAAGGTCAATTGTATCCTGTTCTTGCATTCTATGAGAGCATGAAGGTTGAAATATCAGATTCAGAGAAATGTTCATAAAAGGAACTTATTTAAAAATAAATCCTAGAGCTTCCATTTATTTTTCAAAATTATACTTGATAATTTATTTGTTTTAGCTAAAAACAACATCGAAGTTCCCAAAATTTCAGTGAATGTGAAAAAGACATATGTCCTTCTTAAGATCAAGGAAATTATTTTCTCTTCCTAGTATCCTATGAGTTTTGTCATAAATGTAATTTTTATAAAATTCTGGAAACATTGTGCACTTAAATTTTATTTTTCTCTAATACACTAATGTTGTTATTTATACTAATCACTTTCAAACACAAGCATTAATTTAAAACACTAGAATGAACCCTTGTCATTTTTGTATTATTCTTTTATATATAAATGAACATCATGTTTCTTTTTGATGGGTGGGGATTTATACTTGGACATTGACTTGTTTCTATCAGCCAAAAAGATAAAAAGACACAAACAAAAGTTCCTACATGTTCTTGTATGAGCTGAAAAAAATGTATTATTATTATATATTTGCACTTCAATAAATCTTTTGTTGATTAATATCTACTTATGAACATGGTCTATTAATGTTTTTCTTAAAATGTAATATGACTATGAAGTTTTCTTGTCCTGGATTTTTCTTTGCAGGAAGGTTTTTAATTACAGTTACTTTTCTGTACTATCTATGAAGCTATTCATATTTCCCTTTTACTTTTATTTTTTATAATTTTCAGTTTTCATTTCACAAATATTTCCATTTTTATTTAATAGCCTAAGTTGTTCATGATACCTTCTCATGGCATCCTTAAATTCCTAATATATAATAAATTTTATCATTTTTTATCCTTAGTAATGTTTACCTGAGGGTTCATCTATTTTTTCTCAATGAATCTTGTCAGAGGCTTATCAGGTTTGCTAAACCCAGTAAGAAACATCTGGCTATTCCATTTCTTATCGGTTTGTTTTCTTGTATTAAATTCTGTTCTCATTTTTGTTGTCCTGCATATATTTTCTTTTATTTAAGTTTGCTATCTTTTATAATTACCTGAATTGAATGATAGTATCAGGAATAAGTTAACCTATTATAATGCATTATATATTATAAAAACACATTACATGTTCCAAGACATAATTTCTTGTAAGAAATATTATTTTCCATCCAATACATAAATTTTGATGTATAACACCTTTTTTATTATAATTATCATATTTTCTGACTTAGGTTGTGATTTTTTTTCCTTAGACTTGAGGGTCATTTAGGGATCTACTTATTAATACCCTGATATATGAATGATTTTGCATTTACATTTTGTTACTGATTTCTGACTCAAATTCAGTCTGGGGAGAGAATATATTCTGAAAGATTTCAATGTTTTGAAAATATTGAGACATGCTTTAGGCACAATATATTGTAAATTGTCATATGTCCCAAGTATAATTTGCACTCTAGATTCGGTGGGTATAGTGTCCTTACATACATTAATTATATCAGTAAAACTAATAAAGTGTCAAAATTTTTCTAATCTTGTGGAGATTTTTTTCCCTCTGCTATTCAGTCAATTACTTCTGCTCCTGGTGGTAATAAGCATTATGCACTTTCCTACATCTTAGACATGAGATGAAATATTTCCTATAGTCACTCAAGTATGATTATTCACAATTCTCTTCAGTAACTGTCTAAAGAAGAAAAGGACCATGGAAATGACAAGAGTGTTTTTTGTCTTATGAAATAAGAAGTATTCTGTCTCTAAAGACCTAAAACCCAGGTTAACTGACTTGTTTTCCTCTGTGGCCCAGGACATAGGTATAAGATACAGATGGCACAGGCTTTATGTCTGACAATGCCCCTCAGGACCTCTTCTTAAAGGGAAAGCAAGAAATATGAATTCAAAATTATTATTTGACATTCTTACCACCTTGTATTTTTGTTGTTTGTTGTTTCCTACTTTTTGGAGATGGATCTTCTTCCTTTCTTATGAGTATTTTACCATATGAAAATTTTGTCTCTAAGTACAGCTTTAGGTGCATACTCAATGCTTTAGTATGTGTTCTACTCACTGTCATGCAGCTGAAACTGCTTATATTCTTTGTAATTTCTTCTGTTGCCTGTAAGCTATTTAGGTTAATCCTCCTGGGTTTTACCCCTTAAGAATATACCACAATATGCATTTCCTAAGTACTTCAAATGTTTACTTAATAGATTCATCCAGTTTCTATAAATACTATAGATGGGAATATTAGGCTGATAGAAGCTATTTTGTTTGGCTAGAAATTAAAATTGAATTGTGTTTTATGTGTGTGAATTTGATTATGACAAAATTCTGTTAACTACAACAAAGTAGAAATGCACCTGAAATGTTGACATTTATAAAGAACCTCCAGAAGATTTATTGAAACTTTCAGCATTTGAATAGAATGTAGATAAACCAGTAAATTTTTAAAATGCATGCTACTTTTATTATCTTAAAATTGAGTGGCTGTATATTTATTTATATCTCTATTTTATATTCATATTGAAAGTAAGACATTTAAGTAATTTTATTATATACAATTGTTCAGTAAGGGGGACCAGATGTAAATTCCTTAAAACAGCCCACAGGACACCCTCTCCCAGGATGAGCAAGAATATCTATCCTGCCATAATAGAACACAATAATGTCATAATAGGATCCAATAATCACAATAATTAGGAGACAAAAATATTGTACAAAATATCTACATCTGATCTTCTGAATTAGAGGCAGAAACAATTTGCTCTTTAAATTTCAAAATAACAGTTTTTGTTTGTCAATATGAGACAATAAGAATTAATTTCTGCTTCTCATGTTCCAGGAACTTCCAGGGACGCTAGAGTTAGATGGCAATAAATTGTACTTAAGAATAAAATCTAGTAATAGGGTTCTCTGGATAACTCTAAAATAGAAAAGACATTTACAGATGTCTCAAATATTGGCTCTGGTAACAGAATTCCAATCATTTTATAAGAAATATCTCATTTAATACCAACAGCAAAATCTGTGAAGTAGTCACTATTACTGTTATTATTCATGTTGTTTGCTAGATAAGGTAAAGGAGGATAATTAATGTATGCAAGAGAGGAATCTCAGTTAATGAATGGAGAATAAAGGATGTGAAATTGTAATTTTTGATTCTGGCCACTTGCATTTAATCTCTCTCCTGAGTCTACCTCTTCCCATAGTGCCTAAACATTTGTTCTTAAGCATCTGTGCTGTCTGGGAAATTTCTTAGAACCATTGTATGTTCTTTCAATGTGGACATATTAATTATGTGGAGGCAGTCTTAAGCTATTTGTAGTGAAAGACTGAAGAGCCATCTGGCTTTTTTATATCCCATCCCTATAGTTCACTTGTGAACTAGCCTGCCACCTCTTGAGCTATTGTTAGGCTGTGTGGACTGTGTCTCCACTCTGCAATGCTGTAAATCACTTTCCCCCTTTTCACTACATATCCTGGTAACCTGAGTGCTTAGCACAGCCTGTTTAGTAGATGCTTTGCTTCCTCTTTTTCCTTATAGACCCTTAAATGCTGACCATCCAGCAGGCCCATCAGCCAGATTCTAGCCCCTGAGGAACCTCGAGTTTTTTTCTGATGGAAGAAGACTTTTTGAACCAAATAACTAAGGAAATGTCACAAACGTGCTCTCTCAAAAACATGTGAAAACATCAAAGCTTAAAAAAAATCAAGAACATGAGTGTGGACAAAGGCAGTCACAGAAAATTCTCTAAGGATAGCACTTTGGCTAAGATGGGAAAGATTTGCTTATTTCTCACAAGATGCACTACCCAATATATTTAGTTATTTGGTCTCATATATTTAAATCTTGAGGTTCAATTTTATTTATAATAGTACATGTGAAATATTGCCACAATAAAACTAGAAGATACAGATAATGTGAGATGGTAGGAAATCAACATAATTGGGAGCCTTAGAGTGGAGAGGTAAAAGCGAATATTGCTCATCCCTAACTGCATATCCCTGAGCAGGTTAGAAAACATTCCATTTCTCAGATTCCTATGTTTGAGGGCTTGTGATGGTCAAATACTATATTGAACTTCAGTGTACAATAGAGTTGCAAATAGTCATAGTCATTTAATTTTTAATGAAAAAATAAAAATTCACTCTAGCCACATTTCAATTGCTCAGAAGCCATAAGAGGTCATGGATATTGTTCTGAATTGTTCATATATAAATTCATCACATATAATTCTACTGCATAGATTATATATATATATATAAAAGAGGCTCCAACATGACTTAGACATAATGCTGGGAATATAACACCATTAAACAGATAATAGATATATACATATTCAGGATTCTTGTGTTTGTGAATCTGTGGACAACTTGGTACACACCAGCTCTTGTGTAAAGTCCTAATTATTTTAATCCCTCAGATAGTCAACATTTAACACTGTCTAAATGCTTTTAAATTAAATGTCTGAGTGACATTTTATATTATATATCAAAAGAGAGAATGAGAACTGATATTTCATTGCATTCATGCCCAGTGTCCTTGCTAAGTATGCTTACTAAATGCAGCATTTTTCCTGGAAATTATTCTCAATTTTCTGATGCATTCTATCAATCATTTCTTTCCAATTCTAATGTCTTTGATTCCTTTGCTTGTCCTGATGTGCTAGCCAGGACTTAGAATATAAATAAAGGCTTTTTGTCTTTATATTTATGTAAAAGGGAAATATTTATGAGATTTACTTGGAGAATAATTTTAATTAAATATTAAATTGACTTAATAGACCCTTATATTTATTTTTGCACCCAACATTTTTATTAATTTTTATTTATACATGTGTGACTATTTCAACTTTCAACTTTAATTGTCAAAACTTGCTCCTAATATAATCTCAGGGTTTTTAGTGTATGTTGTTAATTAGTGATATAACTTAAAATTTCAGAGCTTGGTCAATCTTAGTTATTTAAGTCTTCATTTTACCCTGATAAGTTGCACCAGAATTTATTGGTTTTAAAAATTTCTTTCAAAGAATTTTGCTTGAACTAGCCCCCTTATTTAATGCTTATTGTTCTTTAATTCATTGCTTTTCTATATTTATTATTTACTACTATCTGCTTTCTTTGCTTATGATTTTTAAAAATTTCTTTAATTAGGACTTAATACAATGAACTGAAAGAGCACATAATAAATATTGACATTTTGTCCACTCTAAATTGTAAACTTAGGTTATAAAATTCCCTCTATTTTTTTTTTTTAGCAAACAGATCCAATAATATATGAACTGATGACATAACAACACGTAAGAGTTTATTCTCAGGAAAAAATTAGTAAGTTAAATATGAGACAAATAATCATAGCTAAGAAAATGAAGGAAGAGAAAACAATAATCCCTCCAAAAATGCAGAAAACTACAGGAAAAAACGATGTCACCAAAAGCATAATCAATTTAAAAATACACATGGAAATTATTAGTCTAATAAAATATATCCAAAACAACAAAAGAATGCTCGCTGATGGAAATTAAAAATTAGCACTTGTGAGAGTATGGCAACGAATACGTTATGAGACGCTGTCCTGCAGCAATAGAGCGGAACGAGATGAAAGAAAGGAAGTGAAACAAAGGACCTCCATGAATTAATCCAACAGGAAAAATAAAAAGCCTTTGTCATACAGAGCACGGCTGCAGCGGCTGCAGCCTCGGCGGCGGCGGCGCGGCGGCCGCGGCAGCCGCGGCGGCGGCGGCGGCGGCGTTTCATTAAGCCAGCATCAAGACCGGACAAACGCCGCCCCGGGGCTTCTACACAGCGGGGAAGCAAGTGTTAGCGATCATAACAAAGGAAGACATCTGACAGGAACAAAAAAAGCCTCAGACACCGACTCCCGGCTAACAATGCCTTGCTAGCGAAACGCTCGAAAAGCCCGAAAAGCGCGTATCAAACGAAAGCCTCTACGAATCTCAAAAAAAAAATAATAAAGACCGAAAGAAATGCTCTCTCGTCAACAGAACAACAAATACAAGCTTCCGACACTGGAGAGTCACGGAATAAATAATAAAATAATAAAATAAAATAAATAAATCCACGGACATAAAATGGCGTGAACAAAAAAAAAAAATTTACAATGTTTATGAATTAAATGCTTCAGGAACCACAAGATGGGCTTTTAAACAAAGGGGAAAAGCAACAATTGTGGTTTATTATGACACGTATGGAAAAATAATGAAATAAAATGTGCACGATGAAAAATAGAAAATATTAAATTAAAACCTCATTCGCCGGAGGAAACGGTAATGAAGGGGGTTAGGGTCTGCTTGAACGGAGCCAGAGGAGTGGCAGATGCCCTAAAAGAAGGGCTGCTGCCGACTCGGCTCGCAAGAGGAAAAAAAAATGTCAGCTTAGACATCCGCAACGTGAGCCAATAGCATACAAGTGGTGTAACCACAGGAAGTGTCCGATACACTTCCTGCTGAGTAAGCAGGTAGGAACCAAAGTTCACAGGGACCAAGTTTCAGGGGGGAAGGAAAAAAAGTGAACACTTCTTCTAGAGAAGCCACAGTGCTCGTTCTGAGCTCCAGGCTTCAAATTTTAAATCTAAAACAACTAGAACCGTTCTGGAACCGTTCTGGGGACAAGAAGCTGCCATGGAAGAGGCTGCAGCTCCCTATGAAACCTACGAGGCAGCTGGGGCCGAGGCAGGTGCCGAGGCAGCGGGGGAGGGTGTGTCTGGGCCGGGCCTTCCCGGGTTCGAGGTCTCTGGAGAGTCTGCAACTTTAGGTGTAAATCCTGTCGACGTGGCTTCAGGCCTGGCCTCATTCCCTGTGTCTCCTGGCCCAGCTCACCCTGGTCCGGAGGCTGTAGGCCATGCCCAGGCTGCAGGGGGCGGGGCCAACCCCAACCCTCTTCCGGAAGGAAACAGTGACGACTGGAGAAAGCAAATCGTCTGCAGGTATTATCTGCATGGGCAATGCAAAGAGGGGGAGAACTGTCGCTACTCCCACGACCCCTCTGGGCGGCAGATGGCCAGGGAGGGCCACATTTCCCCGCCTGAGGCCTCTGCAGACAGAGGACCTAGTACGGCTGCGCAGAGCGAGCCCCCGACTCAGGAAGTGGCGGAAGCCCCTCCTGCTGCATCCGCAAGGTCCTTGCCTGTGATTGGCTGGGCTGCTGAAAGGGGTTTCTTTCAAGCAGAGACAGACAATGCCGGCCTTGAAGCTGCCGGAGGAGCAGGTGCGCAAGGCTGGGAGGGTGCCATTGAGTTTGTTCCTGGGCAGCCCTACCGAGGCCGCATGGTCCCACCGTATGGTCCCGAGGCTCCTCTACAGAGGCCGGTGGCTGAGAGAGAGCAGATGGCTGTGGGCATGGGGATGCAGCTTTGCCGCTATGCTGCCAGGGGACGATGCATTAATGGGGAGAGCTGTTTTTACCTCCACGGAGATATATGCGACATGTGTGGGCTGCAGGCCTTACACCCCGTGGATGCTGCTCAGCGGGAAGCCCATATAAGTGTCTGCATGGAAGCACACGAGAGAGATATGGAGCTCTCGTTTGCTGTGCAGCGCAGCATGGACAAGGTGTGTGGCATCTGCATGGAGGTTGTCTATGAGAAAGCCAACCCCAGCGACCGCCGCTTTGGCATCCTTTACAACTGCAACCACACCTTCTGTATTCAGTGTATCCGCAGGTGGAGAAGTGTCAGACAGTTTGAGAACAGAATCAGTAAGTCCTGCCCACAGTGCAGGGTGCCCTCCAGCTTTGTCACTCCCAGTGAGTTCTGGGTGGAGGATGAGGAAGAGAAGGAGAAACTTATTCAGCAATACAAGGAGGGAATGAGAAACAAGGACTGCAGATATTTTGCTCATGGCAGGGGTTACTGCCCATTTGGAGAGAACTGTTTTTACAAGCATACATACCATTGGGGCCATCATAGGCGAGGTGGTGGACCATCCGGCATATACTGGCATCAACTTGTGGAGCCTGTGCGGGTGTCGGAGAGCAACATGCTCTTTAAAAGCAGTAAAAAGGAGCTTGTCATACTTTGTCTGGCCAATCTGTTGTTTAAGCGGTTTCTTGCAATGAGAGGTGGTTTTCCTTTCTCTGATGAGCAGTGGGCTTTGCTTTATTATCAGCTGGAAGAATATTTCAATTTTAATCTGTAGCATCATGCTGTGGCATACGGTCTAGTCTGCTGAGGCTCTGTCATCTGCTGTTGCCTGTTCTCCCTTTATTGATGGATATGCCTATTGCTTTCAGGGGCTATTGAGGCAATCTTTATGCAGTGTTTCTCTGTTTTCTTGTCTATTCCCCATTTCTTCCCACGAGGATTATGATGTTTTCTGTGTTAAAAAAAATAACAAAATGTCCTTAAAGTTATTGTTTGGTGAAATGAATATTTCTGTCAGTTGATGGTTTGTTTTGTATGTCTGTTTCCAACAGTATTCACTCAGTTCTAGTCTAGTGTTTACAGAATTTCTACTCATTGTGAAGTCCCTCAAGAATAATCGTGACAGTGTAAAAAGAGAAGTCTTAATTGAATTAGGAGCTTTTTGCCACAATAGCCTTAAAAAATGGACCCTTGCAGGGCCTTGCAGCTGCTGTCTTGTTTACATGTCTGTTTTTCCCTCCTTCCTCTTCAAGTGCACTTGTTAACTTGTGGTTACTTTGTGATTTCGTGTTTTACTTGACCAAAACCAAGTGCATATGTTTACATGTTTTTATCCTGTTTAGCTTGATGTGAAATTATTTATATTTGGAAGTATATATTTAAGAATGATATATAATATGTGTATAAGTATTAAAGTTATGTATTTGAAAAATATATAAAAGAATATACCCCATAATATATGTTATGTAATAAAATAAACACAGAGATGAAAGCTAAATAACAAAGGCTAGCAATATGGGCTGTTGTGTGAGTTGTGTGCATAATTTTTCTGTCCCTGTACAGATGTCAGTGATTAGCATCTAATGAAAATGACTCAGTGTCTACAGCCAAGTATAACAGACCAAAATCTTAAAGGACTTAGAAAGCTTTTTATTAATAATGCCTATGATGGCATTAATAGCTTACTATGCTTTTATAAATACATAAATGCCTGTTTCTATGCAGTTTAACTATGATTTTATTATTCTTAATGACAGCAATTTCTGGGCTGATACATAGTTCTTTGCATTTAATATCTTATGAATAGCTAGACATCTCTAGACTTTCCAAGCTAGTGGCTTGTGATAAGAGTTTACAACATAAAAGCAATAAGATGATAAAAGGGAAAATAATACAAATACTGAAATCAGTAAGCATGCAAGAATGAAAATAAAAAAATGAAATATAGAGAAGACCAAACATTAAATATAGAAAAACTTTAATACAAGCCATAATTAGATTAAATAAAGGTAGTTCAAAAATGAAAAGCCAAATGCTATAAAACATGCTTAAAATTAAAATGAAACCATACACTATTTAAAATGCATACTTACAGGATAAAAATATAGAAGCATAAAATAGTAGAATAGGAAAAAATTAACCAAACAGGTGCTGTGACTCTTAATGACAGACAAATTTATATTAAGGATAAACATTGCTGGAAATAAAGAGGAATGATGTATAAACATTAAATTATCATTCACCAGAAATATATGACTATTCAAATTTTGTGCTAGTAGTGTAACATTGTGCTAGATGTGCAGATAATTGATAAAAATATAAAATTCAAAAAATCAGATGCTTAGTGGATAATTTAGGTTATCAAAGAGTTGGACAAAACAATTTTAAGTGCTTATGTAATTGATTTGCATAGAGTAATACACAATAATGTTCAAAATGCAGAGTACACTTACCTTGGCTCTTGGCTAGGATAGCTGAAAAATATGATGGGGGTTTAAGTCCCAAGATGTTCAGACTGCCCTTACTGGCCAACAAAGCCAAGCACATTTACAGAATTTATTTCATGTACTAAGCATATTTTAAAGTGCTTATTTAATTTTCAGATCATAATTTTTCTCATACTTATGAGGTAAATAAGGTAGAAATTAGTAGGTATGAATTAGTAAAAAAGGGATGAAGCTCAAATGATTATCTCTAGAGCTTGGCTTCTGCTGCTGTCTCTGCCCCTACACAAGAGCAAGTTTACCAGCTTCATATAGCAACTAGTGATGCATATAAGGCCTGTAAGTATCTGCCAGGTGGGGCAGATAGGGGCATAAATTAGCTTTTTTATCAAGAGGCTGCCAGTTTCAGTGTTTCTTATTCTACTTTTCAGAATGTGCCTCAGCTTCCCATAATTTTACTTTACTTGTCCCTTATGTGATTCCTTGTTTCACCTATTTCCTCATTCATGTTGGAGAAGGAGATCTCAGGTGAATAAAGCAATCAAAAATTGGGACTGGATGGAGCATTTGTAAAGACAATTCTGACACTGAAATCTCAAAAGAGCTTTGGTAGTAGCTAAGCTGTCAGGAAGAGGTTTCTAAGCTGAGCCAGGGGAGCTCTGGAAATTTTCTCCTTTATGTACACTGCCTAACCACATGAAATGTGTTTTACTCAAAAAACAATATTTTAAACCAGGCAGTTGTAATTAAGTTTCATGGATATAGTGAATCAGGTGTTAGTAGAAAAAGTGGGTTAGGTAGACAAAGGACAATTAAAATCCTGGCTTTGCTTCCTACCAGCCATACAGTCCAAGTTACTTAAATTCTCATTGCCTCAGTTTCTTCATATGAGAAATGGGTATACTAGCACCTCTTGTAGAATTGTTGTGAGGATCTAATACAGTCTGGACAAAAAGCTTGAAGCATGGGTGATATTTTTAAATGATATGTATTAAAGTGGAGTTTATGAATATTTATTGACCTAAGAAGCTGTTACACAAGAATTAATACTTCACCAAGTTTTTCTTTAGGGGAATCTTTGGAACTGGTGTTAAGAAAGCTTTATTATTTTCTGATTATTTTTTAGGCAAGGGATATAATACCCAGTGCCCTCACATTAATAATTCAATTAATAAGCTATTTTTAGCAAAGATCATATAGTTAAAAGTAAATGTGCTATTCAGTTACTTAAAATATAGCAAACAGCATGTTATTTGTGACATATACCTATTTAAGGAAAATAACAAATAAGTAGATATTTTTAAAATATGAGATTCCTTGTTCCCTCATCAGCTTATTCAGAGACAGGTCAGATAACATAATGACAGCTAGGCCACCCTGCTGCAGTCAGGAACAAAGGAGCCCTCACCACACAAAGGTTTTCTTTGTGAGTGATTCAGAGTATGTGCTGGCCCCCATTCCCACAAGGACTCATGGATTTTGTCCCGGGATCCATGCAGAAGTTATCATTCCAAATGTTAACAGCAAAAGCCTTATGAAGCAAGTTTGATTTGCTTATGTTTCATGTGTATAAATTTGGTGGGTGTGCATGCATACAAATATGCTAAAGGAAATGAACCTAGTAATCATTCTCCTGAAGATAAAGAAACCACTTAGTGTCATGACTCCTGTGTCACTAAATCCATTTACTGAATTTCACTGACTTAAAAGGAAACATTTTCAGGACACAATTAACACCCATATGCTCCTCTACTTTGCACTTTTATAAACATTGGGAGTGTGATTTCTCTGGCTATCCTTCTTACCAGCCATGCAGTCTAAACAAGTTAGTTAAATTCTCTACAGCTCAGTTTCTTCATATAAGAAATAGGTACAGTAGTACCTGTTCAGCAGGATTGTTATGATGATCAAATGTACAACAGACAAAACTTGAAAAATAAGTGGTAGGTTTTAAATGGTCTAGCTACTTCATGGAAAAGCAGTTGAAAACATTGTACCTAGTCTTAGTAGAAGTGGAATGTATCATTTGATTGCTTTTTGAATGAGCTGATGAGGGAACAAGAAATCCAATTTAAAAAAAAATACTTATTTTCCTCACACAGGCATATGCCACAGCTGATGCCATATTACAATTCAGTATGGGATGGAGTTGCGGTTGGGCTGGGAAAAAAGATGATTGGGAACTAATCCAGCACTAGCAGAAATAAGTAATACATGTCAAAAGTTTAGCCATGAAAAAAATATATATCTCATTCTCTAGTATAAATGAAACACTAGCAAAAAATAAATCTGTGTAATAGATCACAGTATAACTGTTACTTAAATTGAGTAAGTATGAGTATATAGGCAATATTCTCTGAAGTCAATAAGCCACTGCTACCTGATGAGTGAATTCAAAATCATTTAGCAAGGTAGAATATGATAATGACATATTGTGCATACCTTAACCAACATGATAACTGCTGGATCTATGCTCAGAGTAAAACTCCTAATTTTAAATTCTAATATGCATTCTCTTTTGTATAGGTTATTTTCATTTTATATAACATTAGGATTTATTCTAACATAACTACAAAAGCATGGAATAGAATTTGTTCTCATTCAGTCCCCAAAACTTCCTCTTGCCCTCCCCTACTACCTCCCCCGTTCTCTTCCCTCTATTCTACTTATCTTTCTGCTATAATAGTTTTCTTAATTGATGTCTTACAAAGAGCACAATATGTATCCACATCTGAAAATTTTAAAAATACCACAGCATGAACAAACATAGTTAAGGTAAGCAAAAGAAAGTAAGAAAGGGCAATGCAAAAAATAGTGGTTCCAAAAATGGAATATAAGGACTGCTTAAACATGTATATATACATATGTATATATATTACAGATACA
The DNA here is from genome assembly GCA_028644305.1 of Xerus rutilus. Classification (NCBI taxonomy): domain Eukaryota; kingdom Metazoa; phylum Chordata; class Mammalia; order Rodentia; family Sciuridae; genus Xerus; species Xerus rutilus. Next base: position 114,186,003 of record CM053401.1, on the reverse strand, counting down.
TAGGATATAAATGTGTATATATTTGCTTTGATTTGTACTCTTTTTCAATGCACATATGAAAGCATGTAACTAAGGAAAACAGAGAGATGAAAACAAAAATAGAGGGAAATTAAATGGTTAAATATAAAGGCTGATTCTTTCAAAACAATTCACAAAATAGACAAAGCAATATACAACTTAATTAAGAAAATGAGGAAGAGCCCAGTGTGGTTGCTCATCCCTGTAATCCCAGCAGCTCAGATGCTGAGACAGGTGGATTACAAGTTCAAGGCCAGCGTCAGGCATCTTATTGAGGCACTAAGCAACTCATTGAGACCTTGTCTCTCAGTAAAATAGTAAAGGGCTGTGGATATGGCTCAGTGGTTCAGTGCCTCTAGGTTCAAACCTTAGTACCAAAAAAAAAGAGAGAAAGAAAGAAAATGAAAAAAGCACACATGCACACAACACATCCAGTATGAAGAATTCACAACAAATAGAGAATCTATTAAAAGAAAAAATAATTATTCTCGTTCAACCAGATGAAAATCAACCTAAAAAAACCTGAAAAATGGGTAATTTTCTAATATATGTATTCTATCAATCATTGCCTACAAAATATATGAAAAAGCAGCCTACTTGTTAACATAAAATGAGGACAATAATTGTCATCATTTTCCCTGAAAATTGGAATTATCATAAAATCTTTAAAGAACAGATCTAGAAATTGAAAAATGAAAACATGATCCACCTTCATATAAAGTAGGAATGATGTAATTTTATAGTAACTGTAACCATATGTAACATACATATTCACACATACACAGGAACTAATGATCAAATTTGTTAATAGTGATGCAAAAAGAAATAGAATGAGAAAAAACATTTAGTATTGTAATTCCTTTAATAAGTCAAAAGTAAATGATCATATAATCATTTATTTGATCAGGCTAAAAAATTCTCTTTCCTATTAGTTACCATTGTTTTGATGTTTTGATTAACAAAATTGCATTCAAGACCAAAAAATAAGACACCTTTCAAATAAGGAAGCATATAATAAATTATATGCTATATGTCTCTCAGCAAATAATATATGTTAAAAATGCAAAACTTCAAAACAAACCATTAAGGTACTATGAAAAATTTACATAATAATAAATTTTTAAAGCTAAAACCACATAGAAAATATAATGGAAAATCTATCTTTGTTATGGCAGCAATAAAGTTCATAGCAATAAACTTAAGTACCAATGCGTAAAAGCTACAAAAAGAAACTTTCACACCTCAGGAATTTAAACAAAACTTGAAAAGATGAAAATATATGCCCCTAAATTTGATAGAGAAATTCAGTATCATCAATGTGTCAATTGTATATTTGACAATATTCTAATAAAGAACAAAGTGGGCATACTTGAAGAAAAGGAACTTGTGGCACTTCATTTATTGAAGAGAAAAATAGCCGGTAAAACCTGAGTGTTTTAGAATTTAAAAATCTCAAGTCAACTGGGTTCTGTGGTACACACCTGCCATCCCAGCTACTAGGAAGGTGAATCTCTTGAGGTTAACCTAGGTAAAAAAAGTGAGACCCTCACACACATTCTCTCTCTCTCTCTCTCTCTTTCTCACATTCTCACACACACACACACACCCAAAATCAATGAACCCTTCCAAGGCAAAAGCCGCAACGTGAAGAGGAAAGTAGTAGCATTTGAATTAATATATCAAAGATATATGTTGAAAAGGTCCATTAATGGACACACATGTTGGAATTGATTTTATGATAAAGATGAAAAATAACTGGGATTATTCAATAACAGTTGTAGGATGAGTTCAGAATCATCTAGAAAACAAATATGTGGACCTACAGATATTATACACCAGTATAAATATCACTTACAAAAAATTTCAAACACAAATGTGGAATAAAATATGTATTGCAACAACATAGGATATATATGTTAAACTCTTGTAGTCAAGAATGCCTTTCTATGGCATGTTTAGTAGAAGACTTCAAAAAAATTTTTAGCATACCCATAGCAAATAATTGCATGTAGCTTAATATGTGCCACACTTTGTTCTAAGATATATTATCTCATTTAATTATTCCAATCGTCCTAAAAGGCAGGTACTATCATAACCTCCTTGTAGAAGCTGAAGAGTCAAAGGTGAGATATGCCCATGGCTATAAGATTAATGACAATCCATCAGACACCAGGGTCTGACTTCTCAGCCAATTACAAATGTAACCACCTTAAAATAAGCCTTACAAATTTGACATGAGAAATATCATAAGAAAAGCTTCAAGCTAGCAAAAACATCCCCCCACAAAAAAACCCAAAATATAAAATGTAAAATATCTATACATACATATTAAGTGACTACACACAAGACTATGAACATGTATGTAAGTGTGTCTCTGTGTGCAAAATAAAGTATGCAGACCCAAAAACTGTTAGTTTTTGTTAGTGCATTTGATTCCTTTATGAGTGTGAGTTTTGTCAAGATACAAATGTATGGTTAAGGAAATTCCAGTGAGAAATGTTTAAATGATTTAACCCAAGTATCCCTGTGAGGACATAGCAATGATTAACAGTTTTTAATCATTTCAAGGACAAAACTGGATCCAAGGCTTCCACAGATGTAGACATTGTTTTACTGATAAGGCTCAGAACTATCTGGTATTGCCATATAATAATAAAATTGAGTACAAAGATACCAAGGTCTTTGTACTATATTCTTTATTAACCTGAACCCCTAAAAGTGAGTTTTTACCAGTGTCTTATGAAGTTAAAAGCATTTTAAATTTCTCTTCACATAATTACATAGTCTCAAAATATACAAAGAAATTACAGGACTAATCAGGGATGTCCATGAACCTATAAGCTTAGCAGATTTTTTTTTTTTGGTACTAGAGATTGAATCCATGGGTACTCAACCACTGAGCCACATCCCCAGCCCTATTTTGTGTTTTATGTAGAGACAAGGTCTCACTGAGTTGCTTAGCACCTTGCCGTTGCTGAGGCTGGCTTTGAACTTGAGATTCTCCTGTCTCAGCCTCCCTAAATGCTGGGATTACAGGCTTGCGCCACTGTGCCCGGCTCTTAACAGATATTTTTAACAAACCATATGTAGTCACTTATTTTAAAAACAGTAAGGGTAGAGAAGATTTGAATACCAGTGAAAGCTAAGAATTTCATTGTCATGTTTAGTGTCCTACACCCACCAAATGGTTAAAGTCACTTCATTAGTTAGCAGGGAAGAAAAAGGAAGAAGGAAGAAGATGAAGATGCCCTTGCCCAGACCGTGAATCTGAGACAACTCAAACCTTTAATAAAAATAGATACCATAAAATATGTTGAACATGTAGTAGGGAATGTGCAGAAGTCTATGGGATGATCTAATTTAACTGACATAACACACAGAGCAATGTAATATTGTTCTTATTATCCAGATCAGAAAATGAGCAGAGATAAGTAATTTTTCCATGGACAGGCCCATATCAAAAAAGTAGTATAGCCAGCATTTTAATCGGAATTGTCTAATCCAGAACACTTAAGCTGACTGCCTCCTCTCATCCTACCTCTATTTTGATCTAGAGTGTGGGAAGAGTTGGGCAGAGAGGTCCCCTGATTGCCCCAAAATCCAAGTCCAAAGTCTCCTCTGAGACACAGGCAAATTCTCAGTGTTGGCGCCTGTTATAATCAAAAGCAAGTAAATATATCCATTATGTAAAGGCACATAGTAAACATTTTCCATTTCAAATGGAGAATTGGGGGCTAGAAGGAAGGGATGGGCCCAAAGCAGGAACAAAATCCACCTGAGCAAACAAGTCTTAAAGCTCTGTATCCAGCAGCTGGTGCCATTGTATTGTGATGCTCCCTCCAAAGGGCTTGTGTGTGCCTTTGGCTTTGCTGGGTGCAGCCCACATGCCCTTTCTTTTGGCTTGTCTCTGCTCAATTCCTGCATCTTTCCTCCGCAGACATTTCATGGTACTGGAATGTCTTAATCCTGGGGGTCTCCACTGCAGCTTCATCTTCCTCCTCCATGCTTCGCCCTCACGGGGGTGCCTGCAGGGACTCCAGCCCTGCTACACTTTGTCTGGCCTCCTTTGAAATCTTGATGGAAGCCTCCATGACACCCTAACTGCAGCATGCTGCATTCCTGCAGAACCCAGCACCACATGGTTGATGCCAAGATCTGCCACCATCTCCACCAGTAGCCAAGCTTCCTGGGGCCATGGCTGCAGTAGCCTCTGAGTGCTTGGGTGGCTTAGCATGGTGAAACAACTTACTAGGCCCCAGTGAGAAAGCAGGGTGCCTCATTGGTTTCTTTTCAAGGGCATTTTTACTTTTACATCCTTGATCCCGAAATGGGCATGGTCTTGCCAATTCCTGAGATGCCCTGAAGCTATCTTTGTTATTGTCTCTGGGGCAAAGTCTAGCATTTCTTTAATGGTTGTAATGCCTTAACAACCACACATCCATTAGCTCAATTTTACTCATAGTCCTCTGGCCAAACTGTGAGCTTCTCAAATCATTCTGCTATTCTGCTTTGCTTTTTGTTTCTGATTATCACGAGAAACTTGGCTTAACACCACCAACAATATCCATATCACTGCCTAAATACTATGCTGCCTAGAAATTTCTTCTACCAGATTAAGAAGTCCACTACCTTTAAATTTGGTTTCACAGAAAATCTCAAGACATGGACAAAATGCAGACAACTTCTTAGCCAGTATGTAATATGAATAGCCTCTAGTCCAATTTCCAGTAGAGTCGTCCTCCTCTGAAACCTCATGACCCCTGTCTTTATCATTCACAGCCCTATTGGCATTCTGTTCCTCTGAGCTCCTACCCGAATTGGCCATTAAGCTTCTCTTAGAGAAATCTAAATATTTTCAAACTTTCATCTCTAAACTTTGCAAAATGCCTCTTACAAATTCCAAAAAGCTCTAAAAGCTTCTTTACCATGTGGCCAAGTTAGTCACAGCAATGACCCCACTTCTTGGTGCCAATTTCTGTTTTGATCAGCTTTTTTGTCTTTGTGACCAAAAGACATGACAAGAACAATTTCAGAGGAGGAAAAGTTTGTTTGAGGCTCAGTTTCAGAAGTCTCTGTCCACAGTAGCAGATTCAAATGGTCTGGGCCCAGGGTGAGGCAGAATGTTATGACAGAAGAGTATAGTGGAGGAAAGTAGCTTAGGTCATGGCACCAGGAAGTGGATAGAGACCACTCCCCTCACCACAGACAAAATATATACCCTGAAGGCACACCCCCAATGACCCATCTATAGCCACGCCCTACCTGCCTATAGTTTCTACCCACACAATCCCTCGTAGGATTAATGCACTGATTAAGTTAAAACTCTCATTACCCAAATATTTTGAGACTTTCTTTTATTGTTTCACACATGAGCTTTTGAGGGACACCTAATATCTAAACTATAATAGCTACCAAAAACTACTTGGAGAAGCTATATATTCTTTCATTGTAGATGGGCTAGCCACAACAATAAGGGATGAGCATCCCTGAGTTTCTGGGGAAAAAAACTGCAGGACTCTTCAGGTCTTATCATCCATCTTATCTGTCTCTAGAGGGACCACTGGTTCTACTGCCTGAATTATGCCTAATTCCTTACATTTTTGCAACATCTTTCTTCTTGCTAGGCACCCTTTTTTCCTGGGTCAGTGGTTCAGCCTCTGTAATTGTGGCTTTGCTTCTTTCTTCCAGCATTGTTCCTTTCAACGTGGTATCACCCAAATCGTTAACAAGAAGTGGTAGTTTGATTCTCTGAGGGAACAGACACCAAGACAGTGTATACAAGAATTTTATTTGGGAGCATTTACATGAGAAAAAATATTCAGAAAGGCTTGGAAACACTGCAAAACACAAGGCAAATCTGACTTGAGTGAAGAATAAATATAAGGAAAGCAAGATTGAAGCATCCTGGACGACTATGCATTGTGACGGAGGTTCAGCAAGGCCATCCATAAATTGCTAAGCCATAGTATCCTTTTACTGAAGTCCTCCATCTCTCAGAAATAGGTCTAGCCAGACTCAGTCATTATCTGGGAACAGGCCAGGGGAAGTATGGCTATGGAACAAATATCAAAGATTTTAGATCACTGTAGCTGGTGCCCTCAGTCAATTAAACTGCTTGTAGATGGTATTAGATGGCATGACCATCTAATGAACCAGAAAGTTTTGAGTGTTCCACCTGTGCTGCTATTCATGCTGATGGTACTTGCAGTCTCCAGGGAAACTTAATCAGAACCTAGAAGACGTGTTAATAGGAAACTGGTTCATGCAACTGTGGAGGCTGAGGAATCCCACAATTTTCTGTCTAAAAACTGAAGACCCACAAATTTGGTGATGTAGTTCCAGTCCAAGTGCAAGGGATGAAGAACCAGGAAAACTAATGATACGAATTGTAGTCTGAGTACAGAAGACTGATGTCCCAGCATGAATACAGGAAGGGAGAGAAAATTATCTCTTACCTTGCCTTTTCTTCTATTGAGACCTCTGCTGGACTGGATGAGGCCTACACCCATTGGGATGACCAATCTGTTTTACCCTGTTGATACATCAAATATTAATCTCTTCAAGAAACATCCTTATAGACATATCTAGTAAAATATTTAACCAAATACCTGAACATCCCATGGGCAAATCAAGATGACACCTAAAATTAACAATCACAAGCTCTCCACATGTCAACGTGCCACTCTCCTACCCATTTCTTTAAACCACACTTATTCTAAATGAAGATAATAACAAGTCATATCTCTACCTGATAAAGCTACCCTGCTGTACCCACAACTGAAAAATGCAGCAGTCCATTCCCCAGAAGATAAGGGGAAGACCCTCAAGTAATGTTTCCTTTTTTCCATGGTACCCTGTAATTTAAATTCTGTAATGTAAAATTGGCAATATATAAATAGTATGGTAATAAGTTACTACATTTTGTGTTCATGATAATTAAATAAGAGATGGAATGTCACAGTTCACTCACACTAATTTGGTCCTAGCATTCAACTTGTCCTGCACTTGGCTTGTCAAACGTTACCCACATATTTTCAGGGAGCCTTATTTCATTCCCATTTTTATGTTTTAGATAGACAAGGCCACATATCCTGAATGGCTTTACCTCTATTTCTGCTTTAAGGCTGGTGAACACAATAATGTAACACCTGATTTCTGTACTATGATTCTTGCTTCCCCCAAATTAACTAGAGCAACCTTGTTGGAAACTCACCTAGGTAACATCCTGAACCCCAATAAAGTCTTCAGCTCATAGGACCCTCCCTACCCCTTTTGCTCCCCAGTTGCTATTGAGTACATGTTCCAAACAGACCCCACTTTTCTACTATAAGGTACATTGACCCCTTCCCTTTGACATCTGTAAGTAATGTTTTATCCATTCCATCTGAGTATCCCTCATTGTGCTACACTTGACTACACCAAGCCATACTTAAGTAGCTCGCTTAAGAAATCAAAAGCAATATTGCCACTTAAGGATGATATAGTCATTGTCATGAGGGATGCCCTGGAATTCCTTCCCACTGCTCTTGACTGACTTTTTAGTCACAGTGACTAAGACTGGATGGCCTGCTAGAATTGAGCCATACTGCTCTGCACTTCTGGGTGCTACCTTATTGAGTTCTGCCAAGACTCCTAAATTGTGGATTTTGAAAATAGAGTCCTCTGTTCCTCAGAGTCCATTTGTCCAACCCAAATAATTCTTAAAGATTTTGTACAAAGCAAAAGTGAAAATATAGTGCATTCTTAAAATTGTATGTTGCCATGGTATCCATTGTGAATATCATACGAGATAAAGGCAATCACCCCTGACAGTTTGTAGCTCTCCGCTTCCTGTCAGTTTCTCAGTGTGTTTGATCCAGGTATTTACTTTGTACAAACTTCCTATGAAACAGATAGATACAGCCTACTTGACCCAATGGCCTCTACACCACATGTGGGCAGCACAGATGTAACACAATGACCACCTTTCAGTCTCATCATGACCTCCTGGAAATTGTGCTTGCATTTTGTCAGCCAACTGATTAACACTACCCACAGAAAACCTGCTTTATAATACCCTGGAACTCAATAAAGTTTTGACCCACAGCTTCTGCTTGCCCTTCTTGTTCCTCATGCACTGGTTGAACGTGTCTGGACAGCTCCTCCTTCCTTGGCCCTATTGGGCATGCTGCCCTCTTCTCTCTGGGATCCGTAAGTAATAAATTCTGCTTCTGTTATTTCATGTGTTTTGTTGTACAGCCTTTTTTCTATATTACTTGAACAACATACTCAACCCTAACTCCTGGTCAAGGGTTTCCAGGAGAATGGCTATCTTGCTAGAAATAGAGTGGACAGAGGTCAGAAAAGAGCCACACACACACACACACACACACACACACACACACACACACAAAAGAGTAGAATGTGTCTATGGGAAAGACATGAGGTCGCTGGTCGGGCACTCAGGCATTAGGCTGCCTTCCAGGATGTAGTATTTCACAACAGATACACTTATAAACATCCACAGCCAAATCCCCTGTAACCCTGTGAGGATAGGACTAGAATTCATGACAGTTCTGCAGAGGGAGATTTAAGACCCAAGTTACTGGAAAATCACAACAGAGAAAAGGGCCAATTAGTTGTTCATGTGTTTAATGTGGGTCAGAATTCCTTCTAATCAATATCAGCTAAAACAGGCTAATTGTGACTTACAACTGTCATTTCTGCCTCCTTAAGTAGGGTATCATTGCGCCTACCCTTTAGTAGTGCCATCTGGCCTGTAATGAAAGCCTCTACAAATGAGTGAAGATTAACCATAGACTATCACAGTTTAAATGCTAAGTTAATAAGGACTCCAACCTCACCACCATGTGCAGTAATTCCAGTGGCTCAGGAGGCTGAGGCAAGGGGATGCAGAGTTCAAAGCCAGCCTCAGCAACTTAGTCCTGAGCAACTAAGTGAGACCCTGTCTCTAAATAAATTATTGAAAAGGGCTGGGGATGTAGCTTAGTGGTTAAGCACCCTTCAGTTCAATCCCTAGTACAAATAAGAATAATGGCTACAATCTCAAATGTTGTAATTGATGTTAATCAAAACATGTTTCACAGCCATCAGTTCAGCCCACACATTTTACTCAATCCTTTTGACAAGGATTATCAAAGCCAATTTGACTTAACTTCCAAATAAGTACAATATATATTCACACAGTTGCCTATGGGATAATTAAACAATGCTGCCCTGGCACATAATCTTCATCAGAATGACTTGGAGTTTTATATGCATTCACTGCAATTTTTGGCATTGCTTTGACATATATATGTTACTTAATGGACCCTCCAAAGAGATAGAACAAACAGAACTCATTATTTTTACATCTAGGGCTTTTCATGTTCTGGAGGCAACACAGTTCTGCTCTCTATTATTTAGGCCTTTTTATACCATTTCATGAGAGCCCACTACAGGAGGGCAAAGCTTCCTAAAAGCTTAGCTCCATGCCTGAACAGGGAAAGGCTGCCTGACCACTACTTCATGGATGGTAGTATCAGCGTTTGTGTTCGTGTAGCCTGCTGGAGGACCATACCACACCCACCACCTTGCCTCAAACCTCACTATTAGAGAACTGCATCCTTAGTCTGCCGTATTAACAGAATTTGTTCCAGTCAGCTTGGTTCTAAGAGATACACAAAAAATGGACTAGCAGAGCTTTACATTCCTACTGATTCACCAGCAGTGGTCCAAAGCTTGGTGGTTTGCTCCCTAATGTGGAAGGAATAGTCACTACCACACTCCACTTTTTAATCTCAAGAAAAGATCACTTGAAATACTTTAATATCACATGTATTTTCCACCTAAATGCCACTATCCTGGAAGCTCATTTCAGTACTACTGAAGAGACTTAGAAAACAACAAGAGGTCTGGGCTATGAACGTAGCTCAGTCCACAGAATGCTTGCCTAGCATGTGCAGGGCTCTGGGTTTGAACCCCCAGCTCCTATCTCCCATTCTATTTTGAGTTATAGATCCCTGTGAGAAATGTGTTATTGGCACACTCCAGCACATGTTCGCACACACTAATTCCCTGGCCAACTCAATGTGGGAAAAGACACCATCCACACTCATCCCATAGATAAAACATTTTATATTTTTTAATTTTTCAAGCATTTCACTAACCCCTGTGTGTTGGCAGCCTGGTCACAGGTGGATGATAAAATCTGAATCCCAAATGGTTGAAACAAAACCAATATTTCTCATGCCTGCTGCTTGATATTCATATCCAGAACAAGCTGGCCCTAATACACAGAATACCTGAGTTTTGGGGAATCTAAAAGCTGATTAATGAACACAAGACAGGAATTGGGGATCATGGTTCCAAATCCTAGCAGTGGAGTGATCTGTGCCACTGAGATGAATATAAATTCCATATAGTGAATATCAGTCATATTAGAAAACCACTCTCATCTGTCCCATGATTTTGGCCTATTACCAAAACAAAGCTCAACACCCCACATGGAAAACACCCGTGATCAAACAGTCCCTAGACATGTATCTGACACAATGCACTAGGAGGAGATAAACAGACAACTGCAGTGACTATTCCAAGTTCCTCTCCCAAACCAAATCCCAAAAGACTTCTCTCCCCGGAAATGTTCACCTTGGTTTAGGGTCTTAGTTTCATTTGCTGCATGGGTGTGGTGGCTAGTCACCAGTCCCTAAGGCCTGTCCTTGTTTGCAATGGTGTGTGCCAACAACACTTTTCCCACTGTGCCACTGAGTCACAACACAAAATATTGAAGGTGCCTCCCCAATTTTATCCAGCCATCCTACCATCACACATGGATGACACTCTAGAGGAGCCAGCCCTTCACAACAAATGGCACAAGTGGCAACAGAGTCTGATTCTGTTCCACCACATAATCTAGTTATTTTTTCTCCACAAATATCCTTCTTAATGTAACCAAATTCAACCCTCTCAGCTAGACACACTTTGTTCAAACATTTTAATATTGCTGGGAGGGACTCCATAAAACAGCCCTTCCATTGGTATACTGTCATGGCCAAAATATTTGCCAACTGTCATTGGAGACCACAGGTTCATCTAGGCTGGGGATAGCAAAGGTCTTTTCACACTTGTAAAAATATGCTGGATATAAGATAGAATGGTACTCCAGCAACCACCAGGGCTGTAGCCATAGAGGTCCCTGATGGAGATGACTTTGTGCCTGGAAATTGTGCCCCAAACAATGGTCCTAAGCATATAAACTCACATCACCTTAAGGATCCTGGCAGACACCTTACAACTGTCCTCCAGGGTAAGCCTCACACATGGGTGGTGGATCATGCAGACTTGCCTCAGAAACTGTGCCAATGATTGGACCCATAGAAGAAGGAATTCTTAGATTACTACCTGGCTAAAGTTGCAAACTGCTACACCCTAGTTCCAACTACCCTTTAAAAGTTGGCCTAACCATGAGTAATGAACCTGCTAATTGCAGAGCCACTTTACACTTTATTTACATTCTGTGAAAACCAAATAGTACATCTTAAATTTCACCACACAGTGAAGGCCTTTCAGCACACACACCCCCCCAATGCAGTCTCAACTCCTCTATTTCTGACCTTCCCTTTCTCTGTAGTCTATTACAGAGACATCTACCTGATGGGATTACCACAAGATCGACACTATTCATTCAAATCACCTTTCCAGTAGACTTTCCATGTGAAATAACCAATTTTCAAAATAACACACTTAATTACCCTTTCCTGGTACCATGGATTTGTATCAATGTTACCAACATTTATATTCATGTGGGGAAGATGGTGGTTCATGACACTAATCCCTCAACAAAACTAGGATTTCTCTCATGCTTCAGCAGACCTATAACTACATAACTTTATACTGCAGCATTGCCTCCTGATCATGTCCTGCTGTTTATTCTCTTTTGAGTTCCTTATAACATCTTTACACTTGGGACATAATCTAAATTTAGGTTCACATAAGAGCACACTGTGGGTAGTTATTAGAATCGTCAGTCTCTTACTCTATTATTCCCTGGGAGCTACCAAGTACAGAGACACACACACACACACACACACACACGCAGAGAGAGAGAGCGAGCGCAGAGCTAGGGAAATCATAAGCAAAATTAATAAAGCTTGAAGAATCACACTACCTAATTTTAAACCATACTGCAAAGTAATTAAAACATAAGCATATGGGCATAAAAAGATGCTCATAAACTAATAAAACAAAATAAAGAATCCAGAAATTTCTTCATGCATATATGGTCAGCTGAGGAGTTTTTTGTTTGTTTTGCAGGTTTTTTCTTTGTGTGTTTGTTTGTACAGGTGAGTATGTCCCCAGCCCTTTTTCTTTTTTTATTTTAAGACAGGGTCTCGGTAAGTTGCTTAGAGACTTGTAAATTGCTGAAGCTGGCTTTGAACTTGTGATCCTTATGCCTCAGCCTTCCAAGTTGCTCGGATTACATGCATGCACCACTGCACCTGGCCCAATTGAGTTTTGACAAAGGTCATAAGTATATACATTGGGAAAAGACAGTCTTTTTGTATTAATCAGCTTTTTGTCACTGTGGTCAAAATGATGCAACAATTTAGAGGATGAAAAGTTTATTCTGGGTTCACAGTTTCAGAAATCTCAGCTCAGGAGCCAGGCGTGGTGGCGCACGTCTGTAATCCCAGCACTTTGGGAAGCTGAGTCAGGAGAATCATGAGTTCAAAGCCATCCTCAGCAATGGCAAGGCACTAAGCACACAGTGAGACCCTGTCTCTACCTAAAACACAAAATAGACCTGGGGATGTGGCTCAGTTGTCGAGTACCCCTGAGTTTAATCCCCAGTATCAAAAAAAAAAAAAAAAAAGAAAGAAAGAAATCTCAGCCCATTGTCAGCTGACTCCATTGCTTTGGGCCAAGGTAAGGCTGAACATTGAGGCAGCTAAGGAATCAAAAGAGAGAAGGAGGAGCCAGGGACGAGATATAGTCCCCAAGAACATGTCTCTAGTGAGCTTCATGCCCACTGCCTATATTTATTACTCAATAATCCATTTAATTGAATCTATCAAATGGCTTAATTCATTGATAAGGTAACAGCTCTCATAATTCAATCTTTTTACCTCTGAGCACTGCTGCATTGCCTAACAGGAGATTTTCACCGTACAATCTTATATCTAGATTGTAATATCCTCCAATAAATAATGCTGGGGAAACTAGATAATCACATGCAAAAAAATGAAATTGGACCTTTATCTAACACCATATAGAAAAATTAACTTCAAATGAATTAAACATAAGAGGACCTGGAACTATATATCTACTAGGAAAAAAAAAGGCAAAAAACCATACAACATTGTTTGAGGACATGATTGTGTTAAATCTGACCCCAAAATAACAGGCAATATAAAAAAAAATAGACATATGGATTTACATCAAAATAAAAAAGTTCATACACAAAAAGGAAGCAGTTAACAGAGTGAAAAGACAACTCATGCATTAGTAGAAAATATTTCCAAGCCATTATCTTTTAAGGAGTTAATATACAATATAGCCAGATGCAGTGGTGCATGCTTGTAATCCTAGCAACTGGACAGGCTAAGACAGGAGAATTTCAAGTTTGAGGCCAGCCTCAACAACGTAGCATGACACTGTATCAAAATAAAAATTAAAAGTGCTCAAGATGTAGCTAGGCAATATACTGTCCCTGGGTTCAATCCCCAGTACTGAGAGAGAGGAGAGATAAAAAGACAGAGAGATCTAATATAGGAGGAGATCAAACACCTCTATGAAAAGAAAACAAATGGTTATATTTTTAAAATACGGTTATATTCAAATCACATTATTTGGGTTTTTGCTGATGAAGTTTTGTTTTGTTTTGTTTTAGTTCCTTGTGTATTCTGAACATTAACCCCTTGCTAGATATGTTGTTTGTGAATATTTCCATTCATTTTGTAGAGTGCCTCTTCTGGATGATTTCCTTTGCTGTGCAGCTTTTTAGTTTTATGTAATCCCATTTGCCTATGTTATTTTCTATTTTTCCCTGTACTTTTATGGTCTCCCCTGCAAAATCCTTGTCCAAATCAACATCACAGATCATTTCTCCTGTTTTATTTTAGTAGTATTATAATTTGGGGTTTTACATTTAAGTCTTTAATCCATTTTGAGTTAGTTTTTGTATGTGATGAAAGATATATTCCATATATGGACATGCTTTTTTTTCCTAGCATCATTTATTGAAGAGGGTATCCTTACCCAAGGAATATTCTTAGAATCTTGTCAAAAGTCATTGGCTGTAGATTTAGGAGTTGATTTATGGGTTCTCTCTACTGTTAGTTTGTCTATTTTTATGCCAATATCATGCTGTTTGGGTTACTAAAGCTTTGCTGTGTATTTTGAAATTGGAGAGTGTGATTCCTCCAGCTAGGTTTTTTTTTGCTCAAGATGGTCAACAGGTATATTTTAAAAGTTTCAACATCTAACCATCATGTCTAGTCATCAGGGAAATTCAAATTGAAATCACAATGATTTATCACTTCATTCCACTTAGAATGTCTATCATCAAAACAGAAAAAGATAACCAAATATGGAGAAAGAGGATTGCATATACTGTTGATGGGAATGTAAATTAATGAAGCCTTTGTGAAAAATAAAATAGAGGTTTCTCACACACTTGAAAGTAGGTTGCCAAATGATCTAGCAATTGCACTAGTTGTATATACTCAAAGGACATGAATTTTTAATGTCATAAAACATCTTTACTCCCAAATTTATTGCAGCGCTGTTCACAATAGCCAAGATATGGAATGAATCTAATTGTCCATAATTACATGAAGGGATAAAGAAAGTATTGGATATAAACAAAATGGAATACTATTCAGCCATGAAAGGACAAAATCCTGATATTTGTGACAACGTGGATGGAACTAGAGACCATAGCAAGCAAGCAAGATTCAACATGGCCTCTTTACATTTCCTGCAAGTGGCCATGTGAGCACAAACACATGGACATACACACCATAACACATCCAAATATACAAAAACATACATTCATACACACACATTATGCATAGTCATATTTTCACAATCGGGAACACATTCACACACTCACTTTAACACATTTACACACTCATACTTTCACACAATCACCATATACACATACACACAAGAACACAGTCACACAGACACCCTTCAACTCACTTCTACACATGCACATGCATAGTCATATGCTTACAATGGTCACATACACTGACACATTCACACAATAAAAACACACATTTTCACACACATCCTTACACACTGCAACACACAACTGACACACATAGGCATAAACCTCATGCACCCTCAGACACACTAGGTACACGCAAAAACATGTATCCTAACAAAAATAAGACATACAAATGCATTCACACTTAAACACACAAATACAGATGCAAGATGCAAACACAAAAATTAACACTAACACACAAACACATTCACACACAAGCTCACAGACACACACAAACACACTGGCATACACAATCATGCAAAAACACTGACAAAGAAATATACAATTTCACACTCTAAAACAAACACACATACGAACATGCACATTAGCCAAAGTATGCACTCACACACAAACACAGAAATACACTCACACAACAACACATAATCACACAAGCACACTCTTACATAGTCACACACACACAAATGCAAAACACATATACACACATATCCTCTCTCAAGCACACACATACAATCAGTGCCCCTTGTCCTCCAGCTATTTCCAGCTATTTCCCTGTACCACTCCTTAAATTTAGAATTCAAATCTAGAACTTCAATTGCTTTTCACTTTTTTCTTATTCTGAAATCATTTTTGTCATGGTCCTCATTTTTTGCTTTATTTCTGTTTAACTTAACGAATGCTTATCTATTATCATCTAAATCTGTGCAATTTTTGACTCCTCTCTTGGGTTATTTATCATCACTTTTTTCTAGAGTCTTTGTTTTCAATTTTTTTTCATTTTTTCGTTGTATATTCTTCTTCCACTGCTTATACACATCATGATTACTTTCCAGGTCTTTATTACTGGCTCACTTCTCATATTGTATATTCAGTCTTCTCCATTTCAGTTCCATACAGGGATCATTCTTGGAATGCTGAATCTCTTATTTTTATTTTCAATCACATATGGAACTAATTCATATATACTTATGGATTCTTGGTCACCCAAATTTATTTTCAAAATGAAGCCATAGTTGAATACATATGTACATACATGCATATATATGTATATGCCTATGCAGCATTAATTTTTCAATGTACAGGGCAAATATAACAAACCACATAGGTAGCTTCTCTGCACAATCTATATCTACCTTTCTATGGGTAAATATTTCTAGTCACAAGCTAGAGAATACAGTTCCATCTTTAACTCTCTTTCTCTCCTTTGTTCTTAAATGCAAGGTAATTAGCAATTTTTATTCTTATAAATTTCCCAATACATTACTTCTTTTTCATCTCTCTGCTCACCCTTCCTCTTTGACCAGATTTTACTCTTTACTGGATTATTGCAACAGCTATAACATAGCTGTGCTTCCTTCTTAATTTTCCCCACTAAATCCATTCTCTTCATCCAACCAACATGATTTGTCTGATCCAATTGAAAGAGCCCTCTGTTCTTCCCTCTCAGAGTATGGAATTGATTCACAAGCAGAAAAGTTGGGAGTATCCTTACAGTTTTCCAGATGAAAAATTAACCAGATGAGACATTAATTCTGAGAAGGATGTGATTTGAGTGCAGCCTAATACCATGTGACAACCTTGAAGTTGGATTCATTTTTTCTATTGTATAATGATTTCTCACCTTTTCCTTCCAAACCAAATGGCTAATAAATTATGAGAAAAAAATTAAAGTTGTTTTCTGCAGAGTTCTGTAAATTAGCACAAAGTGCTCTACAATTTGAAGTCTAGGACAGAGACTATGGACTATGCCTTGGGTCTATCAAACTCATTAGCACATTCTCATGTCCCAGATCTGAGAGTTCTCATCTTCATGAAGCAACTTCCAGCCATTCCTAATTCCCGTTTTTACTATATCCCCCACTACATTCATTTCCTTGAAACTCTTCCCTATAGCAGGTGCCTGCTCTCTCCTCTACACCACCTCTCCTTGCAATATAAAAGAATCCTGGCCACTACTAACTTTTTATTTCACCTCAAGTGTCCACTGCCTCTTATCCAGCCTTGCTTTGGCTCAGTTTATGATGCCTCAGCAGCTCATGGATAAGAGATAAGTTAGATGATTTTACTCACTATCTGCTGGCTCTGTAGGGGAGAAAGGGGTGGGTGCACTCTCAGCCATGGAATAGAAGGAAGGGTATTCTTTCTAAGCCCTAGCTGGATTTATCCATGAGAATCTGAATGTAGACAAAGGCATCAAAGGAAATCCAGCATGGTTCAATGGTCTTACTGTGCTAAGTGTGCATCCAAACCTTCTAAGCCCTTGGCTGATTTGAAAAAAAAAAACCCTATAGCACTAAAAATGATTGGACTTGCCCACACCTATTATCTTTAAGCCCCAGGGGTCTTAGCCAGACAAAAGCTGCTCTAGGAGAATTGGGATGGGTGAAGAGATGGATGCTGTTATATTTCTCTAAAAAAGTAAATCAGATCATATTATTCCTCTGATTAAGGACCTTCACAGGCCTGTTTTTATGAGAATGAAGTCCAAACCTATTTTTGCCACATACAGTATCTACAATTGTATTTTTCTGCTTATGTTTCAGAAACATACTCAATCACACACATGCTCACATAAACATACTTATGCACACGTGTGTACACACACACACACATTGAAGCCTAGCAACAAGGACTGCCTCTCAGTTATTTGAATGCACCTTACTTTGTCTATAATACATCATTCTCTTTCTCTTCCCCCACCCCCATATCTCTCTCTCTCTCTTCCCCTAACCCCTAGCATTCATTTATGTTGAATGAATGTCCATTCTCTTTTGAACATCTAATCCCTCACTATTTTAACATTTATGTAGCTTATAATTTTTAGTTTTGCTGACTCTTCTATGAAAGCCTTTCCTAACCTCCTTGAATTTGATCAGTTATTCCTGATGTGTAATTCCATAATACATGGTACTTCTACTATCATTAAAACTATATCATAGTATGATGGTTTGTCTAAAGTCTGCTTACACCTTATTCTACCTCTACAAGTCTGGTAACCCCAAAATACATGATTTGATCACCATATACCTATATACATATTTTAGGTCATCTTTCCCCTGAAAAAACTATTCTCCTTACCTAAGGATTGCCAATACTGAGAGACTGAGTTACAGCACACAAGTTTGTACTTTGTAGTTTGTTCTTCTATATCTCAGATGCGACACAGATTTAGGCTGTGGGTACCAAGAACCATCCAAAAAAATCCTTTAACCCAGTGATTTTTATAGCTGATGAAATTGTTTGTGATTAAACACAGTGATAACCATAAGGTCCATCTTGAATACTTTAGGCCTAGAACATTTAATACAGCCCATTCTCCCTGAACAAGATTCTACTGAACTCATATAGATGCTATAGACATTCATCTCTGAACTAGACTGGGAACAAATATAGAAAATGTGAAGGCCTACCTGTTTAACTTACATCCGATGTAAAAACATAGTTTTAATTCATCTATACATAACATTTATTGAGAACTGTGCTAAGGACTGAGGAATAATCTGGTACTGTGCTAAGAACTAAGGAATCCATATAGTTATAAAAAGAGAGACCACTCTTGCTATCAAAGAGTTTGCAGCTTAGTAGGGATGATAGTTATTCATCATAGAACTCCACAAAACTGTGGAATTTCCTATATAGTCTGGACCATGTTGGCAGCCCTTTTCTGAGTCATAAAAGGATACTGAAGTAGGAAGGAAGAGACTGGACACCTGAGGAATTTCCAGGAAGCAAGTTTATTGACTGCAGGTCTCGGAGGTGGCTCTCACCTAAGAATTCTTCCTCAGAACAAATATTTTGGAAATTCTTTGAACTTTACACCCAATGTGTGTGTCTGGTGGGGAGCTTGGATGTTCACAGGACAAACACTCTCTATTCCTCTCTCTTCCATCCCCCAGACCAAACACAGGCTTCACAAGTTTGGTTTTTGTTTGTTTGTTTGTTTGTTTTTTCCCTACAAATCTGGCATTTACAAAAAGGGGAAACTACCAACCACAACTCTGCATGCAAAAGTTTTTTGCTGATAGAGGCTTTCTAAAGAGGAGGAAACTGTATGTTACAAATGTAACATACAGAGTTTCTGCTTAATTATGGTAATAGTCTCCTGGGTGCGGGGTCTGTGGCCCTCTTCAATACTAATTATGAGAGTTTCTGAACCAACTATGATCTGTGGGCTAGGCTTTCCTATTATGATGCCATCCTCCAGCATGTCCAAAAACCTATTCTCTGTCCTAGGATTGCTTATTAGTGTCAAGAATCATTGTATACAAAGAAGTACAGATAAGCATAATCTCAGACAAAAGACTCAATGACTAATGGATTACCATCTCCTTGAAGTAGGGAAAAATGATACACTCAGAACTGAATTGGGATTCTATTATAAAAATTATCCCTGTTATAAAATAACTTCCCTTTTCATATTACAATCAGCCCCAAACTTCACCTTGTCCCTACGAGATCAAAAGTTATCCTTTAATTTCTCCCTTCCATCAAAATAGTCTCTCCACCTCTTAAATCACATTCTGGCGGTATGTTTTTTCTAGGAGCAATCTTTGCTAGCCATGAGGTCAGTGGAGAAAAGCAAGTGAGGAGTGAGATCAGTGTCTCAGACCCTATTAGGCTCAGTGGTCTCAGAAGTGGTACCTGCTCCCTAATTGAGATTAGTGTCACTAATAGGTCCACATTCCATTTTTTTTTCTGTCCCTGCATGTACAGATACCTACTCAAGAGTGCAGAATAAATCTACATGGGACAACATCCTCCCTCCCTCACCCACACACCTTTCGTTTTCTTTTTTTCTTACACAAATCAACTGGAAAAGGTGGGAAGAATGGTCAAGGGGGAAAAGTTAGTTGTCCTGCTGTTCTCCAAAACTTCCAGTAGAAGCCACTATCTCCACCTTAGCACATAACAATTGTACAAATTTATAGGGTACAATGTTGTTTTAATACAAATACACATTGCATAATGATCAAATGAGAATAATCAGTTTATCCACACATTTAAATATTGATCATTTTTGTGATGAGAAGTCTCAAAATCCCCTTTTATAGCTATTTTGAAATACACAATGCATATTGGTAACCACACTCATTCTGCTCTGCAATAAAACATCAGATTCTATGCCTCCTGTCTAACTGTAACTTTGTATCCATTGACCAGCTTCTTCCTATCCCCTTCCCCTTTCCCCCTCCCAAGCTTCAGATAATCACTATTCTACTCATAACTCCTATCAAATCAAATATTTCATATTTCACATACAAGTGAGATCATACATTTGTTTTTCTGTACCCGACATTTCACTTAAGCTAATGTCATTTGCAACAACATGATTACCCATGTTGTTGCAAATGACAGAATTTCATCCTTTTTCATGGCTGAATTGTATTCTATTGTCTGTATATAAAACATTTTATTTATCAGTTAATCTATTATGGAAACTTATGTTGATTCCATTTTTGGCTACTCTTAACAGTATGCAATAAGCATGGGCATGTGACTGCATCTTCAACATACTCATTTTATTTCCTTTGGATATATTCCCAGTAGTAAGATTGCTGGATCATTTAGTATTTCTATTTTTAATATTTTAAGGAACTTGTTTTAGTCAGTTTTTTGCTACTGTGATCAAAAGACCTGATAAGAACAATTTTAGGAGTTAAAGTTTATTTGGGATGCAGAGTTTCAGAGGTCTCAGTCTGTAGAGAACTGACTCCGTTCCTCAGGGTCTGAAGTGAGATAGAGTATGATGGCGAAAAAGTGTGGCAGAAGAAAGCAGCTGGGAACTTGGCAGCAGCAAGCAGAGAGCGAAAGCTCCAATCAACAAGGACAAAATATAAACCCCAAAGGCATGCTCCCAGGTACCTGCCTCCTCCAGCCACACCCTTCCTGCCTACAGTCACCACACAGTTAATCCCCATCAGGGGGTAATGCACTGATTAGGTTAAAATTCTCATAACCCAGCCATTTCACCTTTAAAATTTCTTGCATTATTTCACACATGAGCTTTTGGGGACACCTAATATCTAAACCATAACAGAACTGTTTTCCATAGGGACTTTTTTGGTTTACATGTCCACAAATAGTGAACAAGAGACCTTCTTTTTCCAAATCCTTGCGAGCATTTGTTATTTTCAGATAATACCCATTATAACAGAAGTGAGGTGATATCTCCTTGTGTTTTTGATTTGCATTTACCTAATGGATTGGTGATGTTGAACATTCTTTCATTTATCTATTCTCTATTTGTATGTATTCTTTTGAGAAATGTCTATTGAGCTCCGTAACCCATTTTTAAATAGGATTATTTGGGCTTTTGCTGTTGAATCATTTATGTTCCTTGTACATTCTGAATATTTACCCCTTGTCAGTTTAGTTATTTTCTTCCATTCTGTATGTTGTCTCTTCATGATTCTATATGTGGAAAACACTAAGAGCTCCATCAAAAAATTTAAAACTAATGAAATAATTCAGTAAGTTTACAGGATACAAAATAAACATATAAAAACTGTGGTATTTCTGAGGCATGATGATGCATGCCTGTAATCCCAGATACTTGGGAGGTTGTGGTAGGAGGATCACAAGTTTGAGGTCATACTGGATAACTTAGCAAGATCTTGCCTGAAAATTCCTTAAAATGCTAAGGATTTAGCTTAGTGGCAGAGTGCTCACCTAGTATGCACAAAGCCTGGATTCGTTCCCTAGTACTAAAAATATATATAGTAGTATTCCTATATGTTAATAGTAAATTTTCTGAAAAAGAATTTGAATAGAAAATTCATTTTATACTAGCTATTAAAAACATATCTGGGAATAAATTTTAGCAAAAAGTAAAATATACCATGGAAACAATAAAACATTAACAAAATAAATTTAAAAGGATATAAATAAATGGTCATGGATTAAAAGAACAGATTTTGTTGAAATGCCCTTTCTACACAAATTGATCAATAGATTCAATGCAATCTATGTCAAAATTCTAATGTCATTCCTCATAAAAATAAATAAAAATTGTAAAATTTGCATATAATCATGAAAGATACTAAATATGCAAAACAAATAAGCAAAATAAATAAATACAAAAAGCTTGAGTAACCAAAACAGCATAGTGCTGGCATAAAGAAAAATAAAGACCTATACAGCCAGGCAAAGTGGTGCATGCCTATAATCCCAGCACTTTGGGGGGCTGAGATGGGAGAATTGCGATTTCAAAGTCAGCCTTGGTGCTAAACAACTCAGTGAGACTCTGTCTCTAAATAAACACAAAATAGGACTGGGAATGTGGCTCAGTGGTCAAGTGCCCCTGAGTTCAATCCCTGGTACCAAAAGGAAAAAAAAAGGCCTATACAACAGAATAGAAAACCTAGAACTAAATCCACATGTTCACATTCTACGATGTTTGAAAAAAGGCACCAAGAACATCAACTTGGAAAAGGAGAGATTGTTCAACTGGTGCTAAGAATACTGGATATTCATACACAGAAGAGAGAAATTAGATCCCTATCTCTCACCATATACTGAAAGCAACTCAAAATAGGTGAAAAAGTTAAATGTGAGAGCCCCAAACCATGAAATAACTAAAATAAAACAGGAAAAACACTTTATGACTGATGTGGGAAAATGTTTCCTAGGTAAGATCTCAAAAGCATAAGCAGTGAAAGCAAATAGAAAAATAAGATTATATCAAACTAAAAAAATGTTTCAAAACAACAACAGAAATAATCAACAGGCTTTTTTAGTTGTCAAGAACTGGACTAAATGGCGATTCCTCAGAAAACCTGGAATGGAACCACCACTGGACCCCACTTATCACACTCCTTGATATATACCCAAAAGAATATGAAATCAGCATACTACAATTATGCAGCCACATAAAGGTTTAGAGCAGCTCAATTCACAATAGCTGAGCCATTGAACCAACCTAGGTGCCCTTCAACAAATGAACAGATAAAGAAAATATAGTGTAGATACACAATGGAATATTACTCAGCCATAAAAATTGACTATGACTTTTACTGGTAAACGGATGAAACTGGAGACAATTATGTTAAGTGAAATAAGCCAATCACCAAAAAAAAAAAGAAAAACAAAGATCAATTGTTCTGATATGTGAATGCTAACACGTAACAAGTAGTGAGGAATAGAAGTTCAGTAGATTATACAAAAGGAAATGAAGGGAAGGGAGGGGGACAGAAATAGGAAAGGCAGTAGAATGAATCTGACATTACTTTTCTATATACATATATGAATACACCACACTGAATGTCAACATCATGTACAACCTCAGATTGGGTTCCTAATTAAAATAAGATGTACTCAGTGTCCATATAATTATGTCAAAATATACTCTACTGTCATGTATACCTAAAAAGAATAAAAGAGGAAGAAAAGAGGAGGAGGACGAGAAGGAGGGAAAAGAAGAAGAAATGGACTGGGTGTAATCATGTATCACTTGTAATCCCAGCTACTTAGGAGGCTGAGGCAAAAGGACCACAATTTCAAAGCCAGCCTCAGCAACTTAAGCAAAGGCCTAAGCAACTTAGTAGACCCTGTCTCTAAATTTAAAAATTAAGAAATGCTGGAGATGTTGCCCAGTGGTTAAGCGCCTCTGCATTCAATCCCTGGTGCAAAAACAAAACAATTATTTAAAAAGAAACCTGGAGAACTAGATTTCCAGTTAAAGTGAGTTTTTAAAATTGTTTTCAGACATTAAATGACATTCTTTGCAATCAGTCTTCTAATTACTCCTTCGAAATAGGTGTCTCATAATCTACAAGTGGCCTGACCCACAAAGAACAAAGGTGGAAAGGGGAGGGGTAAATGTGAAACATGAAGATAAATACTTTAGGACACACATGTCTTCAGCTAAACATTTAAATGTGAAAAAAATTACTTCTTATTTCAAAATCCCCATTTCTCTCTCACTTAACCAAAAATATAGAAACTGAAATTCTATCCCATATCTTTATTCTTTTGGAATACGTCCCACTTGCAACTCATCAAACATCAGTTGTATTCCAGATCTCCTGAGTCAGTGACTGGGGTGTGCCTTCTTTTCCTTCTGAATGCTAGTTTTCTTTATGGTTATCCTGTCACTCTTTCCCACTGGATCCACATCTGGCTGAATTTTGGGTTGTTTCCCTTAGGAAGGGAGTGTGTTCAACATATGAAAAGAGTAAAGTGAATATTTGATTCACATGAGGACTAAAATGGCAGAGAAAATGCTGTGACCACATCAAATTATATTTTTTCCCTTGGTGCATACGTGCCCTGTTCCCATCCACAGCTGTGGTTAGTTGAGGTCATGTGACTCTATTCCGGTTAATGTGATGTAGGGAGAAATGAAGAATTCCACTACCATATCTGGTTCATAAAATTTCTGACATAATCCTCCATGCTCTCTTACTTTCTCCGACAGGTGGATGGCATGGATTCTGAGAGCCAAGAGGAGAGCCGAGTCATAAGACAGTAGGTGTCTAAGCCCTTGGATATCACATGGAGCAGAGCCTCCCAATCTCCACTTCCTTTTCTATACAAAACTTTGCATGATTAATAATAATATTCATCTCTAATCTGAAAGTCCAAAATCTAGGATGTTCCAAAATCCAAAACCTTTTCAGCACTGACACAACATTATAAGTGGAAAATTTCAAACTTGACTTCATGTAATGCGTTGCAGTAAAAATACAGGTACACTAAAAACATTGCATAAAATTAATTTCAGGGTATGTTTATAAGGTGTATGTGAAAATGAATTTTGTTTTTAAACCTGGGTCCCTTCCCCAGGAGGTCTCCTTATGCATATGAATATCTTTCAAAAATATGAAAAAATCTATAATCTGAAATACTTCTGGTCCCAAGCATTTCAAGTAAGGGACACTCAAAATATAATTAATAATTGAATTTAATAGACTATGAATATGATAAAAGACAATACAGCATAACATAACATAACATAACATAACTCAACTCTGTGAAGAAATTTGGAAGCTGCTTTGATTGCAGTTAATTTCTCTGAATAACCCAGAAGGAATTCATCTCTGAGGACATAGTATTTGATCTGAAAACTCCTCTGATTTTGAAGAAGAAGCCATTCGTGTACTTAGCTGGGAAGTAATCCATGCAGACAAAACAACACACACAATACCACAGTCTGGGAGAATGTGTTTGAGAAACAGAATGAAAGTAGTTTAGCTAACTTCTAATGAATGGAAAGGGGTGGGGTAGAAAACAGGTTGAAGAGGAGAAGGAGACCATTCCTGTAGAACTGTGTAGAAACTGGTGAAGCATTTATAATTCACTCTAATTGTGAGAGAACACCATTGGAAAATTTTCAGCAGGAAAAATGCATGATCCTATTATGATACATATATTTTTAAAAGATAATTTGGGTTACTCCTTGGGGAATCATTTATAGACACCATAGGGGAAGAAAGACCCACTAGGAGATACTAACAGTGTTACAGGTAAAAAAAAAATGTTAGCGACTTGGGCAGGAGAATTGTAATGACAGGAGCTCAATGGATATAGTCCACTGAGTGACTCAATGAATCAAGTCTAGGGAAATCATATGGATTATATATTTACAAAATATTATGTGTAAGATGGAGCATCCTTAATCTGAAAATCCTAAATATTCAATGTTTTCAAAACATTTTGAATGCCAAAACAACATCACAATGGGAAATTCCATACCATACATTTTACTACAAAAAATTATAAAAATATTATATAAAATTATCTTCAGGATATTAGCAAGGGTGTAAATGAAACATAGATGAATTTCAAGTTTAGACCAGGGTTCTATTCTTGGACATGTCATAATGCATATGGAAATATTTAAAACTCCAAAAGTAATCTAATATTCAAAACACTTATGGTCTTGAGAATTTTGGATAAAGGATACTTTACTTGTCGTAGAATCATTACATTAACAAAACCTGGATTATAGATTCTGTTCTGTGTCCAGTTCACTGTAGGACAGTATGCTAGAAAGTCCCAGTTTTAAACTTTTTAGGCTTTTCCGTGTAGCTTTAGTGAAGAAAACATTCTTTAGAATAACTGAAAATACAAAACGCTGATGGTTTACCTACTAGCCACCAGATGGCGTAATACTTAACAGAACTAAAGTTTTTTACCATAAGAGAAAATACAAAGAGCCGTTACTTTACCGAGTGGCCACCAGAGGGCCTCATAGACTCTTAATAGTGGAACTATAGATCAAATATGTGCAGTTTGCAGCTGAATACTGTAGAGTATAAAAAAAAATCTGTGCTGTTGTTTACTGGGAAGAAGAACCAACTCTCAACAATATTATGCAAATTAAAGAGGTTAACGTCCTGCTATATGGTCTTACTAAACTAGAATTAAATAACGTCTCCCTGAGACAGGAACACATTTATTTTTGGGAAGAATAGTAATGTGCATGTGTGTAAAATATGTAAACTTAATCTTGAGCTTCAGATAGAGCATTATATAAATTTCATTGTCTGCCTTACCATGAAATAGAATATTTTCTGGACATTCATATTTGGAAATCATGTAAACTACATAAACTCTAGATAGTGAAAGGTATAAAGAAGGAAGAAAGAATCTAAAACTAGGGCTTGCTGCAAACCATTTGTAAGTATCTTGAATATCTTTTATGAAATTTTATTGTTGTACATTTATTAAGTCATTTGTTTTCTATTTTTTATTTTAAGAGTTATTTGTATATTCTAAATACAAGTTTTTTATCATATATGTGAAGTACATACCTATTCTCCAAGCTTGACATTTATATTTTTATTCCATTATCAGTTAATTTTACAGAAAAAAACACAACATTTTATTAAAATATAATTCATAGTTTTTCTTTCATGCATTGTACATCTTTGTTGTATCTAAGAACTCGTTCATAAACTAAAAGCCATGCACAATTTCCTCTGTTTTCATAATACAAAATTTATGTAGCTTTTCATTTTTTTGGTTCTGTGATACATTTTGTGTATGTGTGAGAACAGTATCAAAGTTCTCTTTTTGCATATGGGCATCTGATTTTTCCACCATCACTTGTCGAAAGGAGTATACTATCACCATTACATTGCCCTTGTACCTTTGCCAAATATCAGTTGAAACTATATCTACCTGCTTCTGAGTTCTCCATTCTGCCCTACAGATCTATCCAGATACTCTTTGACAGATATCACACACAGTGTTGAAAAATTAAGGATGACGTTAGCTGGATGTTCTTTATGTAAACCTTGTATTAAGTTAGGAGGATCCCTTCTATTTCTAGTTTTTTGAGAGTGTGCAACATATGGATGTTGCATTTTCTTAAGTGCCTCTTCTGCATCATTAATATGATCATTTTTAGAGTGCTAATATGATGAATTATATACATTATGATTTACAGATATAGAATCAGGCTTGCACCTAAGGAATGAACTACATTTGGTCATTTTATGTCATCTCTTTTACATATTGATGGATCTTATTTGCTAAAATTTGTTAAGGACTTTGTGTCAAATTTATTTAGGGATATTGGTCCCCTTTTCTTATAATGTCTTAATATTTTTCTTCATCAAGGATGAGAATGACACATCTAAGCATTTTACATGTCAAAGCAAAAACAAACAAAAATCCTAATTTTTAAAATAACCATGATAGGGAAGCCTAAACACAGAATTAAAAATATGTAAAATTGTTTGGAAGCCTTGTATGTGCTCTCACAAACATTTGACTTCAGATGGTACATTTGACCTGTCTGACATCTGAAAAGATCAGGAATTATCAACTTCACTATTTGAAGCTCTCCCTGAGTGTAGTCATCTTCCCTTTCATTTCTACAGACATCAGATTTCTTTATTCTATTCCCTGGATATCAAGAATCACATAAAGTTAAAAGATACAGACTTTCATAAGCCAATGACATCACTTCACTAAAGAGAAGTATTCTCTCAGGTTCAAAGTGAACAATGAGGAAGAACTGTGTCTCTGGCAAGCTTTGTCTTCCTAGGCATCAAGTGTGTACTGCTGGGATAGACACCTATGAATCTGGTGCTGGCTCATAGCTCCTACCACACAGGAGCTCATTCCAATCAGAATGTTCTACCTTCAAGACTTCTAGGCCTAAGAATTCCACTAACACTACCTTCTTCACAAAACAGTGCTTAAACCTTTCAGAAACCCAAGAAACGCAAGCCTGGATTCATTTTGGCACCTAAGCTATATGGATTAGATTCTCATTAAAACTGTAAAGAGTAGTGGCTCACCTATTTTTCCCAAATCATTTTAATATATCCAATTATTTATCCCCTTATGCCAAGGTGACCAACTCTAAAACTACTATCAAATTTGAATAAAGCTTTTTCTAATACTTTTAAGAAAAACTTTTCTTAGGTATATCAATTTTTAGAAGCTCAACAACTGTTGAGAATCTTAAAATCGGTGAATGTCACTCCTTTTTTTTCCACTAAAGCAGGGGAAATTGGTAAATGTGATCCTGAGACCAGATGGCCCCAGCAGCCCTCACCAGTTGTATGAACCCAGGTCATTTCATCCTTCAGCCTGCTCATTACCACCCACTGAACTTCCTGAGGTATTCTGTCTGGAATCCATAAGCAAGCACATTGTGTACCAACCTATAATCAACTTAATGGGACAACAAGGCAAATTAAACCTCCCAAATTACTCTGCTCATTTATCCCAAATTACTCTCCCCAAACAAGGCAGACATTCATGACAACCCTTGACAGGTCTGGTTATCCAAATCAAAGTCCAATTGTCCCAGGAGGCTACACACTGGCATACCCAAGGGGAGAAACCAAAAAACCCCAGAAAACTCAGAGGCATTTCCAGATGTGTGAGAACCACTCTTGAGAGAAACCACAGCCATATGATCAACAAGAAGACATATGATGAAACGCAGAGCAAAACAGCCCTGGGGCTCCTCGTGCTGATTCTGTGGTTGCTCAAACTGGTTTTGTATCCAAATTTCAACAGTTAGATGATGTTCAGAAATTTTCTAAGCTTTTATAAGCTCCAGTGACATTTATAATATAGGAATATTTTGCCTATCTCACAAATATGTTAATTTCTTTAGTCACAAAAAATAAAAATATCAGAACCAAATAATTTGCTCATTGTCTTATAGTTGTAAGTAATTGAAATGAAAATGAAATCCAGGTCTACCAAAGACAAACCAACCATTTCTGTTTCATAGGGCCATTTATAGAAAATTCTTTCCTTTGTACATACTAAGCATAATATTTG
Source organism: Xerus rutilus (assembly GCA_028644305.1). Taxonomy (NCBI): domain Eukaryota; kingdom Metazoa; phylum Chordata; class Mammalia; order Rodentia; family Sciuridae; genus Xerus; species Xerus rutilus. The sequence continues at coordinate 114,156,527 of CM053401.1, read as the reverse complement.
AATATAACTAAGTGCAATTAGGAAGCTGCACGAAGATACAAATTGGATATTTTATATCATAACCTTCAAAAACTCAGAAAAAACAAAAATCATATAAAATTGCATTGTATTTATTTTATTTTTCATTGAGACATGACATCACATGTATGGAGTACAGTGTGATAATTTGATACATGCATGCAATGTTTAATCATGAAATCTATGTAATAAGCATGTCCATTTCTTCAAACATACTATCACTTCTATGTGTTGCCATTTCCCCCAAAGTGTTTTATTTTTATTGGGGCATATTAATTTTACATAATAATGTTTTATTGTGGCATATTCATAGGTGCATTTAACATATTTGGATCATTTTCAATCTTCATAACCCCCTTTACTCTTACATAACCCCTCCTTTTTCTGATCCTCATTCACTTTTCTGATAGTCTTTCTGTTGGGAGTTTTAGTATTCTAGCTATTTAAAATTTTATTTTAAAATTTTAACATATTTAAAATTGTTATAACCAATTGCTACCCTATTACGCTTTCGAAAATAATAACTAACTTCTATCTGGCAGTGCTTTTTTGTTTTTGTTTAATATTTATTTGCTTATGTATTTATTGGTACAGAGAATTGAACTCAGGGGTGCTCTGTTACTGAGATACCTCACTAGCCTTTATGGTTTTAATTTTTTTTTTTTTTTTTTAGTACTGGGGATTGAACTCAGGGGTACTCGACCACTGAGCCATATCCCTAGCCCTATTTTGTGTTTTTTGTAGAGACAGGGTCTCACTGAGTTGCTTCTCACTGAATTGCTTAGCGCCTCGCCATTACTGAGGCTGGCTTTGTACTCGCGATTTCCTATCTCAGCCTCCCAAAGTGCTGGGATTACAAGTGTGAGCCACTGCACCCAGCTGGTTTTAATTATTTAATCATATTTTAGTGTCTTTCTTGGTTACTGAGGCTGGTTACTGAAATTCTCCTTCCTCAGCCTCCCAAGTTGTTAGGATTATAGTTGTGCACCACTGCACCCAACCTAAAAATGTTTTGTACCCCTTACCTAACTTCTTTCTGTCCATCTTCTGTTCTGCTCATCCTGGTCTCTAGTTACAGCTATTCCACTCCATTCTCCTGAGAGTGGTCTTTCAGTTTTTACAAATGAGTGATAACACACTATTTGTCTGCCTCTGATTTGTTTCACTAAATGACCTCCAGTTTCATCCATGCAACCAATGACAGAATCACAATCTTTTTATGGCTCAATAATACTCCAATGCATATATACATGCTTTCTTTATCTAATCACCTTAAAGGGTTTATAAGATAATTGAATGTGATAATCCATAAAAATTGTATAACTTGTGTTTTAGTCCATTTGGTGTTGCTATAAAAAATATTGGACGCTAGGAAATGTATAAAGAAAAGAAGTATACTTTGCTCACAGTTTTACTAAGTGCAAAATGCAAACAACATGGTGGCAGCATCTTCTGATTTCCTCCACCCAGCTGCATCACAGCATGGTAGAGAAACAGAAATAGAAATGTTGCATACCACAGGGGCCAAGCACATGGGGGGGTCCCAAACTATAAGAACCAGCTCTTGCAAAAAATAATTCAATCCTGTGTGAATGAATTAATCTTTTCTGAGGGTGGATCCCCCATAACCTAATCACCTTGCACTAGGTACCACCTCTCAAAGTTCCCACCACATCAAAACTGCCACATTTTGGACTCAGTTTCCAGCAAGTGAACCCTTTGGGGGGAAATAACATTTTAGAACCATAACATTATGTATTTCCATGTGATATATATGTAATAAACACCCTGAGAAAATGAGTTGGGGAGTTACATGTTTCAGAATGTAGGTAACTTTTCTTACATTTAGAGTGACCATTATTGTTTTTCCTTCATCCTCTACTATCTGCAGATTTTCAGAGCCATTGCTCCCTGGCTCTGAAAATCTTCTAATCTGTTTGCTTGTATTGGTAAAAAGATGGCCTCAAGCTATGAAAGACTGCCACTTTGACACCTCCTAATTTCTAGAAGTTGGGGAGGTACCCTAAGGTGGAATTGGACTCAGTAGCTTAGTGTCAAAATTCTGAATGTGTGATGGTAGAGCATGACAGAAAATTCTGGACACAGCTCTATGGTAGAAGAAAAATGAAGTGTTTTGGCAATAGAGAAATCCAATGACTCCAACTGTTCTACTGTATAAAATACTGCAAAGTCGAACAGAGCACGTTTGAGCCCCTCTCAGGTAAGGTGACAAACCAGGTGGAGATATACTCATTTTAAATGAGTGCTTACATCTGTTTTAGCTATGAGTCATCTGAGTGCTAAAGATGAATGAAACAAGAACTGTATGTAAGTTAATAGTGATTCAGAAGCGAAGAGGAGTTTATTATGATTTACTGTCATTAGTTATGTTATTACTATTTCTGTATATTTTACATTAAAATAAGTTAACATTTGAGTAAGATAAAGGAGAGAGATGAACGATTCCATCTAATGTTTGTCCTAAGCTTACTGATCTCCAAAATAATCCAACTGACATTGAAACACTACCACATATAATATTGTCAAACAAGCTGATGGATGAAACCAAGAGCCTATGGCTATTTGGAGACAATAGGCAACTCTGCTCAAATCAGACTATGTCATATTTAATCAATTCAGACTCAGAGATGTAACTAAAATAAAACAACTAAAAGTAGTTTTTAAATTCCCCAACAGGTAGGACATTACAGAATTTGTTAATTCAGTGTCTTCATCTTATCATTGAAGTCAGAGGTACTTTCTATCTTTGCTCCTGGTGTGTTGGCAGATATTTCTCTCATGATTGTAAGGTAACTACACAGTTCCAGGAATCCCATGTAGGTACAATAGCTCTTAATGCTGAGGAAAGCTACCTTCTCATCTCTTTTAAGAAACTTCTGAAAAATCTTCTGATCAGTCTTTTTCTCATGTCCATCAATGGAGGATAATATTTGAATTATTATGACTGTTTTAAATTAACCTTGGAACAGGGAAAAATAAACAACAATAAAAAGAGTGAACATACTTTTAAAAAAGTAAGTCTCTACTAGTGGAGAAGAAACTTGGGCCAAAGGGAGAAGGAAACAGCAAGCAACAGTGTCTGCTACACACTCTTATTTATGAATTTCTCATTAATGGGCTTTGAAGAAGGATGGATATGGATTCTGAGGTGTTATATCTAAATTAACAAAAAGAAAATTATCTTGCAATATTTAGTTGATCACAGTGAATGCCTGAGTACAAGAAAAATAAATTATAAACTTAGTTTTGCAGTATCTGCTTAGAATATTTTGACCCTGCGATACCTTCTGTTGATGACCACACTGCTTGAGTCCTAAATTGGAGGATAAGATGTAGGATTATGTGACTACCAAAAAGAAAGTGTACATGGATATAGTTTTTTGTATTTCCTATTTTAGGGAGACACATGAAACCACAAATTAAACTTAATGGAAAATATATCAGATACATTGCATTTATCCTGGAATTGTGTAGGCAAGCCATGACTCTCCAAATTTTTATACCTGTCACCTCATATCATCCTACTCATCCTACTCACTCCTGACACTCATGCTTTTCTGAGCACAATTAAATTGGTTCTCTTTCCAATCTATGAATGACTCCTCTTTATGACCTTGGCACTAATTCCTCCACAGACAATGTATTCTCCAAGACATTTATGTGACTCTCTTCATTCTTACTTTAAAATGTATCTGAATAATTACTCTTCACAGAGTGCTTCTCTGATGACACAATCTACAAAATCCTTTTACTTTCCTTACAAATTCTTTTCAAATTACAATGAGGTTACATACCAGTAAGCCCATTGGAAGTTGAAAATATCCTAAGTTGAAAAATGAACTTAACATCTTAGCTTAGCAACAGAGTGCACAGTAGGACATAGATTGTTCACCCTCATGATTGCATGATTGACTTTGAGCTGAAGCTCAGTGTTCTCACCCTGCATTTGCAACAGGATATCATACCACATATCACTAGCCCAGAAAAATATCACAGTTCAAAATTCAAAGTGAAATTTCTACTTAATAATTTCACTTTTGCACAATCATCAAGAGGAAAAATCATTAAATCAAACCATGGGAAATCAGAGACTATATATAATTGTTTAGTTTACATCACTGTCTGATACTTGTTTGTTTAATATTTATTTCTTCCTATCAGAATAAAGCTTCCATCATAATAGGGACATCACCTACCTTTTTACTCTATTTTTGAAATTTCCTAAGACAGTGTGCACACTGTTCTCCTTCACTAAAAGTAAGTAGTTAACACATGAAGCAGAAACAAAAGACTCTTTAAAATGACAGATCATCTGAATGGAAGCTCTCCACAAACACAGATGCCTATTAACTCTATAAATTTATTGGTTAATGCATAGATAAATTAACTGAAATACTGGGATTACTCTTGCTGAATATTTCTGCACAAACAGTAAACTAGAGATAAAGATGATGGTACAAGATTGCAAATGAATGTTTGCTGTCAACTTATTGCACAGAAACTTAAAAAATGCATGCTAGCTTGTATAATGATAGTGTTTGAGCCCCAGACTACTGAACAACTTAGTCTTATTATTGTACCCTGGATACTCAAGGTAACAATTTTGATACTTCTAGATAATGATGCTAACATCTTTGTTTTTAATTATAGAACTTCCTAAGAGAGTGACAATTAACCAAACACTGGGTGGAAAAGAGGAAGTGTCCAGGTACCAAAGCCAGATTCTTGTCTTATGGCAACAGAACTCAGAACATCTTAGCTTAGCAACAGAGTGCACAGTAGGACATAGATTGTTCACACAGAACCTGCCTGTGACATTCTGGCCTTCTAGGCATCAATTCCAGGCTGGAACCCGAGTCAGGACTCTGCCCTAAGGTTCAAGGAAAATCCTGTTCCAGACATGGGATATAGTAAAGTTCAGATAATGACATGTGTCCTTGGGTCAGTTTATGGGATACACTGATGTCTTCCCTTTAGAAACTCCCCTAAATGCTCAAATTATGTGTAGTGGAATTCTCTCAGTCTTGAAACAGAATGATACTTGAATATAATTCCTTAAAATGCAGGGCCTCAGCATCATTTTGAAAGTGCAGGAGGATCTAATCAGTGTGTCAGTTAGGTTTTTGTTGCTGTGACCAAAATACCTGACTAGAACAATTTAGAGAATAAGTATAATTTGACTCAAAGTCTCAGAAGTTCAGTCCTTGGTTGGCTGAGTCCATTGCTCTGTGGTCTGATGTGAGGCAGAACATCATGGTGGAAGTGTCTTTTCAGTTCATGGTAACCAGGAAACAGAAAAAGAGAGGGGAGGGGCTTCAGGAATGAACGATGAATCAGTGCATGCTACCAGTAACCTATCTATTCTAGCTGCCCACCTGCCTACAGTTATCACCCAAGTACTCAATTCAAAATAGGGCAGAATAATTAGGTTACAGCTCTTTTAATCTAATAATTTCACCTCTGTATTAACATAAGAGCTTTGGGGGGACACCTCATATCCAAACTGTAACATTCTGTCAAAAGCTTATGTCCACTTCACAATGCAAAATGTCTTTAGTTCATCTCCAGGAGTCCTCACTATCTAAACAGTTTTAGCATTGCCCAAAAGTCCAAATCCAATGTCTCCTCTGAGATATAAGGCAAACTCTTGGCTGTGAACCCTTGTAAAAATAAAAAGACACTCACACACATTCAACATATTATAGCACAGACTAAATATTATCACTTAAAAAGGGAGGCGTGAAAGGGGAGGATGGGAACAAAACAAGACTGAAACCTGCCTGGGCAAACAAGCCCTGTAGCTCCACATTCAGCATCTGAGGCACACAGGGGCAAAATGTGATCTCTAGAGGTCTGAGGAAGTCCCACACTTTTGGCTTTGGTGCTTAGAGCACTCATGACCTCTTTCTTAGCCTGCCTCTCTCTGCAGACAACAGATTCTCTTGGCAAACAGTCCACATTACTGGCACTTCTTAACTCCTGAGGTCTCCATTTGAACTCAGCTTCTCCTTCCAAGTTTTATGCATAGCCCTCTCAGGGGCAGCCTACTGGTCTTTGACTCTGCTTCACTTTGCCTCATCTAGGACGCCTTCTTAGAAATCTTGGTTTAAACCTCCATGACCTCTTACTCCAGCATCTGGTATTCCTGCAGAACAAGTACCACGTGGACAAAGCCAAGATCTGCTGCCAGCTTTAAATTATACTAAATGTCCTGGGCAGAGTACAAAGAACAAATCAAAATAAAATAACACCTAGAGATGGGGAGAGGAAGAAAATTAGGACATTAAGAACCAACACACACCACAGCAGTGAATATTAGTAATATATTCTCTGCTAAGAGCTACCATAACAAAATGCCACAGACAGGGTGCTTTAAGCAACAGAAACTTATTTCTCATAGTTGTGGAGCCTGAAAATTCTGAGACACAAGTGGGTTTGGCTTTTCCTCAGGATCCTCTTTTTTCATTTTCTTCTCCTTCTTCTCCTTCTCCTTTTACCAGTGATTGAACCCAGGGGCACTTAACCACTGAGTCACATTCACAGCCCTTTTTATATTTTATTTAGAAACATGGTCTCACTAAGCTACTTAGGACTTCACTAAGTTGCTAAGGCTGGCTTTGAACTTGCAATCCTCCTGCCTCAGCCTCCCTTCTAAGCTGCTGGGAAGGTTCCTCTTCTTGATTTGCAAAGAGCACTTTCTCACTATACCTTCACAAGGATGTTTTCTATACATGTATCCTGGTATCTCTTCCTTTTCTAATAAAGCCCTAACATTATGTCCTCTGCCAACTTTAGTAATCTCTTTAAGGCTATATCTCCACACACAGTCCCACTGAGTATTAAGATTTCTACACGTGCATTTGGGAGAGTGGGGGTGGTACAATCAACCTATAACATCTGGGGCTATTTTTTCACTCATTTGTCTCAGACTTAGAGCTGCAGAAGCAACAACCCCAAAACAAACAGGAACAGACCAAAAAGGGGGGGGGAGTCCCTGAACAATTTCATATCAATATCATAGCCAAAAGACCAAGAAAAGAGTAACCTAATAAGACAGAACTTCCTAATAATCATAATTATTAGTAACCTAATAATCATAACTTCCCTATTCCAGCCAAAAATGGTTGAAGAATTCGTGACCCACCTCACCATTGTCCTCAATGCATAGTGGAGAGCCAGGACTTTTTCCCTTGTTTAGCCATAAGGAAGGTTCCACTCCTCCCCACTTCCCTACAGGCTTGGTGTCAGAGAAAGCTACATGAGAACCTAAGACTTTCATCTCCACCAGGCCACAGCAAGCTCAAACAGTGAGGTGTCAATGGAGATAAACTGGGGAGCAGAAACTCTGACCTGCATTCAGCACCTTCCCTATTGGGGTAATGTCAGAGGACGAACAGTGGGAAGCCAGGGCTTGCAGCATCCCTCACTGCTTATGAGACTTCCCTCCCCATCTTCATTGGAGGTCGTGTAAGGAGCAGCACAAAGACACATTTTCTCCTCTGGGCCAGGGTGGTGTCAGCAAAGGCAGAGATGAGAATCTGGATCCTCATCCCAGCTCAGCGACGGAGAGGCCCATATACTGGGTATCCATGAAGGTCGAGGGGGGAATCTGGACTTGTACCCCCAACAAGGCAGTACTAAGGTGCCATCTCCTTTCTGACATAAGTAAGTCTGCTAAAAGTGATGATTTTAATTAGATTCAGAGTCTCATAACATGATATCAAAAACGTTCATGGGACAATAAGAAGGCAACTTTTCATACAAGGATGTTAACAGGAAAAGACCATAACAGATACCAACAGTGAGATGACACACATGTAGGCATTATTTGGAGATTTAAATGTAACCATCATTTAAATGCTTTACTAGGAAATTATAAATGTGCTTGCTAAAGAAAACAAATCTCAATGTCCATATAGTTTCACTGGAGAATTTTGACAAATGTTTAAAGAGGAATTGACAGAAGAGAATTGATGGATGAATCAATAGGAATTGATGAAGAGAGGGAAAAATTTATTTCATAAAGTAAATAATACACTAATAGTGCTAATAATAATGATGATAATAATAGGAATGTATAGCAGTTTTCATGAATATAAATATGAAAATACGAACAAATTATTGGTAAATATGTGCAGCACACACACATACACAAAAAGGGGTGTATTCTAGTAACATAAGGTTGGTTCAACATTCAAAGATAAAGTAACCCACCATATTAATAGACTAAAGAGGAAACATCCTATAATCATAGCAATCAGTGTGGAAAATTTTCTGGACATAATTTAACATCAATTTATTATTTTAAAAACACTAAGAAATATAGTCATACAAAGGAACTTCCTCAAATTGATATGGGGCATCTTCGGAAAACCTACAGCTAACATCATTCTTAACAGGAAAAGACTAAAGTTTTTCACTCTAATATCAGGAGAAAAAGGAAATGGTATCTTCTTTAACCACTCCTCTTCAACATATTGCTGGAAGGCAACAAAATAAATAAAATACAAGAGCAATAAAGGAGAATAAACAGAATATAGATAGGAAAGGAGGAATAGTCTATAAAGAAAACCCCAAGGAATCTATATGAAAACTCCCCAACAAACATTTGAGTACAGCAAGTTTTTACAGGCTATATGCTCAACATAAAATATTCAACAGTTATTTCTTATACTAGTACTGAACAGGAAGAAACTGAAATTTTAAAAATAACAAAATCTAGAATTATTAAAAAGCAAAATAAAATCTACAAACATGTACAGGACTTGTATGTTGAAGAATACAAAATGACTTTAATAAAATAAAAAAATAGAAGTAAATAAAATGATATGGGATGTTTATAAATCAGAAGAAACAATGTGTTAAAAAATATCAATTCTCACTGTGCGTGGTAGTGCATGCCTAAAATTCCAGCAGCTTGGGAGGCTGGGGTAAGAGGATCACAAATTCAAAGCCAGCCTCAGCAACAGTGAAGGGCTAAGCAAATCAGTGAGACCCTGTCTCTAAATAAAATACAAAATAGGCCTGGGGATGTGGCTCAGTGGTTGAGGGCCTCCAAGTTAAATCCCTGGTACCTGCCTCCCCCCAAAAAAGTCAATTCTCTCCATTTGATATACTGTTTAACTTAATTTTAATCTATCAAATTCCCAGCTAGACTTGTAGATGTGGTCAAGTGCATTTCAAAATGTATATAATCATCATCATCTTCAAAGGATTTATAACCTCCCACATACTTCGTTATTTCTAGATTACTTATAATATCCAATACAATGTAAATGCCATGTAAAAAGTCATTTGCTGTATGGTTGAGGGATTACTAACAAGAAAAAAAATGGCTGTTCATATTCAGTACAGGCAAAAGTATTGTTTCTAATATTCTAAAATAATTTTGAAAGAAAACAGAAAATGAGAAGAATCACCATACCTGATATCAAGATTTATAACATGTTGAACATCCTTAAACCAAAAATTCCAAATCTGAAAAATCCCAGATCCAAACCAGTATTGGTCCCAACAATTTTGAATAAGTAGTACTCAACGTGTTCACAACTACAGTGTTCAAGATAGTATGTTATTTGTGATTACGCACAAACATACACACACACAGACAGAAATAAGAACTCAGAAATAGCCCACACAAATAGGGCCAATTGATGTTTTTTTTTTTTTTGCAAAATACAAAAGCAATTCACTGTTTATAGTACTTGCAACAAATATCACCAGTTTAAATTCCTTACCTTATACAAGTTCAAATTCAATTATATATTTGAATATAAAATGAAAACAAACATTTAAGAGAAAATCTTCATCTCTGATGAAGAGTGCTTAGATGTAACACAAAAGCATGATCTATAAAAGAAAAAAATCAATAAAACTTTGACTATTTGAAGGCCCTGTTATGATGATGAAGAGCTAAATTAGAGCCCAGGAGAAAATACTTGTAAATCATGTATCTTACAAAGGACTCATATCTAGAATACATAAAGTATTATCAATGCTCAATGAATTCAGATCTAAAAATTCATTTTGTAAATGAGCAAAGGAGATAAATAGACATTTTGCTGAAGAGAATACACAAAGAGCCCTCCATATCCCAGTGCTTCACATGTGCAGATGCAATCATCCATGGATCAAAACTGTTAGAAATGAAACTTGTGTCTGTACTGAATATAAACAGCCTTTTTTTCTTGTTAATATTCCCTCATTTGTACAGTAAATGACCATTTACATGGCATTTACATTGTATTGGGTATTATAAGTAATCTAGAGATGACTTAAAGTACGTGGAAGGTTATGAATACAATATATGTAAATACTTCACTATTTTATATAAGGGAGTAGGGCATTCTCAGATGTTGACATCAGTGGTACATCCTAGAACCAATACCCTGAAGATAAAAAAGGACAGCTGAACAAATGACAAACATGTGGAAAGTTGCTCAACACTACTAGCAAATTAAGGTAACAATGAGATATCACTACACACATATTAGGGCAGTTTACTTAAAATCAAAAATGTTTGCCAATTACTGGCTAGGATGTGGAGAAACCATATCTCTCAAATATTGCCAACAGAAACATAAAATATTACAGCAACTCTGGAAAATAGTTTGGCAGTTTTATTAAATAAGTAATAATAATGATGACAATAAGTGTAAACTTATAACATGATACAGGAATTTGTACCCATGGATATTTATGACAGATAAATATAAATTTATGTCTGAAGGAAAACGTGCACAAATGTTCATAGCAACTAGGTAGTAGTTTGAAACTGGAGACAACACAAATATGGTTCATACTTAAATATTTGGGCAGTGTTAAAAAAAAACCTGTGATACATGCAACAGTTTGGATTGAGGTCAAGAGTGTTACGCTAAGTGAAAAGATGCCAGAGTCAAAGGTGTAATTTCACTTATATAACATTCTCAAAATGACAAAATCACATTTTGTAGTCAACACAGTGGTGACTGCCAGAAGTTAGGGATGGTGGAACGGAATGGGTATGACTCTAAAGGTGCAGCATGAGAGAAGTCTTTATAGGATGTAACAGCTTTGTATGTTGATTGCAGTGATGGTTACAGATCTATATGTGTGATAAAGTGGCATTGAACTAGACAGGCACACAGTATAGAGGTCCACATTTTTGATGCTATGTCACAGCTATATAAATTGTAAACACTGTGAGAAATTAGATGAAGTATATACGACGCTGCCTTGTACAATCTTTGTAATTTCCTGTGGATCCATAATTATTCCCAAACAATGTTTAATGGTGCTCTCAATAAGCAAACAAAGCCAACAATCATATTCCACGACTTTGTGGCTCCAGCTCTATTTCAGGAGAAGATTCTGAACCATCATATAGCATGCTTCAGACAGTCTCCTCTGTCTAAGAAATGCTTGTGTGATTATTGCTGGTGCGTTGGTTGCCACCAGCCCCTCTACTAACAGTGATTCTCAAGATGAATTTACTTTGAGCAAGTAACAGCACTGAAAATGAGTCTCATTTGAGGTGAGTTTTCAGCTTGCAGAGCCCCAGGCCCATTTACATGAAGAGAGACATCTTCCTGAGACAACCAGTGTGATTTCCTCAGTGCCACCAGGCATAACAGGAGTGAGATAAGTAAGGAGGCTCCCAATAGGTGTCAAATTTTAAACATAAAGGGGCAGGATTAACTCTCAAAATTTCAAGGAAAAGAGGATTGGTCTACTGGGTTAGTAATATTATACAGTTTCTTTTGTGAAGTCCACATTGGAACCCATAGGGAGATCTGTGAAAAATAATGTGCTAATACTCAGGAAAGATGTTTCCATGCTGGTTTCCTCTCCTAGTGATTATCTCCAGAGAAGCCAGACCTTTTGTCCTAACAAAACTTTTCTTCACTGGACCCCTCCAGGCTGGGGATAAAAAAATGCAAGATGGGTCTATAATTTAAATGTCAAGGGCTTCTTCCCCTTAAGACCCTCCTTGTTAGCATACCTAGGTTTTCAATTCAGAATCTGAGGAATTCTTAGAACTGTCCAGCAGAGGGACCCCCAGTTTTAGACATGAATTTCTATTTAGGTTAATCTACTTCTAACTTCTTGACTCTCATGATGAGGAAAGTGAGCTGAGGAAGGCTACATCTTACTCTGAATACTGGGAGCCATCCCTGGCTTTAAATCAGGCAAGGCATTATGAGGCTTGTGCCTCTGTGCCATGATAGCACAGAGACCAGGGGGGCATCTAATGGGGAGGTTTAAAGGAGGGACAGCATTGAAGATAGAGATAGGAAAAAAATTGCCACACTGGCTATACAAGGTAGAAAAACTGGTGTGACCTGGTGATTGATCAGAGGAGGAAGAAGTTTACCAGGTTTGCAGCATGGGCATCTGGGTGCAAAGATGCTGGAATGACCCTTCATCCCTTTGCCTATTATGATAGTTGATGAGAAGGAAGCACCACTTTGTGGGTGTCCTACTAGTAAGAAGGTAAATTAATTACATAGATTACTCAGCCCCTCAACCTAGAAAGTGTTTTATTGATCATAGTCACAATTCATGTTCCTAGCAAGGCTGGTTGATGTATATCTTTGACAAGCAACTGGGCCCCTTTCTCTATAGCTCTCAGGAGGAATGGTTTAGAATTGCTATTCCAAAATCCAGATGATCTAATTTTAGATAAGTACCCTAAGATATTATGTTGCTTCTCACTTAAGACCATCCACAACAATACACTAGATTCAGTCAATTCATGAACTATTTTTTGAATTCATAAAATTATAAATTAAATTTATTTTAACTGATACATTAAAACATAAAACATGAACTATTCTTTAGCTTCTCTTCACTAGAAATAGTATAGTTTAATGTGAAAGAGTTCCTACTAAGGTTGTTGTATGGCCATTTTATACTGCATACACTTTAAATTTTTCACACACAGACTATAATACTCTACAGCACATATTTTTGAATGTTCATTCTTCCAATTTCCAGATGTTGGAGCAAACTTCAAGTTGTTTTTTGAGGAAGCTTGTGGCCCTTTCAGAAGAAAGTTGCTGGACTCCCAAGCCCTAGGGTGGTTGTATAAAGGTTGCTCATACTAGGTCTCCTATATTTTCATGAGCAGCTCTCCCTGTGAAGAAGAAGTCTTTGCCTTCACCTCAGATTATTTCCATTCAGTGTATTCCCAGATGAGAAGTTTCTAGGTGGTTTAAAATATTTCTATGTTTAAACATATTAACATGTTTAATGTGTTGGAGATGTATTTGGCTGAACTGATTTCAAGGCAAATTGTATTAATTTATACTTTCATCAGTTGTATTTTAGGGTCATGGTTTCATAACAAGCTTATTCACATTGATGTTCTATTTTATTTGATTTGATTCTGTGCCAGTTTAATCAAAGAAAGCAGGGATACTGATCTAATATTTCTGCCTTTAAATACTAGGAAGATGCAATAGTTTTGGTGGTTACTTCCTGTTGGTATTTCTTTTTAGTGTCACGATGTCTTTTGCTCATTTATTTATGGAGTTTTTAGTTTATCTCCATTGTATAACAAAAACATCTGTACAACATTTATCCACATTTTCCCACTTTCAAATAACCAGGTCTTGAATTTATTTTCACTCCTTATTACCTTGTATTTCCATATATTCTTAGTTTTCATTTTCTGCCTTCTGCTTTCATAATGTTAAGTGTTCTAAACCTTTTCAGTAGGAATTTTATTTCCTCTTTCATTTGTAATGAAAAATGTTTTTGTTTACATCTCATAATTCAATCAAATTAAGTTTTTTTTTTCCTTTAGCATTGCTTAAAGCAAGTTATTAGGTTTGTAATCTGGTATGAGATAAAAGTGATATGTGTAGGGGAGGGTTATAAATTAGAAAGTAAACTTTTCTTTCGTGAAGTAGAGCCAAACACACCTGAAGTATGGCACCAATCATATGTTATATTCCAAATGTTCCACAAAGGGCAACATGTTCATACACCCCATGGGTAAATGGCTTGGAGAAAACGTTAAAAAAAAAAACCTCTTAAGCAAAGTAAAACCAAACAAGAAATACTAGACCAACGTGCCAGTTTACTCTCTCAGCCACGCCTGATTTTGGGGGGCAAGGGTTGGTAGTTCTCAGCTGAGCCACTGCTATCACCTTCAACAGGTATTTGCTTTTGATTGATTTGAGCAGACTGACCCTCCAAGTTTCTGGAGGGCCTGAGCACACAAACACCTTGTTGAATATCACTTGTAGCCAGGCGGGTCGTGGGCATGGGGTCTAATCGTTCTACATAGCTTGGCTTTAAGAGTACTGAAATAGACTCTCCACCCTGCTCCTTCCTACTAAAGCAGTAGTGCCGCAGCACCTAGGGCAGCAGGGATCACTGAGTGAAGTTCGCATTAGACTTTAGGGAAAAATATTTCACTTCGGTCTATTGTGTAAGAGAAAAGGAAGAATGTTTGGCAAGGAGATTGGTAAAATTATGGAAAAAATCATAATGCAGGTAGTAGCACTGCCGGAGGGCGGTGGCCATGGCAGCACTTGTAGCAGCATTAACTTGACGCTAGGTGGCAGACGAATCCCACCATCGCCACTTCTCTCGTCTAGGGCTTCTGATCGGGATGTGGGGTTGCCTTTCTGGATTCCAGCAGGACAAGGGGTTGCAAGCAGGGCTTATGCCCCCCACCCAGGAGAAGAATAGTGATCTAAGGAAAGTCGTTTTGTGTATAACACCTTTGTGTGACCCTGGATATTTCTCTCTAAAACAGGCCAGTTCACATCCTCGTCCCTTTCCATCCCCACCAGGTTATGTACCAAAGAGTTGACTGCAGTTATTTAACCACTTCAAATACAATGACACCCCTTTCCCCGAATTAGGATTAAACCTTCCCTACCAAGAGCTTTCCCTAGACCTCCATATCCCACAGAAACCCTCCTGTCAGCTCATCCTAACAAGCTACTACCTCTTGGATGAACAGGGTTCCTAGCTCCTTGAACTCTATTTTGTTTTCCTTTTCCAAATTATAAGCCTAGATATTTTGTAAGGAGAATGTTTCCATCCCAGTTCCAATGTTGATGAAACCCAAAGCTGAGCTGCTGGACAATCCCTTTGGGCCACATGACTGACAATCTCTTTGTTTCTCCTCATGGCTAACACACCTGGAGATTTGTGATCCTGGAGGTAGATGATCCTCCTTCCCCCACATACCCTTAATGAAATATTCTATTTGAAATTACACCCTTACCAGCTTGGAACTAACATGTACAATTTAAGTAGCCTACTGTGTCATACACACTAACCTGCAAAACGAGAATAATAATGTTTAGTTGGAAGGATTATTGTGAGGATTAAATCAGATAAGGTGTGCAACCCCCTCTTGATTCTGACTCCCTAATGTGTGAAGTTTCACTTTTGGTATAATGAAAATCTTACATTTTTACCACCCACCACAACCAGTGTCATCATAAAGATGAATGGAGTACTCTCCTTGGAAAATAGCTTTGTCACCATGGTTTTTACTATCACTGATAGTAATCTTGGTGTTTATGTCTATACAGACAGTATAGTAAAACTTGGCTCCCACCACCTAGGGTAAAAATTAGAATAAAGACAAACACTTCCATGTTATGCTGAAAGTATATTTTTATATATAGATATAGATATTTACTTTTTTGCAGACGGTTTTACTGATGAGTCATTTTAACATTAAAGAACAACCTATTACAATGCTACATAAACTGTACCAGAATGAGATGGATAGCTTGTCAATTCATTTCACAAAGCCAGCACAACTCTGATACCAATACATAACAATTATAACACAAAACAGAACCACAGATTTCACTTAAAAATACAGTTGCCAAAATACCAGAGAACAGTAGCAGATTAAAATCAACACCACATGAAAATTTACAAAGCTTTGGCAGATATGAAACCAGATTGAAATTTCAAAGTTACACACACAAAACTGGAACAAAACACCAGGAACAAAATTCCCCCCCCCCACCCCACCCTGTAAATAGACACTGACTGGGGACCCAAAGGAACAAGATCTGTAACACCAATTACTGGGGAGGGGGACTGCTGGTGGGGTCATCAGAATTATCACCGGCATCAGGCTCATCCTCGTCCGAATCTTCGGACTCTAACTCTGCCAGTGCTTCAAGGTAATGGAATGGCCAGCACCGAGGATCTTTCTTATGGAGCTTGGCCAAAAACCTCAGGACAAGCATCTTGCTGGTTTCGAGGAATGCTCGGGGCCCCCAGAGGAACTCATATTCTGCTGGCTCAGTGCAAGGAATTCTCCTGTACTCTAGGTACTTATGCCTCACAAACACGTCAGTGATGAGCTTCCTCATGTTTCCAAAGAGACCATGTGTCTCCTGGATATCAAACCCTAACTTGAACAGAAAACTGAAGATCAAATGCTCCCTGACACAATTGCCTTTCATAAAGATGAGGCTCAAAACCACCATCAGGAGGCCAAACTTGGGCCGGTCTAAATAGGATGCAAAAAAACCACGATGAAGATGCCCCAGCTTGTTGATGATAATGTAAGAGTAGTTTGGGGTATCATTTTCCTTCATTTGACAACCAAAGGCACACTCTAGCTTATTATTGGCACGGCTGAAGATATCTAAGCACTCATCTTTGTATTCTCGGATGATGACATTCACCATCTCCGAGCGCTGGATTGGCACCTTGGCTTGGTCCTGGACCAAGAAAAACTGCACCAATGCATTTGCTCTCTCATTTGAGGGAGACGATGACTGAGTCTCCCCTCTGGGATCCTCCTGGATGGCACTGGGTCCCTGAGAGAGACATGGGACCTCAGAGATAATCAAGGGCTGAGGGCTACATGGGCCTTCACAGTGACCCAGGTCCCTTGAGGTACTTGGGCCTTCCCAAGAACTCAGAGCCCAAGATGTGCTGGGCCCCTCCCAGCCACTCAGGACCCTGGAGGTACTAGGACACTCCCAACCATTCATGCCACGGGAAGTGTTTGGGCACTCCCAGTCACCCAGAACCTGTACAGAGCTTTGCACCTCCCAGTCATACAAACTGAGATTCTCCCAGGCCCGTGGGCCCTGCCAGTCATGCATGGCCATTCTATGGCCACTGTTGTCCTCTTCTGGTTCCAGATGCTTCTTCTTCCGGGTGGCTTTGCCCGAGCGACGAGGTGGCTCCATGGTCTTGGAGGCTTCTTGCACAGTGGCAGCTGCCTGGGGGGCAGCTGCTGTACCCATCAGGATGGTGGGCACTACCTTGGACGCCTGTGAGGCATTCACATCAGGCTTTGGAACCCATGGAACAGCAGGCAAAGCCTCAATGCAGGCATATGGATCCTGCAGAGCAAATGGCAGTGACCTCGGGCTCTCCGAGGTGGCAGATGGGCCTTTGAAGGCATTAGAAGAGGCAGGCTGGAAGTGGGAGGTAGATGGAAAGACCCTTGAAGTGGCAGTGAAGGTCTCCGATGTGGCAGGCAAATTTTTCCAGGCAGTTGGCAGGTGTGCTCTGGTAGCTGACACTGCCCTTGGAGCACAGAAGGTGGCAGCAAAGATCATGCGGTCCTTTGAAGGGGCCCTTTTCTCCTTCGAAGAAGTCCTACGGTCTTTAGAAGAGCCCCTAGGTTCTATAGAAGAGGCCCTGGATTCTCCTGATGGAGTCATGAGTGATTTATTGGAGCCCCTGGGAAAATTTTCCCCCCCTACGGGGGCTCCTGGCTGGGCCTGCAAGATGGGGGGTGGGCCTTGCCAAGAAGGCTGGAGTTGCAATGCGGGCATTTCTGCCTGCGAGCCCGTGGGCTGGGCCTGCTGGGTGGGTAGCTGGATTTGCACGGCTTTTTGGGAGGCCTGAGCCCCCCGAAAGGGCTGCTGCTGCTCCAGCTGGACGATCCGAGGGGCCTGACCCTGGGCCTCCTGGGCAGGCAGAGGCTGCCAGAAGTGAGTGGGTGCCTTTGGTGCCTGCCAGGCCAGTGCTTGAGCCTGCTGCACTTCCTGGAACTCCATTGATGTCGGCAGCTCCTGTGGCACCGGAGGCTGGCCTTTGGGGGCCTGCCAGATGATGGATGGACAGTGCACAGCCTGCTGGGTGGCAGCCTGTGGGACAGACAGCGGGGCCGGCAGCACTGGCTGGGGCACCTGCGGGCCAGCTGGTGGCACCACAGGTACCTGCGTAGCTGGTGGTGCCGTAGGCACCTGCGGTGCCACCTGCACCTGCGGGGCCGGCAGCCGAGCCTGCGGGGCCTGCCGCAGGGGAGGTGGGGGTGGCAGGGCTTGCCATAGCTGTGGCTGGGTGGGCAAAGCCTGTGGAGCTGGACGGATGGGAGGTGGTGCCTGACGGATCAGTGGTGGTGCCTGGCGCATCATGGGTGGGGCCTGGCGTATCACAGGTGGGGCCTGGCGTATCACAGGTGGGGCCTGGCGCAGCACGGGAGGGGGGCCGGGCCGGATGGGTGGGGGGCCGGGCCGGATGGGTGGGGGCCCCTGGCGCACAGGTGGTGGTGCTTGCCAGGCAATTGCAGGTGCCTGCCAGGTGACCTGGGTGGTCTGCCAGGTCAAGGGCGTGGCCTGCCAGCCTTGAGGGGGCGCCTGCCACCCTGGAGAGGTGGCTTGCCACCCTGGGGGTGTGGCCAGCTGCACCTGGGGGGCCTGCGGGCCCTGGGGAACCTGTGGAGGAGCCCTTATGACTGGGGACTGGATTTGCAGGATCAAAGGTTGACCCTGCGGGGCCCAAGAAGCCACAGGCTGTGAAGGGGGGGCCACTGGTTGCGCCAACGGTGCTCCTGAGGCTGGAGCCTGGATGATCGGAGCTCTCGAACCTGGAGGATGAATCATCACGACACCAGGACCTGGAGGCTTGGCCATCGGGGTTGCAGAAGGTGGAGGCTGGGTCATCAGGGCTGCCGGCGGTGGAGGCTGGGCTATCGGGGCTCCTGGAGCAGGAGGCTGGACCATCAGGACTCCCGGCGTCAGAGGCTGGGCCATCAGGACTCCCGGTGCTGGAGGCTGAGCCATTGGCGTCCCAGGAGGAGGAGGATGCGCCATCGGTGTCCCCGGTGGAGGAGGATGAGGCATCGGGGTCCCCGGAGGGGGAGGATGCGCCATCGGGGTCCCCGGAGGTGGAGGATGCACCATCGGGGTCCCCGGAGGCGGAGGATGGGCCATCGGGGTCCCCGGAGGGGGAGGATGGGCCATCGGCGTCCCCGGAGGGGGAGGGTGGGACATTGGGGTCCCCGGAGGAGGAGGATGAGCCATAGGGGCTCCGGGAGCAGAAGGATGCACCATCAGAACTCCCGGAGTTGGAGGCTGGGCCATAGGGGCTCCCGGAGGGGGAGGATGAACCATCAGGACTCCGGGAGTCGGAGGTTTGCCCATTAGGCCCCCCAGCGGGGGAGCCTGGACCATTGGTCCCCCCAGGGCAGGAGGCTGGGGCATGGGAGCCACCGGGGCAGGCAGCTGGCCCTGTGGAGCCTCCCAGGCAGGCTGAGGTGCCTGCCAAGCGGCCAATGAAGCCTGTAAGTCAGTAGGAGGCGGATCCCAAGGGACAGGAGGAGCCCGGGAGGAAGCAGGAGGGGCCCGCATCAGAACCGTAGGGCGGCTATAGACAGGCGGCTTCGGGGCCTCCGCTGGAGGGCTCGAATCACCCAGATTCTTACTTAGCTGCGACATGTCCCTTGGCTGACAGCTGGTGGGTCTTTTCCTCCGACAGCTGCTGGGCCTTTTCCTCCAGAGAGCAGAGAATGCCTACGTGGCTGTTCAGAAGCTCCCTCCCTGCTGAATGCTGAATAGGAAGTGAGTGCTGCTCGCTCTGCAGCTTTCCGCAGTAAGAAGGAGGGGGGAAGGGGGCTCAATCCCGCCCCTTCCCCGCCCCCGACCACCACAAGTGGATAGAGCAGAGGGGCGTCTACCAAAGTCCTGGCTGACACAAGATCCTTTCTCACTCTTTCCAGTTCCCAAACGCAGCCCGGTCAGTCTCTTCATGCATGAGTTTTCACAGGGGAGTGACAGGAACAGATTTATGTTTTAGAAAAATCACTGTGCTGCAGTATGAAGTGGGAACAGACCACTGGCAACATGGAAGCTATCCAAAAAGGGAGGGGGACTGTGTGGTCTGAGCTCAGATATGAAGTACATTGACGTAAGAGAGACTCCGCAGCTATACTAGACAGCTATTATAATTTAATGCAGGAGATAAAGAAATAGGGAAGATATGCAGGTCTCTGTCTTAAAAAAGAGGTGAGTTTTGGGGATAGTTTATTCTCTTAGGGACACAGAGAGAGAAACATGGGAAAAGCAATGCACGAGTACTGACTGGGACATGGGGCATTTGTAATGCTGTGGGACAGCCACAGAGAGATGCCCTGCAGGCACACTGGGATAACGGTAGGAAAATTTCTGAGTGAGGAGTCCAGTTTAACTATTTAGGAAAACAGCTGTGGGAGTGAATGTGTTTGCAGAAGAAGGTCGTTAGAGTGAAATTCCTGACACGTCTTGAAGATTACTGGCATTTTAGAGATAGAGAAAAATCATGGCAAAGAGTAGACAGAGAAAGCAAAGAAATCTTGGAAATTAAGATGTGCCAGAAATCAGTAAAAGGTAGCATTTTCAATCTAGGGGAAACTGCCTGTGGAATGTCTGAGATGAGGAAATGAAGTGAGAAAGAAATTTTTAATATGAAAACAAAAGAAATGCACCAGAAAATGAGCAGATAAGTAGATCCAAATAGGTAGAAAAAATAGATGAAGAATATAGAAAAAATTTTCTGGGAAAACTACTCCTGGATAAAAACTAATTTATAAACAAGGCAGATGATGCATTAACAGATAAAGCAGAAGACATCAAACCTGAGTAAGAGTATTCTACTCTCTGCTCAAAACAAAGTGACCATCTCAGTTTAGTTGGGCAGTTTTCTGGAAACATACAAAGTAATAAATATCAAGGACATTTCATTTACAAGGGGCTTTTTGCAGCCTAGGGAAGAGTCCATAGTGATGAAAAAATGCCACAAGGGGGCGGAAGAGGATGATGAAGGCTACACCCCACTCCTAAGTTATTATTCATTAGACAGTGTTCCTCAAATTTGTTTATTATGAATCCAAAGAAGACATATGCACACTCTAAATGTTGCCATGCCTTAAAAAATGACAGGAGAATTTTGAGGTGAGGTTTCAGTGATTTTCTGGCCACTGAAGGGATGTTATTATTTCAGGAACATTTTCTTTTCAAAAACAAGTGGCTTTTTAAGGGTCCCTTATGGTAGGTCATTCCTGTGCATACCCAGAGAAGGCTATCTAGTCACAGAGCCTTCAACACAGAAAGCTGTTTCTACAGAACGGATGCCTCAAGACTTTCCGATTTTCAGTCCCTTCCCATGAGTTCATGGTCCAAATTTACATAAGAGTTCCTCATTGCATAAGGTTTCTCCTCAGTGGGACCAACTCTAAATGCATAACCCTCATGCTCCCCTATTATCAATCAGCCACATGTTGTTTCTGACTGTGGATGCTTTGGGGAGTCAATTTATTTTTCAACCTATGATATTTCTGCCCTCACTAAAGCATACTTTTTCCTATTCTGACTCAAATGTATAAATTAATCAGAGATTAAGTTCTCCCACTAGCCATTTGTTTTTCACAGTTGTGATAGTTTTGACCTTTAGTCCACCATGCTGTGGGTCATCCCACGGGATAAATGGACACCAGTAGGACCAAGCTATCCTCACCAACACTGAAGCTCATTGAATAGTACTGCCACATAATGTCAACTCCCACCAAATCCATTCTGTGAAAAGAACCCCAGCTTATACCAACAGGCAACACACAAGCAAGAAAGAACATATTTGAAATAATTCAGAGAAACAAAGCACACCATGTAGGTGTAATTAGAAATGAAAGATAAGCAACTCATACATCTGTACCTTTGCTGCTCCTTGATAACTTTCATGAACCACCGGGTAAAAATTGAGATTTAAATATCTTAGAGGCTAGTAAAGTGGGCACATTGAGTTCATCCTCTTTAAAAAATATATCTGCTTCTTTTAGGCAATGGATGCTTTCAGATCCAGGCCACTTGAGGAGCTCAATTTAGCCACATATAAATTGCTTAACCCCAACATCAAATACACCCCAGCAGCCACAAGACACAGCCCCATTGTGAAAACTGACCATCTTTAAAACAGCAAAACCTGCTATGTCCTGAGGCTAGAAGGACATTTAGACTGCAAGTCCTAAATAGATCTATAAAAATCCCTCTGGTAGAATCGCCCTTCTGTATGTATAGCCTTCTTCCTCAATATCTCTGTGGCAAGCATTGTAAAGATTTCCCTTCCTTACTTCTGTATAAAACAGCTTGAAAATTCAAAGGTAGAAGAAACAAAGGGGACAGAATGCTCATGCAATGTTGGCATCTGTCGGTCCTCTGAAAAAGACTTTGAGTGAACTGCACCAGTATATATTTGAGGTATGAAAAATAATTGAAAAGAATTAGAGGAAGGAGAACTAAGAGTAGAGTCGTAACAGCAGGAAAATGGTTGACTTGAGAGCAGGCTGCAGCCTTGTATTTTTCGCTCTTGCATCCTAGTTTGCCTTGAGTGGTCAGTAAGGGGTTGTTGAATGAAAGGGAAGATTAGCACCAGAGCTGCCTCTCTCACTCCTATGTAGCTGTTAGATTTGCCGAAAGTACTTGTGAGGAAAACAAGCAGTTATGGTCTTTATACACTCTAAAATTAGTTATTTATGAAATGCTTTTGTTAAGTATTCTCTAGTTGCCCAGTACTACGCTGTATATAAAACTACAGATTAAAAATATAAAATCTGATGAAAGATCTTATTTTTCGTCACATGGGGATATTCAATACAGTAGTTTTAGAGCAATAAGGCATCCTTGCAATGTTTAAAACCATATTGGTCATTACTGATGCAGATAACTGTGTATTCACTTCTGCTGGGGAACATGAGTGGTGTGGTGCTGTCGTGCTGATTGTAGCACTGAAAAGGGGGAAAAATCCAAGGCTGTGAAAAAGTCTTGTGTATTCTCCGAAGAGACATACTTGGCAGGAAAATAAACAAAGCACAAGAGATAACAGAAATAAAATGTTTTTGAAAGAATTGAAAAGATTTCATTAAAATAGTAAAACTATCATTTATTGAATACTTATTGGATAAAATGCCACTCGCAGAGCTTTACATACACTATCTATTAATTCTTCACAAAATCCATGTGTGTGGTCTCATTTTACATGTCAAGAATTTAGGCTCAAAAGGTTAATTGCCTTGTCTACAATCTAGCGATATATGACAGAAACCAGATTTAAAGCCTGGTATATTTGTTGTCAAAGCCAGCATTCTTAACAATTACACCAGGGCTGCCCAAACCTCTTTTCTGAAATTTAGATACATTCGTACTCCACTCTTGATATGTTTAGTTTTAAACTGTTTACAGGGGGTGCAGTAATGCATGCTTCTAATCCCAGCTACTCAAAGGGTTGAGGCAGGAAGATTGAGAGTTAGAGGCCAGCCTCGGCAACACAGGGACACCCTATTTCAAAATAAAACTTGGATATATTAACCTACAATGAAATGCACAGATTTAAATAATCTGTTTAATGAACTCTGCCACCAAGTAACCAATACTCAAAACAAGATAGGTATTTTCATTATCAAAGAAAGTTATTTTCCTTTTTCAATTTTTCTGCCTTCTCAAACACTTCAATTTCTTTTATTGCAATTTGTTTTGCTGTTTTCAAATTTCATGTAATAGAAATGACATAGTAGATGCGATTTTTTGTGTGCTCAGATTCCTTTGTTCAACATAGTTTTAAAATGTAAATCTGTATTGGTCTCACTCTTGAGACAGCTCACATTCTCCCTTGAATGTGCATCTATCTACCTTCCCAAATAAACTTGTCTATGAAAAAAAAGGAAATATATATTGGAAGTTTTCTATATTTTTAAATTATGAAACCAATTCCATTATGTTTATAACTCCACAATTTTATCTGTTACCTTTTGACATTTGAGATATTTACAATTTGGTGCTATTATGAAAAACATCAGGCTGAAAATCTTTTGCAGGTCTTTTTCTGAGCATATGTTTTCATTTATCTTAGGTAAATAACTAGAGGTTGAATGGCTGGGTCAGAAGGTAAATGTTTGTTTATAAGAAACGGTGACAGTTCCCCATATTAGAGTTAGATCATTTTACACTATCAGAATACAAGGGAACTACAGATACTCAACAGTCTTGCAAAATTTTATAGTGTTAATCTTTTTGATTTGGTCATTCTAGTGAATGTGAAATAATGATTGTACAATTTTTCATTCTAATTACCAAGTATGAGATTACTAGTTGCTTCACATCCTTGTCAAAATTGACATTGTTGAACGTTTTTATTTTAGATATTCCAGAGGATGGGAAATGGTGTGTCCTTGTGGGGATTTGTTAATGCTTTTACTTTTTAATTAGCAGAAAAATTTTTAGAACAGTGGTAGGATTACAGAAAATTTCAGGGAAAAGTTCAGAAAATTCTCTTGCAGATCTCTCACCTATAGAGACTTCCCTTGTGTATCTCTTTCCCTTATTATTATTAGCATGTTGCATTAGTATGTTTGTCACAATCAGGGAGCCAATATAAATATATTGCTATTAACTAAAATCCACAGTTTACACTGTGATATGTCCACAATGTTTAGTTGTCAAATCAGTCTAATAAGCATTTCCATCTCCTTGAATATTTATCATTTCTTTGTGTTAAGAAATTTGAAACACTTTTCTTCTAGTTCTTTATAAAATACAACAAATGGTTTTAAACTATAGTCCCCCACTGAGCTGTAGAGCACTAGAACTGAGTCCTATCTAGCTATATTCTGCTATTTGCCATTCATGCTCCTTTTATCCCCTCCACAACCACTTCCTAGTTTCTAGGGACCACTATCCTACTCTACTTCTATAAAATAAATTTTTAAACTTCCACGTACAAAAAAAAGCATGCAGTATTTATCTTTGGGTGCCTGGTTTATTTCACATAATATAACATGTTGCAGCAAAGACAAAGTTTTTTTTTCTTTTTATGTGTGTCTGTGGTTGAATCCCATTGTGTACACATACCACAGTTCCTTTATTCATTTGTTGATGGATGCATTGTTTTTTTCCCCTGTCTTGGCTATTGGAAATAGTGCTGCAATAAACATGGGAGTGAAAGTGTCTCTTTGATGTACTGATTTCATTTATTTTGGATATGTACCTGGTAGTGGTATGGTTGAGTGATTTGGTAGTTCAATGGGTTTCAAAAAATGTATAATGACATATGCTCACCTCTACAACCATACACTGTATAACCCTGCTTCAATCAACAACTTATTGAGACTACCTACCACATAACTGTGACATGTAGCAGGCTCTACCATGTAGGTTTGTGTAAGTACACTCTTAAAATGTTTGCAGAATGATGAAATGTCTTAATGAGGTGATTCTCAGAATGCATCCTGATTGCTAAGCAATGAATGAATGTACATTATAATACAAAATCATTCAATGCCCTAAAATACCTTGTGCTCTATTCTGCTGAATCCCTGGCAAAGTCTGGTCCTTTGGCTGCCTCCATAGTCATGCTTCTTCCAGAATATCGTACACTCAACTCCTGTTGTGTATGGGAGATTGCTGCCAGAACCCTCGCATGGATACCAAATCTGGGGATGCTCAAATCACTTATATAAATGACATAGTATTTTCATATAACCTATGCACATCCTTCTGTATACTTTAAATCGTATCAAATTACTTATGTCAATATAATGTAAATACTATGCAAATAGTTGTTATACACTATGCTGTTTAGGGAATTTAGTTCTAAAATCCTCTGTACTCTGCCTGTTCACCTTCTTCCTGCTAACCCCTGGCAGTTAATGAGTTTTCCAAAGGTTTGCCTTTTCTAAAATGTCATATGTATTAGTCCTCCCTTATTCACAGTTTGACTTTCCTAGTTTCAGTTACCCTTGGTTAGTCATGCTCCAAAAATATTAAACAGATTCTAGAAATTAAAAAAAATTGTGTTAAATGGTGTACCATTCTGATTAGAAAGATGAGTCTTCACATCCCACACCATTATGCCCCATGAATCATCTCTGTTTCTAGTGTATCCATGCCATATATACTATCCACCTTGAGTCACTTAATTAGCCATCTTGGTTGTCTAATCAACTCTTGCAGTACTTGTGTTCAAGTAACATTTATTTAACTTAATAATGGTCCCCCAAACTATTGCTAGCAATTTTATTACAGTAGAGTGTTATAATAATTCTATTTTGTTGTTATTGTTTTTAATCTCTTTTTGTGCCTAATTGATAATTTAGACTTTATTATAGGTGTCCATGTGGAGGAAATAGCATAGTGTATATACTATCCATGGCTTTAAGCATCTACTAGAATCCTTAAACATATTCCCAATGCTCAAGTTTTGGAAATTATGAATAAATATGGCTTAAAAATTAATTGGAAGATTACTAATTTCTTTTTGTTGCTATGTAATATTCTATTGTGTATATGTGCCAGCTTGTTTTTCTTTTTACCTATTGAAAGATTTCTTCACTGTTTCCAAATTTTGGCAATTAGAAATAAGGCTGTTATAGACACTCATGTAAAGGTTTTGTGTGGGCATAAGTTTTAAACTCATTTGAGTAAACATGAAGGAGTACAATTGCTTGCCAAATCATATGGTAAGAATATATTTAGTTTTGTGAAAAACTGACAAAACTGTCTTCCAAAGCGTCTGTGCCATTTTCTGTTCTCGCTTAGCAATGAATGAGAGTTGTACTCACTCCACATTCTTGTCAGCATTTTCTGTTGTCACTGTTCTGGACTTGAGTCATTCTAATAGGTATATAGTGATGCCTCATTATTTTAATTTAGAATTCCCTGTTGACCCATGACATTGAGCATCTTTTCATTTACGTTTTCTTTACTGTTAGGAATATTGAACTTTTTTCACATATTTGTTAGTCATTTGCATTTCTTCTTTTGAGACATATCTGTTTAGTTCTTTTACCCATTTATTTATTGGGTTATTTGATTTTTAGTGGGAAGTTTTTTGAGTTCTTTGTATGTTCTGAATATTAATCTCCTGTTGGAGGAATAGCTGGCAAAAATATTTTCCTATTTTTATTGTGCTCCTAATTGTTACCTTTGCTATGCAGAAGTTTTTAAACTTGATTCTGTCTCATTGATTCTTGGTTTTATTTCTTGAACTTTAGGAATTTGGTAAGAAAGTCAGTTCCTGCACCAATTTGCATGAGTGTTAAGTATTTTGTTATTTTATACATGTTTTAATAATGCTAATTACTAATTTAATCCAATTGTGATCAGAAAACATGCTCAATATGACATGGTCTTTTCAAACATTGAGACTCAGTTGAATGCCTGACATTGATCTATTTTGAAAGGTAATCTGTGTGCACTTGAACAAAATGTTTATTCTGATGTTGTGAGATATAGTTCTATAAACATCACTTAGAACTAATTACTTGAACACATTGTTCATATCATCCATATTCTTACTGATTTTTTCCTACTTTGCTTGGCTATTTAACTTAACATACCATTAGCTTGCATTGAGTTATACATACTATGTGTATGTGTGTGTGTGTGTGTGTGTGATGTTTTATTAATGAATTGACCCATTAGTTCTTATGAAATGCCCCATTAGCTGTGTTAATGCTTCCTATTTTCAGGTTTATTCTTGTTTTGATACTAACACAGCCACATTGACTTTCTTAAGCTTGGTAATTATATCTTTTGTTTATATGCATCTTTCTAACATTGAACCTGTCCAATCAAATGGACTAACAATTCACTGACTTATGATTTTTCAGTTTTACAATGGTGAAAAAGTAAAACCATACTTCAAATTTTGCATTGATAGTGATTGGCTAGTGACACGTAATATTCTTCCACAGTGCTGAACAGTAGCAGTGAGCTGCAGCTGCCTGTCAGCCATGTAGTCGGGAGAGGAAACAAGATATTCTACAGTGTTCTGTGTTGCCAGCATTTTAATATATATATATTTTTGCGTGTGCCTTTTTAAATTTCATCATGTCTGGAAAATACCATCTGCATCTCCAAGAGTCAGTATGAACTTTGTAGCTTTGTGTTAGATGGTATTTCCCAACTATAGGATGATGTAAGTATTCTGATCATGTTAAAGTAGGCTCAGCTAAGCTTTTATATTTGATAGGTTAGGTATATTTAGTGCACTTTTAAACTTAATGGTACTTTCTACTTACAGTGAGTTATTAGGATGTAACCCCACCATAAATCGGGAAGCATCTGTGTATATGTTTGGTGTGTGTGTGTGAGTGTGCATGTGTATATGTGTGAACAGGAGTTGGGGGAGAAGGGAAGGAGGCAGGGCAGAGCAGGGAGGAAGACTGATTTATTGCAAGGAATTGGCTCATGCATTTATGAAGCTTGTAAGTCCCAAAATCTGCAGGGAGAATGTTATCAAGATGGAGACCAAGAATAGCCAATGGTTAGTTCCACTATAAGTCTGAAGATTCAAGAATCTGGAAAGTTGGTGGTGTAGGGTAAAGGCTGCAGGCTAAAGTTCAAAAAAGAATTGATGTTTTAGTTTGAATTGGAAGGCAGAAAGAAAGCTGATGTCCCAGGTAGAAGTTCATCAGGAAGGAAGTATGTTCTCTTACTTGAAGAAGAGTGGAAGATTTAGATTTTTTTTTTCCTATTCAGGCCTTCAGCTGGTTTGAGGAGGCCAACACACGTTATTGAGGCAAATCTGCTTTATTCATTTTACTTATTTAAATGTGAGTTTCATTGAAAACACCCTCACAGAAACATTCAGATTAATGTTGAACTGAATATTTGGTCACCTAATGGCCTAGGCAAATTCACTCAAAATTAATCATCAGACTTAGGTTGTGATTTTTAAAAATTCATTCTATTAATTTCTGCCTGTTTCAAAGAATTCTTATTCAAATGATATTTAATGCAATTATTGATAGGGTAGGGTTCAAGTTTGTTATATATTGGTATTTTTCCTGTATCTACTATCCATTTTTTTGTTTTCCACTTTGGATTAATCAAATATTTTAGAAATCAGTTTTATCTCTTGTATTGACTTTCAGTTTATATCTGTTCTTGGTAATTATTGTCTTGCTTTAAACATTCTAAAATGCATCTTTAATTTAGCACTATCTCAAAAATACTATCTACTACATGAATAAGAGTTCTACAACAGTATAATTTCATTTAAGCTTCTCATACCTTTGCTTTCTTATTTTCACTTATTTTACATCTACACATTCCAAAAACCTCACCACACATGAATGTATTTGATTTAAATAGCCAGTTCTTTAAAAAAAAATCAGTGTAATAGAGGAAGGGCATGGATAGGGAAGCAGGAGGGATGGGAAAGAGGAGGAACTGCAAAATAAAATTGACCAAATTATGCTATGTGCATATATGAATATATCACATTGAATTCTACTTTTATGCATAACTATAATGCACCAATTTAAAAATAATAAATAACTGAGTGCAGTGGCACATGCCTATAATTCCAGTGGCTCAGGGGCTGAGGCAAGAGAACCACGAATTCAAATACAGCCTCAGCAAAAGCGAGGTGCTAAGCAACTCAGTGAGACACTGTCTCTAAATAAAATACAAAATAGGGCTGGGGATGTTGCTCAGTGGTCGAGTGCCCCTAAGTTCAATCCCTGGGACCCCCCCAAATAGTAATAATAATAATAAATAAATAGAAGCCCAGTAAAGTAAAAGAAGATTTTAGTGGGAGGGAGAAAGAGGAAAAGAGAAGAACTAGAGACTGAAAGAAAACAAATTATGTTATATACATTTATGAATATGTCAAAATGAACCCCACTATTATGTATAATTGTAATACACTAATAAGGCAAAATTTTGAGAATATAAATGTTTTACATAAGAAATTGTTACATATAAAATATACTATATTAAATAGAACATATTAAGCTATTATAAGCATACATGTACATAACTGATACATTTTAAATTAATTTAACAAGTTTTAGTGAAAACCTACTATATACTAAGTAGTTTTCAAGTGTCTAGTCTAGAAATATATAGGTAAAGCATAAAGCAAAAATCTCTGTCCCCTTATTGATCACATTCTAGTGTGGAGAAAGAGACAATAAACATAGTAAGTATATTATGATATAGGTTATAAGGTGATAAAACAATGGAGAAAAATTAACAGAGAATCATCATAGCTCTTGATGACTGTGGTAGTATGCAAGGATTCAACCAACCACAGCTCAAAATTATGCTGGATAATAATTGCTCTGTGATGATTATAGAAAAGTCTTGAAAGATATATGGACCAAATGCAACAGTAAGATTTTTAGCATTTGTTGAAATCAGGGTTGCTATACAAACAGTTTGATTAAAGGCATTTATGACTGGGAACACATTTCATCTACTTTTCAGGAGAAACCTAGAGAATTGGAGATTCACTGGGCTACAACCAGTGCCTGGCCACTTGAAAAATATAACCAAACGTTGTTAATGTCCAGAAGTTGGAGGGAATGGCAAGAGATGCAATAAGTTGGTTCTCTTCCTTCCCCCTTTGTGTAACCTACTGAACTTCATTAAGGTAATGAGTGGAAGTAATGCCACTGTGGGTCCTAGGACTCTGTTCACCTGTATGCCCTTATTCAATGGGTATGGGACAGTTGAGGAGAATCTCTAGGCTTTACCTGCTAGTTTGAAAAAAATATTGCAAGATCTGATGGCATAGTTTCACATAATTCATTAACAAAAACAAAGGCGTGAGATTTCTTTTTTAAATTTTTTTTGTTTTAGAAGGACACAATATCTTTATTAATTTTTATGTGGTGCTGAAGATTGAACCCAGTGGCCCATGCTTGCAAGGCAAGTGCTCCACCACTGAGCTACAGCCCCAGACCAAGGGATGGGATTTCTGAACCCACACCTGGGTACTCAGGTTTAAATTTTTAAAATTTTATTGACAGATAATAATTGTATATTTTTGTGGGGCACAGTGTATTTTGGTACATTTAAACATTGATTTGTTGATCAATTAAGAATACTTATGTTATCCATCATCTCAAAGATTTATTCTTTGTGATGAAAATATTCAGAAATCCTCTCTTCTGGCTATTTTATTTTATATTTTTAATTTTTGTTCTTTTTAGTTATACATGTATTCATATATGTACATTGGATAGTTGTGTCAGAATCATTTCACTGTCTTTCCTTTTCTGATCCCCCCCATCTCTTCCTTCCCCTTTGTGTAATCTACTGAACTTCTATTCTTCCCCTCTCCCCTGTTGTGTATTAGCATCCATATATCAGAGAGAACATTCCACCTTTGGTCTTTGGGGGATAGGCTCATTTTGCTTTGCATGATAGTCTCCAGATCATCCACTTATCTAGCAAATATCAAAAAGTCACTCTTCTAGCTATTTTAGATAATACAATACAATTTTCTTAACTAACATCAATCTCTGTGCAATAATACACCAACGCTTTATTGCTCTTCTTTTTGGTAATTTCTTGCTCTTTTTTTTTCAGATTCAAATAGGTTTATGCAAAGTAAAGAGTTAGTGCTCTTCCATGTTTTGCTTTTAAGAAGAGAATGAGACTAAATATATACTTTTATTAATACATATATATAATTTTAAAGTAGTTTTCATTGCAGTATTGTGCTGCATAATGATGTTTTATCAAGACAAACCACATGTATGAGAGTACTCCCATAAGATTATATTGCCTAATGACATCATAGCGGTCTTACTTTGTGTAAGTCCACGCTAGGGTGTTTGCAAAAGACAAAATCACCTCATGATGCATTTCTCAGAATGTATCCTAGTTGTTAAGTGTCACGTGACTGTATATGTTTTTATCACACACACGTACACTTTCTGATTTCCTTAATTTCTTCCTAAGTAGCCAGATTCCCATCTAGTGTCAATTCCCTTCAGCCTGAAAATCTTTACTTAGCATTTCTCATAGTTTATATCTGCAAGAAATGGTTTGCACATAATTTCTCCCATTCTATACATTGTCTCTTTTCCTTTGCTGTGCATCTTTTTAGTTTGATGCAATCCTGTTTGTCTACATTTCCTTTTGTTACCTGTGCTTTTGGGGTTTTCTCAAAAAAATACCCTTGCCCATTTCAATGTCTTGAAGCATTTCCTCTGTTTTCTTATAGGATTTTGTTTTGATCTTACATTTAATTCTTTAATTCATTTTGAGTTGATTTTTGTAACTGGTGAGATGGGAGTCTAATTTCATTCTTCTATATATGGATACCCACTTTTCCCAGATCTGTTTATAGGAAAGGCTATAAGTACCACCGGATCTCACTTACATGCAGAATATTTGAAAAGTTGATCTCATACAAGTTGATAGTAAAATGATGGTTACCAGAGGATGGGAGTGATGGTTACCAGAGTGGGGAGAAAGGGAAGGGGAGAGGTCAAAGTACTAAATTGCAGTTAGGAACAAGAAGTTCTAGTGTGATATTGTGCAGTAAGGGGACATATAGATACAGTGTTTGTGTGTCTCAATATGCTAGAATAAGAGATTTTGCATGAAGTGGATAATGTTTAAGGATATAGATGTGCTTAACCTGATTACAAAGATATTCATGTATAAAAACATCACATGAAAGCCCACTAAGAAGTACAATTTTTGTGTTCCAAAATATTTCTTTAAAAATAAATTCAATTAAAAATATGTTGTTTGGTTGTCTTCTAGCAACAAGACACCATTTTTATTGTTGCTCAACTGTATGTAATATTCTCTTCCTCTGCTGATTTTATGAACTTCTCCTTATCTTTCATTTTCAGCAGTTTGATAATAATAAGCATTGTGTTTGTCTGATTAGGATCCACTGAGCTTATTGAATATGTAGGCTAATACTTTTCACCATTTTAACAAAACCATTGGCCATTATCTCTTCAAATAATATTTCTTATTCTCTTGCTGCCTATACTGTATCTCCAATCGCACATATGTGTATTTTTATACTGCTTCATGGGTCTTGAATACTCTTTCGTGCTTTTCCTTTTTTTTCCCTCTTTGTTTCAGTTTGGTTATTTTCCACTTATCTACCTTCATTCTCATTGATCTTTTATTCTGTGGCTATATTCAGTTTTCTCTTAAACTCACAGAATGAATTATTCATTTTGATCTTGTATTTTTCTATTATCTCATTCCCACTTGTTCTTTATATGGTTTATCTGTCAACTGAAATCCCTCATCATCTCACGCATGTTATCTTCATTTTTATTATAGACATAAACATATTGATTATAGCTGTTTTAAAGTCTTTCTCTTCCAATACAAACATTTATATTATATCTTAGTCTCCTTTAAATGCCCATTTCCTTGCTTAACTCTGGATCACATTCTTTTTGCCATGTTTCTTAAATTGTTTTATCTTATGGAAGACAATGTACATAAAATATTAGAGACTCAAATAAATAGTATTTCCTTCCACAAAACAAGGTATAATTCTTCTTCTGTTAGACTGCTAAAGTGTGGAACTTAATCTAACATGAAGATGAGTTAGATCTGGGATTTCTTGCAACTATACTTAGATTCAGCCTCATAGTAATGGCTTAACATATTTTGAGGGTGAGAGAAAGACATTCCTTTAAGCAGAGCTTCAAATTTAAGACCATTGAGATTTCAAATATCTATGCATCAGGCTCAGCTGCTTGTTTTATGAATACACACAATTATTTTCTCTCTGTCCTTCCATCTCTCCCTCTTTCTCTTTTTCTCCTTCCTTTAAAACCAACTTGCCAATATTTTTGTTCACTAGGGGAGTTTTCTTTACTCCCCAGCTCTGCTACTGGGTTTTCCAGCCTCAGGAGATTGCTCTTCTCTCCACTACCCTGCTTCTAGTTTCTGTCAGGCCAGGGACACACAGTTAATGAGGCTTTTGTGCACCTCTGAAAGGACTGTTGTCAGTGTTCTCTCTCTGTGCAGAGTCCCTATGGGCTGCTGCCTTGCACTCAGGAAGGGTCTGTGCACCTCAGGGGTTCTTTCAGCTCTCCTGGTCAGCCTTCTCCAAGCCACTACCTTGCCCTCAGGGAAGAGCCCTCGAACTTTCATCTTTTTTGCTCTGCTCCCAGCTTTTGGTGTGCTACACTCAGCAGTTAGTGAAAGCCCTAAAGGAAAGATATGGCAAGTTGATTTAGACTTCCTTCAGATTCTTCAGAATTCTAATCTGTGGAGCTAGATAATATGTAATCAATAAAAATTCATTAATAATTTGGCTGGTTTCTCATTACAGTCATGTATGGAGAGGTTTGTTATAATTTCTGCATTACCCTCAGAGATCAAAGCAGCAGCCCTCTGCCTCTGCTCTTAGGAAGGTCTTGTCGCTTCTAGAATTTAATTCATTTAGGTTTCTCTGATATGTTCTGTGATTTATCCATATTGATCTCATGATTCGAGTTGAATTTTTTCTTCTACCCTAGAAGTGGAATACTTTCCCAAGCTTTTTAGCCAAATAATCCTCCAAAGACATAGGAAATTCATCATTGTGTAATAGAATTGGAGATACCACTCTAATGGCCCTGCTTGACCCTGAAAATTTCTTTGAAATTGCATGATTTTTATTAAATATCTACTGAAAGTGTGCATTTTACTTCAAAAAATGACAGGATCAAAAATAATGATACCAATGCTTTTAAAGCAAGACTCATTGTTGGTTTCATGTTTGTTATAATTTATAATGACACTTCGGATATTTTTATTACACTCCACTATCATACAGGGCTGCATATCTGTGTCCTGAGTTGTGAAATGCTCAGTGCAGAACATAATGGAAAATATGTGACAAAGAGCACTGTTGTTACTGCCAGTAATGGGAAGCACTGAATATATTCAGGACATAGGTCTATGAAGTAAAGAGGACAGTGAGAATGTACCCGGGTGAGCTGCATGACAATTTTTATTGTACAGGAGATGGGATTTATTTATATTAATAAAAGGCAAAAATGCAGATAAGCTGGATCAGTCTTAAACAGTACAAGGACAAAGCCTTGGAGGGGCTTCTGACATCATCTATATTTCCTCACGAAATAAGACAGTATGAGCTTGAAAGAGTGAGGGTAGGTTTTAGTGTGTTGTTCTTGGGAAAGAGAAAGGGAGCTGACTACAGGAAGGCTGGTAAATTTCTCAAGTTGGTTAGACCACAGATGTGTTTTTTTGATCCACAGTGGGTACACAGAGAGATGATACATTGAAGCCATTGGAGCTTGGGCATTTTTACACAGAAGATTCAGACAATCAAGTAGAGTTAAAAGAAGGAGAGGCATGTAGGGAATACGGCCATTCCATCCCTTAGATCCTCCTTTCCACACCTAACCTTGGTTCTCTGTTCCCTCAACTTCACAGGCATTCATGAAATTTACATGTCCCAAAGCCCATTCCTTGCTACTCACCTTCCATTTCATTGCTCAGTACTTCCTTAGGTTTAGCTATATGATGATAAGTTGTTTGTATCTTCTCATCCCCTTATTCTTTGTCACTGGTGTGAGGCTGTCCTGAAAATTAAATTCCTGTTACAAGAGTTTCTAGGGAAACATGAATCTGATGGGAAGGGAAAAATGGAATCAGTCACAAGGTGGCAGAAGAGTTCAGCCACACCCCCTAGTAACTGCCTAGAGAGATCTCAATTCCTTCTTGAACTAGTGGGGAGGATTTTGGAGTTGAGTTTCCATTTGTTGTGCTGGATTTCTGAAAATGCAGTATCAGGATTGACAATATCTCTACTGAGGTCTCTTAGGGTAAGCTGAGACGAAGCCCCAGCAAGGGTGCTCTTAATGCTTCTTCTGAAGACATCCAAAGACATATTCTTGGTGACAGGTGGTGGGAGAGTGGACACAGCAGTGTCAGTTGCACATTGGGTTCTGCCTGGATAAGAAATTACTGCATTCCTTAAAACAAATAAAATAAAACAACAAAGGTAAAATATTGGTTATATAAAGAGATTTTTCTGAATTATATGTGTAAGCGAGGCAGTGAGAGATGACCCTGGCCAGCTCTCTACCCCATTCTATCTCCCTTACCCAATTCCATTCTTACTGACCTTGAATCCAGTCCCAGCACCCAGACAATTGCAAAAGCTATGCTGTATGTCCTGAGTGCTCTCTTCCTTCACCAAGTAATTCCCATGGCTCATTCCCTCACTTCTTCAGGCCTTGGCTCAAGGGCCATCTCCTCAAACAGGTTTTCCTGACAACTTCCTATTAATTATTATCCCTTATTGTCCTTTAGAATTGATACTTGATGTTTCCTTATACTTTTTAAATTTGTATTCTCTCCCTTTTCCCATGAAATTAAGTGGCCCATGCAGGTGGGGGCTTTGTCTCCTTCATTCAATGTTGTAGCCCACATTCCTTGAACAAGGAATCATGAACATCATCATGTTCATCATCATGAACATCATCCATGTTCAGTAATT
This sequence comes from Xerus rutilus, assembly GCA_028644305.1. Classification (NCBI taxonomy): domain Eukaryota; kingdom Metazoa; phylum Chordata; class Mammalia; order Rodentia; family Sciuridae; genus Xerus; species Xerus rutilus. The sequence continues at coordinate 114,120,017 of CM053401.1, read as the reverse complement.
ATTCTGTTATTTAATGAATCAAAGAAAGAATAGAAACAGACACATAAAAAAGAGAGCACATCAAAATTCTGAGGGTGACAATTTCTATCTGTTTGGATTATGTCCTTTTTACATACCTTTCAGAATTTTATTTTACATATTAAAAAATTCTATACTAGCCAGCCATGGTGGTGCATGCCTGTAATCCCAACAGATCAGGAGGCTGAGGCAGGAGGATTGCAAGTTCAAAGCCAGCCTCAGCAAGAATGAGGTGCTAAGCAACTCAGTGAAACCATGCCTCTAACTAAAATGAAAAAATAGGGCTGGGGTTGTGGCTCAGTGGTCGAGTGCCCCTGAGTTCAATCCCTAGTACCAATTCCCCTTAAAAAAAAATCTAGACTGATTCCAGGATCAGACCACCTCAGGTCAAAATTATGTAAGCTTGCTAACAAGCACTATGATCAAAGCTATACCAGGCAATATATCTGTGTCTCAGTTTTCTCACCTGTAAAAAGATGGTGATAATCATACATATCTTTAGTTTATTGTAAGCATTACATATCAAGTGCTTTGTAAGCACTAGTCATTATTAACATCATCATTAATTTTCTGTCATATTGTGTGAACTTTAATGGTTTTACAGAAGTGTTGTTCTTTTTCCTTTTAGCCTTCCAATCTGCTTTATGTAAAATGTTGGATTTTAGTTTTCTCATATTACCAGGTACCTTGTGTATGCAAAATGATAAATACCACACATTTCTTTTAAAAATAACTATTTTTATTGTTTCTATCTCTAACAGAATAACTCATTCAACTTTTTATTTTGAAAGAATTTTAGAATCATGAAATAGTTGCAAAACTATTGCCTAGCTCCTATGTCCTTTTCATCCAGCTTCTCCCAATGAAGACAACTTATAAAACTATAGTGTAATAATCAAAAGTGAAAAATGAACATTGCTATACTACTATTAAATAAACTAGCATCTTTATTCAGATTTCATCAGTTTTGAAATACACTCAGTTTTTGAGGGAGTATATAGCTCCATAAAATTTTTTACATGCATCAATTTGTGTAATCAACAATATAATTAGGATACAGAGCTATTCCATCATCTTTCATAGCCTTACCATCACATCTTCCCTCGATCCAGACAACCACTTACCTGTTATCCATTGTTATTATCTAGTCATTTCTAGAAAACCATAAAATTGGTATTGTACTGTATGTAACCCTTTCAGACTTTTTTGGACTCAACACAATGCCCTTCAGATTCATCCAAATTGCTCTATGTAACAATGTTTAATTTATTTTATTACTGAGAAAGATTTCATTGCATATGTGTACCACAGTTTACCTGTCAATTCAACTGTTCAAAGACATGTGAGATGTTTCCAGTTGTGGGCTATTGCAAAATAAACCTGCTATAAATATCAGCATACAAGTTTTGTTATGAACATTTGTCTTCATTTGTGAACACACAAGACTGAGTGAAAACCATTGACTCTTAAGGTAAGTATGTGTTCATAAAATATATTAACCTGTTTGTAAAAGAGTGTTTGTGTGATTTGACACTTCAATCAGCAATATTTGAGGATCCTAGTTGGCCCATATCCTTTACTGGGTATTAAGAGCATATTTTCCTTTAACAATTCTAATGTGTGCTGGTATTCATTGCAATATTAATTTACATTTCCCCAATGGCTAATGGTGTCAACCGTATTTTCATGTGCTTATTTGCCATCCATATGCCCTTTTTAGTTAAGTGTCTATTACAATATTTGACTATTTTTAATTGGATAGTTCATTTTCTTTTCTTAAATATTTTTAGTTGTCAATGGATCTTTATTGTATTGTGGTGCTGAGAATTGAACTCAGTACTTCACACATGCTAGGCAAGCACTCTACCACTGAACCACAATCCCAGCCCGTATTTTTCATTTTCTTAACATTGAGGTTAGAGAGTGGTTTTTATATTCTGGATAGAATTATCTCTTTTACCTGTTTGCAAACATTTACCCCAACATATGGCTAAACTTTATTCTCTAAACAGTGCCTTTCAGAGAACAATAGACTTTAATCTTCACAAAGTCCCATTTTTCATTTTTTTCTCTCTTGGTTTATGTTTCTAATGTCCTAAAACATACTCATCTAACTCCACATTATAAGGATTTCTCCCTGTGTTTTCCTTTAAATGTTTTAAAGTTTTATATTTCACATTTAAAGCTGTAATCCATTTCGAATTAATTTGTGCATGAGGTGTGAAGATTATGTTGAGGTTTTGAAGGTTGATTTGTTAATATGTTTTTGCATACAGATCCCTAATTGTTTCAATGTCATTTATTGAGAAGACTATCTTTCTGTTGAATTTTTTTGTGCATTTGTTAGATCAGTTGGTCATATTTGCATGGGTCTATTTCTGAGTTCTCCATTCTGCTCCAGTGATCTATGTGTCTATCCCTTTGCCAAATTCCACAGTGCTTTGATAGCCAAACTGTGTAGTAAAATGGCATATAGCAATTCCTCCAACTTTATTCACCTTTTACATATTTTAAGCTATTCTAGTTCCTTTGCTGTTTAGTATAAAGTTTATAGTCAGCTTGTCTATATCTAAGGTGGCCAACTTTTAAGTGAGTCAGCCAAGGACAGTAAGAGCAGGCAAAATAAATCAAAATAATGTAATGTGTAATAAATAACTACACACATAATACTACTATAATACATGAAATAGAGTTTTCCTTGAAATTATGTTATTCTGAATCATTTACTTTTATGTTACATAAATAATATTTTATAAACAAAATAACAACCTAGCAATGGTAATTAGTAGAATTAATGACAGAACTAATGAGCTGACAAAATAGTAAGAATAATATGTAAGTGAAAATATAATAATATTTTATAATGTTTGTTGGTATGACATTTAACTTTTATAGGGTATATTTTGTTTTTCTAAATAAAAAATTGGGTTTTAGAAGGAGACTGTCAATTCAAAAGAACTATAGAATATTCCAATATTTAACTCAAAATAACAATGACATAATTAATTTGTCTCATAATACAGTAGGGTATTTCCTCATTATGTTTATCTTTTTAACAATATTTTTCTATAATGCCTTCAACTTTTATAATACCCTTTTGTACTGGTGAAATTGTGTATAGCATTCAAAAATATCATTAACCTTGTTGCACTGGTCTCAAGTCCACATTGCATTAATTCCAAGTATGAGTCCAATGTGATGATATCAAGCTAAGTCTTTGTTCAACAAGAGAATTTGAGCATGAAATGCTTAGCATTATACCCATCAGCAACAGCAGACTTTTAGACTTGTAAGAATTAGTTTACTGCTTTCAGAAATATCCATGTATTTGTACCTATAGGTTTGGTTTGGTAGACCAGTCATTTGTTCATGATGTCTATTGCTTCTATTAATTTATAATAAAAGTTATGGACACCTAAAATGTGCAAGCAAATTGGATATCATTGAAAGTTAATCCTCTTTCTCATGAAAAAATACTTTCAAGGCACAGAGGTAATTTGAATTCGCAAAGTTTAATTTGGATTTCAAATAAGTTACAATTTCTAGCAAAAATTCAGAAATTCCTGTTTGACTTGGCTATCCTCCCAAAGTTCTATTTCTCTACTCCATGTATGCGTTTTTCCTATTTTTTTGGATGTTATCATAAGTTAACCCTTTTTTTCAAGTTAAAGAGTTTCAATACAGAGATAATTTGAACTTGAAAAATTGAATTTGCATTCCAAACAAATTACAATTTCTAACAAGAAACTCAGAAAATCCTATTTAATTTGGATTTCCTCTGAAATAGACTTCTTTCCCTACAATGTGAATAATTTTTGTTTATGTTTTAAATTTTTGTTATATCAGTTTTGTTGCAACCAATGCATGACATCAAGTAACTCAGGTGTCCTCAGTTGATCCTTTTCTCAGCTCCTTACTGCTTCTTCAAAGATCACCAAAATTTGGGGGTAAAAAGCACATATTTTTCCATTTTATTTTTTCACATTTAAAAAATTCTCAACTTCAATGCATTTCCAAATTAGAGAATGATATTTTTCTCTCATAGTTTTTGATAATATGATTTTATGGCAAATCAGAAAATTGTTGTCTTTTCCATGACTGGCAGTGATCTCCAGATCTGTCATGTAGGTGCATGTATAAGGATGCTTTGGTCTTCAACTGCTCTAAAGCCAACAATATCTTTCATGTTTCTGCATGTTTTCAAAAAATTGAAAAGTTATCAAAATTGCTAATTATGAAAGCCACAAGAGTCACAACCAAGCATACATAGCCCTTTTTAGTAGTGCTATGTAAACTGTGAGACATTTAGCAAGTAATATGTTTTCATTTCCTTTGATAAGAAGCTCATAGACGGAATGAAATTTGCCAAATTTACATTTGTACTGTCTGCCAAGTATGCATATGGATGAGCAACATCTAGTTAGGATTTGAATGAGATATAAATAATCTATTGTTTTAGGTTTTCTCTGGTTTAATTAAAATTTTTATAAAACCATGAAGATAATTGGAAGCTCTATTTTTCATGTTAAAATGATTTGAGAGGTACGGTACATTGTGTGTTTCCATTAGTTAATGTATCACTTGATATACAATGGAAAGCACGATCGATGAAAAGATCTGACAGAATCAGCTCCACATTAAAGAGCACCAATGTCTGTTAACAACTCATCCTATTTTGTTTGACCAGAGGACATTTTAGCTGCAACTTGTGAGTTAGGAGCTATAACTTCACTTATTTCCAAAGAGAAATTGAAAAAAAATGATATAATGATGTATGCTTATTTGTGTGGTATACCTAAGCTGCAATTTTCAACTGTCATATCATTTTAGAAGACAGAATAAATAAACAGATAAATAAATATTCTTATTTAACCTATTTAGAAATGCAACCAGCTCTTGATACCTGTAATTATATGCATGGATTCAACTAATCACAGATCAAAATTTTTCAAAAAATTTTCTCTGTACTGAATGTGTCCAGACTTTTATTCTTGCCATTATTCCCTAAACAATACAGTATAACAACTATCTACATATCATTTGCATTGGATTAGGTATTTTAAGACATCTAGAGATGTTCAAAAGTACATAGAATGGTGTACATCGGTTGTATTTTTAATGGTGTACATCGGTTGTATTGTATCTGTCATTTTTAAGTAAGGGATTTGTGCATCCACAGATTTGGAGGATCCAAAGGGGTCATGGACCAAATCCTCCACAGATACCAAGGGACATCTGTACTTGCTTGTCTCACCTGCACATTGTAATATTTGGTCTCTATAGAGAGGGAAGAGATTGCAGAATCATCTGCAGGCCAAAGAAAGAGGCCTGCAAAACTCCTTCCTTCACAGGTTTTGGAAGGAACCATCCCTGATAACACCTTCATCTCAGACTTCAGCCTCTCAGAACCGTGAGAAAATAGATTTCTGTTAAAGCCCCCCAACCTGTGGTACATTGTCATTTTAGCCCTAAAATACATATTGCATCACTTTCTCCACAATGCCCAATCACAAATTATTTCTGTATGTTGTACAACATGCTCTGTCTTTTTTACTTATCTTTCTAATCCAATTGTTTGTAACCTTCATATGCCATTAAACTAACACAATCATTTAGCCTTCTGGGAATGCTTGCCTTCATACTGCAGTTGTTTCTTGTTTTCACTATCTGAATTCTTAGAAAATGTGGTCACAATATTCATAATATTAAAAATTGAACTAAGACAAAATTGATAAAAAGCAGAGCAGTTAATCTACAGGAAAAGCCAAATATTGACAAGCACTCATGATTACAACCTGATTCAATGGTACATTTAAGTTGCATGAGTCAAAGTAATGCCATAATAGATGGTCCATTCCAGTGAGCTGCAAATCGTAGTTACCAACATTGATGGTCAGGGAAACAAACAGCTGTGGTGACTACAGAAAACACAATACTTTCTGTCCTCACTTGATGCTCAAATAAATCCAGCCCCTCTCTTGGAGCTGCAGTCAGAGTTTTATGCCCCCTCCCATCTGCTTTACTTGCAGCCAAAATATTGGATTGTACGTATCCCTCAGAGAGGCTTTCTGGAAAGTAAGATTTTTAGTACTAAAATTAGAACAAATCTAAACAAAATGCTGGGATTTTGATAGGATTGTATTAATCCTACAGATAAATGATTTATTTCTTACATTGCATTTTCTGATATATAAACATGACATGTCTCTAATTTATTTAGGTCTTCATTAATTATCAATATGCTATATATTTTAAACATACAGATTTGATATACATTTAGTTAATTGTACATATATTTGAACTATGATAAATGGTACTGAATTTTGCACTTCACTTTCCGATCATTATTGCGAATAAATAGAAATATAATTGATTTGTTTATTAAACTTGCATCCTGTGACCTTGCAAAACTCACTTATTAGTACTAGAAGTATTTCCATTTTGCTATCATCAGTCAGTTGAGATTTTTAAAATATACAGTCACATCATCTGAAAATATAACAGCTTTATTTCTTTATCTTCAGTCTGTATTTTACTTCATTTTTTCCTCCTTGTTAAATTGGCTAGAATTTTCACTAGCAAATTGTAAAGGAAAGTAAGAGTGGACACCCTACTGTGTATCTCATCTAGAGGGATATAGTCTCCCTTCCACTATTAAACATTAAGCAATGTTAATTATAGGGGTACTTTTAAATGTGTTTTTTTTGTTTCTTTGGGGTTTTTTTGTTGGTTGGATTTTGAAACAGGAAATTTAACCTAGAGACACTTTATCCCTGAGCTATATTCCTCTTCTTTTTTATTTTGAGACAGTTTTTCACTGAGTTGCTAAAGGTTTCACTATATTGCTAAGAATGACCTTGAACTTTTGATCCTTCTGACAGCTATCTGAATTACTGGGATTACAAACATGCACCATCATGCCTAGCAATTATAGTGGTTATTTTGTTTGTTTGTTTGTTTTGGTACCAGGGATGAAATTCAGGGGTACTCGACCACTGAGCCACATTCCCAGTCCTACTTTGTGTTTTATGTAGAGACAGAGTCTCATTGAGTTGCTCAGCACCTCACTGTTGCTAAGGCTGGTTTTGAACTTGCAATTCTCCAGTATTAGCCTCCCAAAGTGCTGGGATTGCAGGCATGGGCCACCACGCCCAGCTTGTAATGTTTTTTATTTTTTAATCTACATTTTACTAAACTGAAATTCAATAGTGTGTTTGCACTATTGAATATGAATATTATATATATACATACATATTATGTATATACATACACAAATTATATATATATATATATACATACACACACATTATCTCCAAAAGAAATGAAATATGTACATCAAAGAGCCCTCTGCATTCCCATGTTTACTGCAACAAACCAAGCTATGGAATCAGTAGAAGTGTCCGTTACCAGAATGAATAACTAGAATGTAGTATATGTGCATGATGGAATATTATTTAGCCATAAAAAATGCAGTCTCATTAATTGCAGCAACATGGATGGATCTGCAAGATACAATGTTAAGTGTAATAGGCCAGGCACAGACACTCTGTGCTGTTTGTTCTTACTTATTTATGAAAGAAAAATAAGGTTATATAATTAGTTTTAGTGATGTTCCTTTCCAAATCAACTTAAGTGTTTATGTCATGACAGGGAGTTGATTTTTTTAAATTCCTTTTATGCATGAATTGAAATGATATTATTAACATGGTGAATTACAATTACTGATATTTGAATTTTGAAATAGCCTATATTCCTGAAATAAATAAGAAATGTTGTGGTGCTTTATTATTATGTTTATATATTGGTAAATCAATTTTTGTAACAACTGTAGGAGCATGCCATGACAGAGCCTTCTAGGAAGACTCCTGTCTTATCTATTCTCTCGGACACTCTTGGCACTGCCTTTGTCTCTTTTTTCTGCCACACCTCTGGAAAGACACAGCATCATCACAGATATAAACAGGCATGCATCAATCAGTCATTTTATACTTCTGCCTAGTCCCTATGGTGCATGCATTCTTAATTCTGTGGAAGACTAGTAATTCTATTTATGCTGTATGTGTTACCACTCCCTGAATGCTGGCATTTGTCCATCTAAAACTGAGTTTTCAAATCATTTACACTCACATTCTACTGATTCTCAGTTCACTAAAGTTTGTCTTCTGTCAATATATATTTCATTGAAATTGCTCTTCATAAGACTAAAAATGATCTCTTTATTAGTAATTTCAATTAATTCAACTAACACAACTGGCCATCCTCTTATTCTCTTAGCATCTTTAAACCACACCCTCCAAATTTCACTTTATTACTAATCTCTGTCCATTGTTTCTTGATATTATTTAAGCCTTCTTTCTCTGGTCATCCAGTTAATTATCTTTAATGCTCCTCCATGCACTTCATCCCTCTTCCTGTCCAAGGTTCCCAAACTCATATGGTGTTTTGAACAAAAAGTAACATAAAAAATTGAAGATAGCCGGTGTTGGTGTCTGAAAATGAGGTACAGAGTAAATTTCCTACCTAAACTGCTCAGGGAAAGCACTGATTACCTTTCTAAATCCATGCACTATCCATAAGCAATCTTGTTCACTTCCATTCATGAGTTAATATGATTGTAATATAATTTATTATTTTTTATGGATTTCTCCCCAATCAAATGGACATCTCTGTTTATATAACTCACAGTGAAATTAAACTAAACATGTCTAAAACTGAATTTGTCATTCTTCCACATAAATCTGCTCTCTTTGCAGTCCAAAAATGTTTTAAAAAACTGACATTACTCAAGACTTGCGCATTCCAGAAACTTGGCCACAATCCTTGAATCCTCTTTGTCCTTATTTAGCATTTAATCAATCATTTATTTTTTTTTGCCAACTTAATCTCAAAATATTTCTAACAATTTCCCATTAATCTCCATTTTCACTCCTTTTTTCCTGCCTAAGGACACCCTTATCTCTCACCTGAATTTATGATGAACCCATTATTTGTGGTTGAACTTAATCCCCATTAATCTCTTATCCAATCAGCAACAATCTTACTAAATGCAAATGCCCCCTCCCAAATACTTAACATACCTCAACATCATTTGACACTCTTGGCCACTTCCTTCAGCTCAAAATGTTGCTATTTTGATTTCCATGATCCAACACTCTCCTGGCTTACTTTTCTATCACTCATCCAGTTACTCTTAGTAGTCCCTTTGCCAGCCTTTCCTTCACTAGACATGGAAATGTATCAGTTTTCCAGAATACAATCATGAACATACTTCTCTTAACCCTCTCTCTCTCTCTTGATATAAATGTGATATTTCATAGGGACCGTATGTATAAGGTTCTTATTGTTTTTATCTGAAACCTGTTCTTTCCCCCCTCTTTCCTATATCCTTAAATCACATCATCAATATTCACCCTATGTTCATGTCTGAACCCTGAGTGACCCTTACCCCATTCTTCCATCCCTCAATTAAATCCAACATAATAAAATAGGACAATTATAATTTTATGATGGAATAGAATCGCCAGCATCACTATTCTTGCACTTTGGGACAATTACTGAGTAAAATAAGGATTACTTGAATAGAAGCACTAAGATATCTGGAAAGTTGATCTAATAATAAAGATGGCTATTAAGTGACTAATGGGTGTACATCATATAAGGGGGAGCTACTATATACTCCTTGGGGCCACCTCTGTTTAATTCACCAATATCTTCAAGTTCCTAGCACAAGGTAAAGTTCAGTAAATCTCTATGAAATAAATATGTAAATAAGTAAATTTATACATTGCTATAGTTTGGATCTGGAATGTTCACCAAAGGCTCATGTGTTGAAAATCTGGTCTTCAACGCAACAATGTTCAGGGGTAGAGCTTTGGGAAGTGATTGGATCATAAGGGCTCTGATCTCATTAATCAATTAATCCATTGATGAGTACAAAGTTGAATGAACTATTGGAAGATGGCAGAAACAAGGAGAAAGTAGGTCGCAAGAGGCATGCCCTGGAATGGAATATCTTGTCCCCATTCTCTTTGTCTTTCTCTGTTTCCCAGCTGCCATGAAGTAAGCACATTTCCTCTACCATGCCCTTTCTACCATGATGTTCTGTCTTGCCTCCAGCCCAAAGTAATGGACTTAAATCAAGAACCAAAATGAATTGTTCCTCCTTAAAGTTATCTTTCTTAGGATTTTTGTCACAGCAGAGGATAACTGATTAACACATCAATCAATGAAGGCTGAAAGATTGTTATATATTAAATAGGTGAGCAAATAATGGAGCACAAGACATAAATTAGATGTAGGAAAATATGTAATATAGTTAAGGGTTCCAATCCTTGAATAGGTGAAATAAAGAATAATGGGGCAAATTGGGGCTGGGGTTATGGTGCAGTGGTAGCGTGCAGGTCTAGCATGCATGAGGCACTAGGTTCCATCCTCAGCACCACATAAAAATAAAATAAAGATATTCTGTCCACCTACAACTAAAAAATAAATATAAAAAAGAATAATGAGGCAAATTAAGGTATAAACAAATATGTTTTAGACATTCTGATTATAAATTTATTTTTCACCTTATTTTTACACTTTTTTCCCCAGAAAACATGTGGACTCATGATTCTGTGTGTATTTACACAGCAGTTCCTCAAAGAAAAAGAAAACATCCTGCTGAGTCTACCCTTCCCTACACTTCTTTCATGTTGTTAATTACTTCTCTTCCCATGGATGCCAATTTATACAACACTTCTCTTGTAATATCTCTGTTGTGGTGCACCTGTTTGTGCCTCTTTATCCTCATACTTCTCCTAGGATGGCACTCACAGCACTGAAGTATAATTCTTTTTATTCACTTGTTTCTTTCAACATTGTGAATGCACTGTGACCACAGGACAATGTCTATTCTGTTCACTATTTCATCCCTACCTCCCAGTACTGACTGCCTCTGTAACATATTAGATGCTCAATATGCATTCCAAATGAGTGCATAAGACAAAATGTGGTCATTACTATAGTAGGGCACTAGAATGACAATTTCAATTCACTCTTGCTAGTACCAGGTATTCACTTTTACTATGTCTTTCATCAATTCATGAAGTATCTTGATTTAATAAATGAGTTTTTTGCTTGCTTTTTCATTATCTCACTTGATATTTGTGTCTACCTTTGGGGCACTCATCTATTTGTGTAACTGGCCCATCTACCTAGCAAAAAGTTGTTTATTTGCATTTGTTCTTTAAAAAATAACTAGATACTGGCTTCTGTTGTTGGAATATTTGAAGAAACTAGTTGAAAACAATTTTCTGTTCAACTTATTTATACTTTCTAAGCTTTAGGTTATTTTCCTGTAGGAGGGGTAGGTCTTTTCTAATGTTTTAAGTTTCTTCACCTGATTAACAAATGCTTATTGAGCATATTTATATGTTAGTCTCCAAGTCAAGCATGAGGGAAATAGTTAACAGTTCGGATACAGTTTTTACTCTTAAGTATTTAACAATACAGGAAAAGAGTGACAAGAATCACTTACTTATAAGTGGCATGTGTATTTTGAGTGAAGAGTTTGAACATGGCTGTGCTCTCAGGGCTAGCAGAGAGATCTAGGAGGTGGTGCTTCTAAATTGGCCAGGTAAGATTCAAGGTAGAAGGAGGCACAGGTGGTTTTTCAAGAGAGAAATAACTTAAATGCATCAGTTCATTTGAAACATCTCTTTCCTAGTTGATACTACTTAAAGTCATTCATTTCCTCTCAAGAAGGTTTAAATTTGATGTTATCATAATTAATACTAAATTTCCAAAGGTCCTTTCTGCCCTCCATGACTTTAATAATACAAATTTAATTAAAGAGAAATGCATGTATAAGTGTTGGTAAGGAAATGAGTTTCCACTTGGCAGTAAAATCACGTTATAAGGAATTAGCAAAATCTTTCCCAGCCACAGCAGTATGAGCATCACCACACTGTTATCCTGGACTGGAACTGAGAATCCACTGACCCTTTCTTGAATTAAACATCCCAGAATCTTAGATACAAACATTTTGCAAAATATTTGGCAAACTCTACAGCCTTTAAAAGTCCAGCCTGAAAATCTAAAATAGTCATTCCCTCCTCCTTCCTCAAGCTGCTGTCTCTGTCAGATCAAGTGTCATGAGTTAACTTATTTCACATCTGCAAAGCCTGCTTGTCTGGCTGTCTCTGAGACAGAACAGTGGAGCAGCTCTACACATGTGCCTTGCTGGAGTCAGCTCCTTGCTTTTCAAAATATTATCCTACTGCAAACTTTGTCCTCTAAGGCATGGCTGGAGTGCCTGTGCCAGTGACCTTATGTGCTTCTCCATGCCTGCCACAGCAGAGAGGATCATGGTTGAAAACACAGGGATTTAAGTGCAGAGGTGAGGGTACCATCTGCCTGGTGACTTCTGGGTTTGACTAAATATTGTAGAGAGTTTACATTTGCTGCAAGGAGTCAAGCCAGCAGTGAGGGAAGTTTTAGGATATTACAGAAGTGGCCTTGCTCCAGAAACAGAATATTTGGATAGCTCTATAATTTTAAATGAAAGGGGATAGATTTGTTTTGTCTTTGGGTGGTTTGTGGGGAAATAAGATTTCTCAATGATCCTTAAGTTTCTAAGCAGCTATGATATTCACATAGACTCCATGCTAGAGGTGACATTAAAGCCAGGTCCCCTTACCTGGGTTTTTGTGGAAATGTCCCTAATTCTCACCTCACAACCACACAAGAATTCACAGGAAGCTACTAAACTGGGGATGGATTTAATATCAGCACATATGGGGCTTTTTAAGCATTTTCAGCACCTGCATCCACCTGTTAAATTATGCCAATACGTGTTGGCGACCTAGCTCCAAGTCCATTGATCAGTTCTCTCCCTGCAAAATTACTCCCAGTTTACTTCTTTTGGATGTGAACATGTTCCCCTTATTTTCCTTCCCCAGAAAAGGTTCTAAGTTTGGTAAAAGAGCCATTTAAAAGATTCCCCACCTTATTCAAGCTCCCTTTAAAAACCCTCCTTCTAGCAGGACTAAAATTTTCATACTGAGGTTTTTATCCAGTCATTGATCCTTACCCCACCTTCACCTCATTCCACCCTCCTAGGGATTACCTGGTGTGCCACTGCCTCTGAAGGCCTGCTGGGCCTCAAAGGTCTCAGTAGGCAACCTCCCAACCCCATCCCCCCCTTCCAGGTATCAGGTGTGTTCCTGTTATCACTTATTAGAGAAGGGTGTTTTATCTCCAACCCTCAGGAAAAACTATGTTGAAAATATTGGATTCACTGCTAAACAGGAATATGACCTGGTTAGGTCAATTAGTCCCTTTCAAATTCACTTTCTTAATTTGTATAGCCAGAATATTGTTTTCTCTAAAAGATTGTTATTACTTAGAAAAATAAAATTCTTAGCTTGTGGGTGTGTGAGACAGCCCATGTGAGTATTGGGGGTGAAGAGTAAGAAAGCAGACTAACATGGAATTAAAAAGTAAGTAAAGGCAAAAAGGCAGGGAAGAAATTTTAGGTAGGTGGGATGATTATGGGCTCTAAATTCATCCTATTTTGGTTCAAATCCCAGCTTCCCAGCTCCTTAAGTTTTATGATGTATAAAAAGTTTATTACTTTGTTCTTTTATTTCCTCCAGTGTCGGTGTAATATGTTCCTGCCTCTTAAGTCTACTCTTGTGAAGAGGGAATAAAAGGTGAAAGTGTAGTAAAGAGCTTACCATAATATCTCACATTTTTTAAGTGTCCACAAAAGACAGCTGTTTTGATAAAATGTAGAAAATAAAGGTAATTAGCCTACATAGTTCCAGTTATTTCTGTGATATTGTGATGGACAATTTTATTTTTACACTTTTATATATGTGTCAAAGTTTTTGAAATGAACATGAGTCACATTCTAAAAAATAAAAACTATAAACTTTACACATGTATGTGTACTCATGAGTAATAATTTTCCATCCTTTAAGGTGAAATAGTTATATATGTACATTTTGTACAATGAATTCTTTCCTTCATTCCCACCCACACTTTATTAACAAGGTAAGTTACACTTTTCCAAACAATGATTGCATCACAAGAATCTTTAATGTTTACATTAAAGTTTATTCATGGTAGGGGTGTATATATGTTTAATAAAGTGTGCCAAGTGCCCACATTGAGACCGTTTCAGTTCAAATCAGTTCACTCCACACTGGATGTTTCCTGTGCCCAGCAAGGTCATACAGAGAGGGCCCTTGACTTTTCTCTTGGTTAGGCCAGCTTTGCTGGTGAGTTCTTCCCAAATGTCCAGGAACAGTCAGTCCACTCCAACACACATCATCGGTCCCATATAAAAGAATAAGATGGAATTTTTTCAATGTATTTCATAAGTTTAGCACGTCTCTGGTACAAAAAATCCAAGAAAGCACAAAAGCGAAAGCACCAACTGAGCTTACTTATAAACAAACATGCATAAATTCTAAACACTACTCAATAGTACCCAAATGAATACAACATTGCATTAAAAGGTATAAAAGCACTGTACTGAAAACTTAAAAGTTACACGTGAAATACTGCACTGTAAATCCTGAATACTCTAATGACTGACTCACCCCCACCCTTCCACAGCCCTGGTGATGGTCAGAAACCATTAATCTGCCTCCAGACCTTGCTAGTCCTCGGAGACACTGCTGCGGGGGCAGTGGGCAGCGGGATTAGCCTCCCTCAGAGCTCTGGCCTCCTCCAGAGCTTCTCTGTATCGGGAAGGCCAGGCCTGGGGGTCTTTCTTAAAGACCCTGGCCAGGAACTCCATGATTTGCATCTTGGTGATTTCGCGGCTGGCTCGGGAACCCCAGAAGAACTCGTACTCAGGAGGCTCAACGTAGGGGACGCGCTGGTACTTCAGGTAATTCTGCTGGACAAACTCTTCGGTGATAAGCTTTCTCACATCCCCGAAGGTGGAGTGCTTCTTCCAGGGCCTCAGCCCCAGGATGCGCAGCACATTCCAGACAGCGCTCTCTCTGGCACCACGACCCTTCACATAGATGAGGCTCAGGATCATGAGCAGGAGGCCTGTCATGGGCATGCGGTTGCTCAGCGCCACCCTCTCCAGCTCCTCCGGGTTGAGTGCTTTGACCAGTGCAAACTCCATCGTGTGGAGACTGGTCAGCCTCAGGTGCAGCCCGAAAACTCTGGCGAGGATGAGGCTGGTGCGCCTGAGGATGCTTCTGCACCATTTCTTGTAGCTGCCGATGACATCCTTCACCATGTCTGGAAACCAGATGATCATCTTCTTCTGGTCCTTGACCAGCACGTACCACATGAGCTCGTGCGCTTTCTGCACCAGCTGGGCAGGGGCCGGCGGCGGTGGGAGCGGCTGGACAGGGTCAGGGGGCTGGTGGACGCGGCCCTCCTCTACGGCCTGTTGCAGGGCCTTCGGGTCCTCTTCTTCTTCGCTAAAGGCCTGGGGCGGCGGCGCGGCCTGAGGAAAGGCCGTCGGGCCTACCGGAGGGCTCGGTGGCCCTGCGAGGGTCGCGGGGAGAGAGGCGGGAGGAGGGACCCCCACCGGAACCCCAGGGCTGCTGTGCACCTCAGAGTTGGGGGCCTCCCCTGCAAAGTTGGGGTCGCTCAGGTCCTTACTTTGTTCGGACATGTCTGCGCCGTCTGACAAGGGCAGGGCCTCTGCCTCCGGAGCTCTTCGAGTCTGCGCTCCCTCCGCGGACTCCTGGAGAGGAAGTGCGCGTTGCGGAGAGCGGCGCCTTCCGCAGCGGCAGGCGGGGCGGGGCGGGGCTGCGGCGGCACTGGACATTGCGCCTGCGCGTCCGCACGCCGCCCTGGCTGCCAGGGCGGGAGGGGCGTCCGAGCGCCCGAAGGGAGGGTCTGTAGAGTGGTCCTTATTGACCCTAGGTTTCCCGTTTGATTGAGGAAGTCTTGAAGAGAGGGGAGGGGAAATGGATGACCACAGGAGAAGGAGCAAGTTTAAGAGAAAGATAATAACTCAAGTTTTTGAGACAGTGAAATCTAGTTTTTAGGAAATGCTCACCTGAGTACATCCATAATCATGTTAGGAGTCCCACAGACAGGTATAGGTGCATGCATGAACTTGAGTTTCCTATGAACCAGTAAACTAATTAGAACGAATGAAAAAAAGAACAAATTGATGTGGGAAGGTAATATAAATGAGGGAAAGGAAAGAGGTGAAGACAGAATGAAATGAGCTCTCACATGAAGCCCAGACATGGAATGAATCATGTGTCCAGACGGGAGATAAAGTGGACATCAGGGACACACTCAGAGAATAAAATACACCAATAGAAGATATGCTTCTTGAAGGCAGAGATCTCTAGTACCCAGGATGCTTCCTGACACATGGAAGTTTAGTACATGTGTACTGAATACATGAATGCAACACAGAAAAGTATGCACTATGACAGACCACTATGCACAGAGGCATCGATCCTCAGTAGCACTTCTACCACTTGCCCCTTTAAGTCTTGTTCCTGTATACAATAACCACAACGATGAGAAAACAGTGATCTAGGAATGTCCATCTCCTAGGAATGCAATGTCAAACACCTGTGTAGCATTTTATGTACACTGCACTATCTGTAAAATACTTTTTTTAATTTTTTTTTAGTTATAGATGGACACAATGTCTTTATTTTATTACTTTGTATGTGGTGCTGAGGATCGAACCCAGGGCCTTACGCATGCGAGGCAAGCGCTCTACCGCTGAGCTACAATCCCAGCCCTGTAAAATACTTTTTGATGTATACTATGATGTATATCTAATTTACTTTCTGTGAGAAAGACATCATTCTTGTTTATTAGGTGAATCATGAATTGTTTAATCTGGTAATAAAACAACGTGAAAGTAAAAAAAAAAAGAAAAGAAACTTCATATTGAAATAACGAAGTCGAAAAGAGGGAAGGGGGGAGGAACAGTTGGGATTGTTCAAGGAAATGTGGGAACAAGAGGATGTGGGAAAAAGAGAATGGTTGAGATTGGAATGTTGAGAAATACCAATAAAAATTGTTGCAGTCCCTACCTACCAAACCAGAGTATTTATAAAACAGGGACAAATTCAGAATGTAGTTAAGGAAATCCCATATCAATCCAGGTGATATTTGAAAATTTTTCTAAATTCATAGACATAAGATCATTGGAGTGTTTGTTAAAACATTTTTACTTGAAACATAATATTCGTACACATTTATGGGGACACAATAATTGTATACATTTATGGGGAATGGTGTATTCTGATATACCTGTACAGGTTTAATGATCAAATTAGAGTAGTTAAGCATCTCCATCACCTCAAACATTTATCATTTTTCTGTTATAAGTATTTAAAATACTCTCTTCTAGCCATTTTAATATATAATGAATTATTAACTACAGTCATCCTACCATGCTATAGAACACTAGAACATATCTCTACTAGCTTTATTATTGTACAAAATACAGATTGCTGATGAACAATCTCTTGCTATTCCCCTCCCTGCTACCCTTCTCACTTTCTGGTAATCACTATTTTACTTTGTAATTCTATGAAATCAGTGTAGTTTGTACATATGAGTAAGATCACAAAGTGTTTGTCTTTTTATACTTGAATTTTTTTCATTTAACATGATATCCTTAGGCTCATCCATTTTGTAGCAAATGATAGAATGCTATTCTTTTTGTTGTTGAATACTATTCCATATGTACCCATATCACATTTTCCTTATCCATTCATCCTTTGATGAAGAGTTAGGTTGATTCATTCATTTTTTAATATTAATAGATTTTTATTTCTCATTTCCATTGAATCAGTTTGATTTCATTTTAATTTTTCCATGAAGAGTCAATATGATAAAGCTTACTACATTTATTAGCACAACTTGTATGATGATGTCCTTTTATCTGTTTTTCCAGGACCCTCTTTCCTGTGATTACTGCTACTACCTCCTCTGTATGTACATGTGGAAACTTTTCACAGGATTCTCTATGTCAACAACTGATTAGTCCCATGTTGGTACTACACACACATCTTTACAAAGATTGTTTAAATAGATCCCATAGAAAATATCTCAATATATCTCTCAATGACCAAAGGAATAAGATGCAACATATAGGTGACCCTGTTACTTCTGTATGAAAAAACATCTCCAGTGAGCAAAGACAAAACTACCCTCCTATAGATCATAAAAGAAGAAAAATGGATCATCATTGGAGCCTCTGGAACCTTGGATTCTGAAAGTGATCAGCATCTGTGTCTGAGTTGATGTGATCTATACGTCCTTCTTGGGTTTCCTCAGGTCCATAACTTTTTAAGTAATTCTCTTGAGTCTGATTATTTATCCTTGAATCATAAAATATTTAAAACATTGACTTGATATTTATAAGGACTTCACTTTTTTTACTTATAAAGGCTGTATATCTCTTATCTGAAATGTTTGGGTCCAGAAATGTTTCAGATTTAAGATTTTAGAATGTTTGTATATGTACATAATGTTATTTAGGGATGAGATCCAAGACCAAACATAAAATTCATTTATGTTTCATTTGCATGCTATACCAAAACATGAATATCCTTACATAATATTTTTACTACAGCTGCCTTTTGACTGTGATCTATCATATGAGCTCAGTTGGGAAATTCCCACTTGTGATTTCATGTCAGTGCTCAAGAAGTTTTGGCTTTTGGAGCATTTGGGATTTCAGATTTTTGGACAACAGATGCTTAACTTCATCCTGTTTCTCATTTCTAGCTTTATTTTTCTTCCAATAAGTTGATTTTGCAGTGTTTTCTGTGCAGTTTCACTGCCTGGGTTTGTATGCATGTGTCAACTTTTAAAGGAACTTTTCAACACCCGTCCTTGTAATCCTATCCTAATCCTGTACTGCAGAAGTGACCTAGCTAAATTTCTACCCTGTCCTAATCTTGCTTATCTTTGAGGACAGATGTCTAAAGTCCAGAAGTTCCTCTTCAGGTGAGCCAGCCACAACATTTGAATCTAATATAGCATCTGGAGACACAGCCTTTAATCTTTAACTTCTTTATAATCCCATCTGCAGGCTAAATAGCACACCACCATACCATAGCAGTCTGTAATTGTCATGAGAAAGACCTACATGAAAGAACCATGCAAGGAACAAAAAAAAAGGTGGCAGCCACATTCATAGAAAATCACTCATTCTTTGAAAAGCCATGAATCTACTTCCCCTTATTATCTTATCCCTTCTCATTCTTTTACTCTCTGTAAGTAACCTCCTGACCCCCAAGGGTCAAGAGGCTGATCTTTGAATCTTTCTTCCTTCTTCTTCTATACTTGGCCAAGAATAAAGCTTCCTTCACTGCTCAATCAGTGCTTAGTCTTGTTGGTTTTACAATTTCAAGAGAGAAAAAAAGACCCAGTTGGGGGTAAATTTTTTCTAACAGTCCCTCCAATAGGACTATTTCCCAGTTCACCAAGATAGTTACTTGATTTCATTCAGATTTGTCTCTAGTTGAATTTATTTTCTTTTTTTTCATCTTCATCCTTCCCTTCTCCTCTACTTCTTCCAACCCCTGCCCTGCATACACTTCTAAGATTAAAACCTTTCAATTTCTTTGAGCACGTTTTACAAGTGTGTCAATTATATTCCTTTTTAAAAGACTGTCTCTTGAACAGACTTATCGTCCTCATGATTCTTAAATAGAATTATTGCTTCTTACATTTTTATCTTTATCAATTTTCTTCTCCTTTATTCTATTTGGATATTTGTTCTTTTCCAACTATTTTTATGAGTGGTTTGATTCATTTAATATATTTTTAATAATTAAAATGTTTGAACTGACTCTTTAAATCTCAGTTCAACTTTGATCATGGGCTATATTTTTTGACATTCAGTGTTATTAAAATTACACCCTTGGGTCTAGGTGTGCTGCTCAGTGGTAGAGTACTTTTTCTAGCATGCATGAAACCATGGGTTTGGTCCCCAGAACTACACAAAAATTATATCACATTTTACCCTCATAGATTTAATGGATTCATGAAATTAAATAAAAAATTTTACAACTCTGAAAGTGAGCTCCTGTGGAAGTGGGATATCAGAACACCAGCCAGAGAACTGCTTGGGGTCCAGTTGCTGCCTGGAATGAAACTCACAGTTCAGTTCTTAACCTAAATCTCATTATGGTGAAGTTGCCAGTATGATGGCAGACACTACCTCTGCTGCAATTCACATCACATCTCACTTCTAACAGGAGGTTGTTTAATACTGTAGCAGGGCCTCCAGATTAGGACCACACCAGGGCATTATGCTTAGAGGGTTTAAAGCCTTGGAACTGATGCTCAAGCTTGAAACCACTACAGGGTAAATTGTGGAGCTGATCACCTTTGAAGCCCAAATGCCCACATGCTGAAGTGATATTATCTTCTTCCCAGGGAAATTCCTCTTGAAAAGGCTCAGTTTCCCACCAAGAAGAAAGGTAACAGGAGGGTCGCTCAGGTGGGTGGTGTGATCAGGTAAAATAGAGCTCAGTGTAGTCTTTAAATTAAGAAAGTACACTTGAGCTGGGTGCAGTGGCAGGAGCCTGTAATCCCAGCACTTAGGGAGGCTGAGACAGGAGAATTGCGAGTTCAAAGCCAGCCTCAGCAACGACGAGGCGCTAAGCAACTCAGTGAGACCCTGTCTCTACATAAAACACAAAATAGGGCTGGAGATGTGGCTCAGTGGTCGAGTACCCCTGAGTTCAATCTCCAGTACCAAAAAAAAAAAAGAAAGAAAGAAAGCACACTTGTACATGTGTCATGAGAGTGGTCAGTAGATTGATAGCTATGTAATAAGAGCAATAAACCAAAAGAGTAATATGACAAGGGAGAGGACCAAGGACACTGTGGTAAAAAGGAGGAAATCAGCATTTGTATGGCATCCATGTTTGCTTTAACTCAAAGGGGCGAGAATTGGGGCTGGGACTTTGATGATGTCCTGGGGATGTTAGGCTTTCTGGGCATCTCCAGGGTGGGGCCTACTGGACATGGCAATAATCCTCTCAGGTACAGAATGTAGAAGCAGAAGTGTGAAGCTGACAGTAACAGTTCCTGAAGGAAACTCAGGAAGGGTTATTCACTGAGTCAATATTCTGCAAATAGAAGTTCAGTGGATACAGAAAGTATACAGAGAAGTTTTAACTTAAAATATTCTGGAGCAGACAGCTTTTCTGGTGTGTTACTTCAAACTCTGTAATGTGGAACAGATTACACAGCTGTGGAATAGGCTGTTCTTGGCAGACTTGGGAATAGGAGGAGAAGCCTGTCCTGGCATTGGTTTCCATAGTGAACAGAGAAAGGGGGGTTACTCCAGAGCCTTCTGTGGACAGTGCGCATACTCACAGTGCAGGGGCCCAGGGCCCCTGGATGAAATGTGAATCCTTCTGGCTCTTTCCTGTCCACATAAGCAGCAACCTTCACCTTGGAGCCCCCAAATGGGCCCCAGATGCTTTTCAGGCCAAGAAACTGAAACAGAGAACTCACTTTAATATGTTCAGCAAATATTATTGCTCAATGTCTGTCATGTGTTTGAAAGATTTGCATTTTAGAAAAATAGCTCAGTCTGAGGGAGAAACCAATGGCATTGGCACAGTTTGGTAGTGAGGCCCCTTTCTGCCTGAAAAGAAAACTTGTCAAGAACAGACAGCACTGCTTTCCACAGTGGGAGGCAGCTTTGGAGGGGCTGTACCCTGACTCCTCATGCCCTTCAGCCTCTCTAGGGGGACATTGCTCATGCTTGTCCAGCTGAGGCCCATCACTGTAATGGGAGGTTTTATAGTACTGCTCAGACCCACTAAGCTTCCTGCTAGCACTCAGAGAGTGAGAGGGCCCAGGATATCTTCTGAATGGTCACCTACACACAAAGTTAAGACTGGAATTGGTGAACAATCAGAGGGATAAAGACCAATTAGGAGTCCTTTCAAAGGAGTCTATGTAAGAAACATGGCATCCTCATTTTCAACTATCGGTTAAATACCATACTTTGGGCATTGTGCCTCAGGATAAATGACAAGGGACCTAGTTTTTTTTAAGGGAAAGGGAAGTGGCATAGGAAAAAAACACATGGAAACAAATCAAATAATCAGACCTTGTGATACATATTGGAAAGGAAATATGATTTTGTCATAATGTGGAACAGAGGGAACCCATGTTCAAGAGGAATGCCAAAGAAGATGAAAGTGAAAAAGAAAGGTAAGGGGAGAGTGTGAATAGTAGTGACAATCAGGATTCTGTCTCAGAGGTGGCCGTGACTGAGCAGGGCAGTATGGTTAGATTATGCACATGCCAGTTTTTTGAAACTATATGGAGAGAAGAGATAAAAGTTCATGGGAAAATGGAGTAGATACCTAAGCAGAAATGAAGATAGATAGGTCTCAAGAAAGAGAACTTGGCTGAAAAGAAGTTCGAGAGGTAAAATAGGTAAATGGCATCACTGTGAGAATGTTCAGGGCAGGGTTCTTCAAAGGAACCAGTCATGACATGAGGATGGGATGAAGTTGTAATTGTGTGAGGGTGTAATGCACACCCAGAGCTTGCCTTCTTTCTCTCTCACACACAGACATTCCATCCAGACATGGGATATTCAGAAGAAAAGGAAAAAAGTGAAATAAAAAGATACCTTTCTCACATACCGCCAAAAACCCTTTTATGAAAACCAGGGTCCCAGCTGAGGACAACCGAAAATAACAAGCAGGAGAGGGGTGAGGAAAAATGGGCATGCCAACAGGACCAGGTAATCTAAGCCTCTTTCCAAACTATCATATGACTTCCTTACTGGATCTATTTTTGGGACATATTAAAATAGATTGCCTCATCTTAAATAATCTTCCCTAAGGTAAATTCTATTCAAGCAGACTTTGGATTCAAGTTTGTGGTGTGTCATGGTTTTACACATTTCTGGACTTAATTTGTTAATATTTTGTTCAGAATTCTCATATACATCCTCATCATAGATGTTGGTCTGTAACTGGCTCCTTTTGTAATGACATTTGTAGTATTTCCTATTATCCTTTTAATGATTAATTCATCTATGATACACAGTTTTGACTTCTTCACTTTTGTGGAGCATACACACACACACACACACACACACATACACACACATGCTACTTCTATTCCTCCAGACACCTCATAGATTCCTAGGACAGTTGATAATCTTCTTCTCAAATCATCTCATATCTTTTGACTGTGTCTCTTTCTCCAATCATCCTCTGAAAGTTGATGTTTCCTATACTTTCATCTTAAGTCTTTTTCTCTCCCCACTGTATATTCTCTCTGGGTAGTGTTATCTCCTACAGCTTTAAGTTTACATTTCTAAACCAGTGAGTTCCAAATGTATTAGTCCCTTTTATAGTCTTAACTGGATGTCAAACTACCTAAGGGACATCCTCACATTATGTCATTTAAAGTTTTAAGTTTGACATTTTACTCTACTTCCTAATATTCCCTTCAAATCTTGTTTCCTGTATATTTGCTCTCTTGGTACATGGCATAAATGTCCACCTAATTTCCCAATGAAGAAATGAGAATGACATTGATTCTCCTTTACCCTTCATATCCAGTTAGCCACATAATAATCAACTCCTACATACCATGTATGGCTACTCATCTCTCAACATGACACTTCTTTTTTAATTAATTAATTTATTCATTTTACAGTAGAATGCATTTTGGCATATTATACACAAATGGAACACAACTTCTCATTCCTCTGGCTGTACATGGTCCAGAGTCATTCCAGTAGTGTAATCATACATGTATAGAGGGTAATAATGTCTGTCTCCTTCTATTGACCTTCCCATCCCCACAACCCCACCCCTCTGCTCTCTCCCCTCTACACAAACCAAAGCTCCTCCCTATGCCCCTGAACCACTATGGATCAGCATCTGCTTATCAGATAAAATATTCAGCTTTTGTTTTTTTGGATTGGATTATTTCACTTAGCATCAACACAACACTTCTAAATCCACTGCCCTTTTCACCTGAATTACCATAGTGAGCTACCTATGCATCTTCTCACATACTTGTTTATTCACTTGAAGTTTGTTCTCCACAATGAAACTAATACATTTTCTGAAACCCAAACCTCCTCCTCATACTAATTTACTAAGACTTCCAAAACAAAATCATCACAAACTGAGGGCCTTCAAACAACATAAATTTATCCTCTCATAGATAATGTCCATCAGATTTCTGAAGTTCAAATGCTGGTGCAGTCATTATCCTATCAAAATATTTGAGGACATATGCATCTCCATCTTTTTTATATCTCCAAATGTTGGTGGCTATTGACGTTTCTTGTTTTGTGGCAGAATGACTCTCAACTCTACCTCAGTTTTCACATGGCCATTTCCCAATTCTTCTTAGTTTCTTTGATCTCCTCTTCCCTACAGTGACACCAGTCATTAAATTTAGGGCCACCATAAATACAAGATATTCTCATCTTGAGGACCTTACCTTAATCACATCAGTATAGATACTGGTCCAGGGATTAGGGCCCAAATATCTCTTAAGGCAGAGGTATTTTTAGCCTACCACAAGCCCAATGTGTTAAGCAAACTGTGAACCTAGATATTTTATTAGATTGAGAAGTAGAGAATAATCTTTATGCTTTAAAAAAATCCAAGGGAGAATGAATTCTAACAAAAATGTTTTTCTCCTTTCACAAGGTCATTTCTTTGGAGGGATGAGTCAAGGCTATTTCAACATGTTGTAGCATATGCTGGAGTTTATAAGAAGCTGTACAATATTTCACATTTAAAGGAAATGAAGCTGGCAAGGGCTGCTAGCTAAAGTCCAACTCCAGCTTTCTCCTAATGCTTAGGCAGCTGGCACAGCAGAGTCATGATGTCCCACAGTAGTCATTCTCAAGAAGGATGTTCACTCTCTCAATATCATTAGGTCCAGGTAGTTATTCTTCCTTCAGGTCCAATAATTTGCTAAATGATTTTCTAGAATGACTAATAGAACTTACAGCAAGTTATCTGCTTAGGATTACTTTCTAATAAAGGATATATATATAGTGTGTGTGTGTGAAGCCTGTGAGGAACTGCAAGGCTTCCATGACATCTCTCTGTGAATCAGGACATGTTGCACCCACACTGAATTCATCTATTCACAAATGAGGAAGTTCCAGTTATCTATAGTTTTGGGGCTAAATAATGTAGGCATGATTACTTTGATCACTGGCCAACTCAAATGAAGGTTTTGCAGTTAAAAATCCAAATACTCCAATTCTGTGCTAGACCTTCCTTACCAGACTGCCCCCATTCTTAAGTTATCTACTAGGTACCATAAGTCATCACATTAGTGTAATGAAGATACTCCTATAAATCAAGCAATTACAAGGGTTTCTGTAGTTACAACAAGGAGGAAATGCTAGACAGATTCCTAATTATAGTACCACCTCTGATCAAATAACTTAATTAATCTTTGCCCCCTTACTGGCACTCTGTATTTGTACATTCAATGTCTATCACAGCCTTCTTTGGACTGAAATCTCTACCTTTCAGGAAAGGTTGAGAATACCCTACTATTCATAGAGGACAGGAGTCTAGAACCACAGGTATCCCACGAGGACATTGGAACTCCACTCATTCAATGAGAATAAGAGAGTAAATAGACATATGTGCCATTTAATATGTGCCATTGAAAGCCTTTACTTTCCCATATCTTATTTATCCATCACTGTCTTTCCACACAGGCAAAACCTCATAGCTTATTTTTAATATTTTTGTTGAAGTATAATTGATATATGAAACACTGCACACATTTGAAGTGCATAGGCTGGCAATTTTTGACATATGTATCTGTGAATCCACCATCACAATCAAGATAATGAATAGGTACATCACTTCCTAAGGTTTCCTCATACCCTTTTCTTATTGCTCCCCACCTACCCACTTCTGCCTACTCATTTAACTAATGATCTACATTCTGAAACAATGAGGTAGTCTGCATTTTCTAGAATTGTGTATAAATGGAATCGTGCAGTGTTTAACCTTTTAAAATTTGCCTTCTTGCTCACAGCATAGTTATTTTGAGATTCTTCTATGTTATGATATACACTGAGAGTTTATACTCATTTTATTATTTAGCAGCATTACATTGTTTGAATGTCACCATTTCTTTTTTATTAGTTTGTTTTACCTTTTCTCTACTCATAACATTTTGATTTGTTTTCAGTTTGAAGCCATCACAAATGAAATTGCTATGAATACTCATGTAAAACACTTTGTATGGATGTAAGTTTTCTTATTGCTTCCTAGAAACTGAATAATTGGACCACATAGTAGCTAAATGTTTAACTTTTAAAGAAGCTGATGAACTCTTCAAAGTTGTAATATTTCATATTAACTGTAGATGAATGATCCAGTTCCTCTACATCCTTGAAACACTGAGTACAGTCACTCTATTTAAGTTTCAGCTGTTCTAATATGAATGTATTGGTATCTTATAGTTAAATTTTATTTACAAAAAATAAAAAATAAAAAAATAGATTTACCTAATGGTTAATAATATTGAGTATATTTTGTGTTCTTCATCACTTATATACTCTCCTTGGTGAATTATGCCTTGCAAATATTTTATTCCAGTTGTTGCTTTTTAATTTTCTCAACATTGTTTTTGTTTGTTTGTTTGTTTTTGTTGTTGTATTGGCTGGAGTTTGAACCCAGGGATGCTTTCCTACTAAGCTACATTCCCAGTAACTTTTATTACTTATTTTGAGACAGGGTCTTGCTAAATTGATGAAGCTGGTCCCAAACTTGCATTTCTCCTGCCTTAGTCTCCAGAGTTGCTGAGATTACAGGCTTGCTCCATTGCACCCAGCTTAAACAGTGTCCTTTAAGAACAGCATGTTTTTATTTTATTTTATTTTATTTTGTTTTGTTTTATTTTTGTTATCAGTGGTAGAACTCAGGGGCACTTAATCACTGAACCACATCCCCAACCTATATATATATATTTTTTTTTTTTTTTTTTTTTTTTTAGAGAGAGAGGGTCTCTTTCAGTTGCTTAGGGCCTTGCTAAATTGATGAGGCTGACTTTGAACTCATAATCCTCCTGCCTCATCCTCCTGATCCACTAGGATTATAGGTGCACAACCACCATGCTCCGCATATTTTTATTTTTATAAAATGTTGAACAATTGCCCTTTAATGCATTGTATATCCTGATCTTATCACTAAAAATATTTTTCTAATATAAGGTATCAACAATTTGTTACTCTTTTCCTTCAGAAATTTTATAGTTTCAGTGTCAATATTTGTGTACATTTATAGTATAAATGATAAATTTTATAATTGTCTTTCTTAATTTCTCCCAGCAAAGTTTTACAATTCTCAGTATATGTCTTTTACAGCATTTTTCAGATTTATTCCTATTTATTTCCATTTTCATTTTATTTTAAATGATTTTATTTCAATTTCTAATTAGACTTTGTTAGTATACATATATATGTACACATAAAGGATGTATAAATTATATGGTTGTGTATTTTATGCTGGTAATCACATGTAATATTCCATACCATATATATTATATACTAGTAGGAATGCATTTAATGCATCTAACCTACAAAATATCACAGATTATCAACATGATAGCATATCAATTGTTTATCTTTATTAATCTGTGAGCTGTGCAGTTAAATGTGAGCTATGGATTTCTGCCACAGTTAAGTATTGTAAGTATCACAATACATAGCAGTTTCCACAGAATGCATATCACTTTCACTCCATGTTAAAATAGGAAAATGATGAATAAAACAATCATAAGTTGTAGACAAACTGTGTATATATATATATATTAGGTATAATATTTAATAGTTTGTGTGTGTTTCTGTATCAGTGTGTATTTTGATGTTTTTGTGTCCCTGTGTCATCATGTCTCTGTGTTTGTGTCTGTGTGTGTCTATGTCTGTCTTTGTTTCTGTGTCTTGTGTGTAGGTCCATGTTCATGTGTCTGTGTCATTGTGTCCATATCTGTGTGTGTGTGTTGTGGGTCTGTGTGTGCATCCATATCAGTGCATGTTTCTGTGTATGTCTCTGTGTGTTATTGTCTCTGTGTTCATTGTGTATATGTCTATGTGCCTGTATGTGTTTCTGTGTGTCTCTGTGTATTTAAGTGTCTGTGTCTGTGCATCCACATCTTTGTGTCTGTTTCTGGCTATGTGTGTCTGAGTCCGTGTGTGTGTGTGTGTGCGTGTGTATATGTCTTTTAACATTGTGTCTGTGTGTGTTTTTGTGCCTTTTTGTATTGTTCTGTGTGTCCATATGTATATATGTATTTGTGTGTGTGTGTGTGTGTCTATGTGTCTGTGGGTCTGTGTCTATGTGTCTATGCTTCTATGTCTTTGTGTGTCTGTCTCTATCTATGCTTGTCTCTGTGTGTTTCTGTATTTCTGTGTCAGTGTATCTTTTTGTTCATGTCTAATCTGTGTCTGTGTCTATGTGTCTGCATCTGTGTGTCTATTTGTGTGACTGTTTCATCTGTGTGTGTCAATGAGTCTATTTCTGTGTGTCTGTTTTATGTATCTCGATATCTGTTTCTGTGTGTGTCATGTCTGTATTGCTATCTCTGTGTGTCTGTATGTGTCTGAATTAGTCTATGTCTGTGTTGGTGGGTGTGGGTAGGGTAGCTGGTCAGTGTCTCTGTATGTGTCCATGGCTATGCATGTGTGTTAAATTTGTGTGAGTCTATACCTGTGTCTTCAGGTCTTATGTGTCTGGATATTGATTTCTATGTGTCCGTGCATATCATTGTCCCTGGATGTGTCTGTGTCTGTGTATCTGTAACTGTATATCTGTGTCAGTGTGTATGTCCATTTCTATATCTGTGTGCTCATCTCTGTGTGGGGGTGTCTATGTCTATGTGTCCATACATTTATGTGTGTGTGCACTGTGTGTCTTTTTCTCTGTTTCTATCTGTATGTTTGTGTGCCATGTGTCTGTTACTGTGTGTCTGTATGTGTGCATCTTTTTCTATGTGTCTGTGTGTCTGTGATCTTGGATCTGTGTCTGTGTTTGTTATGTGTGTTTTCAACTCTGTCTCTGTTTGTGTCCATGTGTATGTTTCTGTGTGTTCATTTCTGTTTTTCTGTTTGTGTGTGTCTGTATATTTGTTGCTATAAGTCTCAATTTCATTTTGTCATTGTCTATGTCTGTGTTTGTATCTCTTTTTATGTGACTGTGTGTCTTTGTGTCTGTGTCAGTGTATCTGTTTTGGTGTGTTCTTATGTGTGTATGTGTTCATGTGTGTCTATGTCTGTGTATTGACTTTTCTGTGTCTGTGTGGCTATTTCTGGGTTTGTGTCAGTGTGTCTGTGTGTGTTTGTGTTGATCTGTGTGTTGTGTGCCTGCACCTTTTCTGTTTATCTGTGTCTTTTTATGTGTGTCTGTGTTTGTGGTGTTGTCTGTGTGTGTCTTTGCCTGTATCTGTGTGTGTGCTGTGTTCCTCTTACTGCATGTATGCATGTGTGTGTCTTATTCTGTGTGTATATGTTTCTGTGCCTGTATCAATGTCTGTGTATCACTGTGTCTGTGTTTGTTTCTGTGTCAGTGTGTTCAAGTCTCTGTGTAGGTGTCTATGCCTATATGTCTGTTTCTCTGTGACTGTGTCTGAATCTGTGTGTAGTGTCTGGTTTCTATCACTGTGCATCTATGTTGTAGGTATGTGTAACTTTCTGTGTGACTTTATCTTTATGTGTCTGTGCATGTGCTCAGGGTCTATATTTGTATTTGTATCTTTTCTGTGTGTTTATATGTGTCCATGTGTCTGTGCACTATTTTCTTTTTCTAATTCTGTTTATTCATGTCTGTATTTCTGTGATTGTGTGTCTGTGTTTCTTTTTTGTGTGTTTCTTTTGTGCCTGTGAAACTGTGTTTGTATGCATCTCCATGTGTCTCTGTCATCGTCTGTGTGTTTGTATCAATGTCTTCTGTGTTTGTGTCTCTCTCTTTGTGTCTCTTTCTGTATATCTGTGTTTCTGTGTCTGTGCCTCTATATCTGTTTTTGTGTATTTGTGTCTCTGTGTATCTATGAATCTATTTTGTGACTGTGTGTGTGTGTCTATATTTCTGTGTCTGTGTGTCTATGTCTGTTTGTTTGGGTGTCTTTTTATCTGTCCATTGTGTCTATGTTTTTGTCTCTTTGTACATCTGTGCTCTCTATTTCTGTTGTCTATGTCTGTGTCAATGTGTCTTTTTCTGTGAGGTTTTGTTTTTGTTTGTGTGTGGGTTGATTCTGTGTGTATCTGTCTGTGTGTATTTATGTGTTGTGTCTGTGTGTATTTGTCTGTGTGTGTGTTTTTAATCACTCAGATACTTTATGCTGATTTTTTTTTCTGATGGTGAAAAATCAAATCACCTTTTCATGCTTATTAGATTTTGTTTTTTGTTTTTTCCTCACTTTATTGACTTGGCTAGAACCTCAGTGGTGACATTAGTTCTTCTTACATTTTTCTGTTATTATGAAAAAATGATGCAATTTTTTGGTATTTGGTGTTGTCTTTTTTGCTCCATTAAGACAATAGCTTTCTTTTTTAAAATAAGATTTTTTAAACATTTATTTTATTTATTTGTGTATTTTGTATGTGGCGCTAAGGATCGAACCTAGTGCCTCATGTGTACAAGACAAGCACTCTACTACTGAGCCACAACCCCAGCTTTCTTTTTTTTTAACTTCTTGTTATTGTCAATTAACTTACTCAATTTCCAAGTGTTAAACAAACCTAACAGAGATCTTTATTGATTTCAAACATTCCTTTAGAATTATTTAACTCAAAATTTCCCTTCCTTAATAGATACTGCTAATGTTCAGGTTACATAGTTACTGAGATGTTTGGTTGGTTGTATCATTCCAAGAATTTGTCAATTCTTTATTTGTGAAATTTACTAATACAGAGTTACTAATTATATTTCACTACTGTCAGGTTAATAATTTTTGAAGCTGTAGGTATTGTTTCTTTCTTCATTCTTGATATTGGTCACGTGAGTCTTTTATCTTTTGATCCTGAGCAATTCAGACACTCAATTATCAATTTTCTTGATTTTTTCAATGAACCAATCTTTTTGTTCTTTCATTCATGTTCTGAATTGTTTTTCTGGTTTTGGGTTGCTGATATTTATTATGTCCTTTCTACTTCCTTTGGATGCAATTTGTACCCTTTTCCTGCCCCTGTTCTCTTAATATGGAGATGAAGTCATTGATTTGAGACTTTTCTTATTTATAATAACAGGAATTTAATCCTGTCATATCCCTCCTGAACTTCTTTAACATCAACAAGTTTTGATATTTTTTCTTTTGAATTTTTTTTGTTTTTACCCATAGGTTATTTAGTATTACATAGTTTTAAATACTTTAGAATATTCCAGAGCTCAGTTAACAATTCTTAATTGAACTCTTGTGGTCAAAGAATGAACATATTTGGTGTTTCTTGAATCATTCTAAATACATTGAGACATTTTTTGTGGCTCAGAATGTTTACCTTTACAAATTTTAGATGACCATTTGCAAAGAATGTGTACTTTGGCATTATTTGTTGTTATATAAATGTCAGTTAGGTAAATTTGATTTATAATTTTGTTCATCTCCTCTATGTCCTTGCTAATTATCGGTCTACTTGTTTCATCAATTATTTATTGAAACAGGGATATTGAAATTGCCAACCATCATTATAGTTTTATTTATTTCCTCCAGCATATAATTTTAGTTCATTTATTTAGAAACTCTATTAAAAGATGTATAAATGTCTAGTACTGTTATGTCTTCTTGAATAATATATTCATATTTGTAACTATGCTCTGAAATTGACTTTGGCCAATATTGAAATAGTCACTACTATTTTCTTAACATGGAATATATGTTTTCTACCCCTTTACTTTTAACTTATCTGTCTTTATACTGAATGTTTTTACAGGCAACATATGGTTCAATCTTGCCTTTATATCAAATATTACGATTTTTACATTTTTATTATGAGAAAATTATAGAGTGATAAAGGGTACAATTTATGTGTGTACCTTTCATCCTGTTTCCCTAGATTTAGCATCCAATGTAGTCATTACACATTTATCAAAACTACAAAAATTAACCCTGATCCAACGCTACTAATGAAACTAAAGAGTTTCTTTGCATTTCACCAACTTTGTTTTGTTTTTCCATAATTTTCCTATTTCATTATCAAATCATTGCATGAGTCATCATATCCCCTCAGTCAACTCCAATCTGTGGTGGGATTCTAATCTGTGCTTGTCCTTTGTCCTTCACACTTTTTAAAGGGAATACCAAGGCATTTTGAAGATCCAAACACTTAGGTTTTTCTGCTGTTTCCTCATGACTATACTTGTGTTGTGGAGTTTTGGAGAAACAACACAAAAATGAGGTTTTTTTCTCGACATGTCCTATTAATATGTACAACTTATTTATTGCTAATATCTACTGGAACTACTTGTGGTTATGGTACTAGGTCCTTTACTGTAAAGTTAATGCTCTTCCATTTCCCTTTGTTAGAAAGAAATCACTAATGATGAAGGAATTAAGTTCCCTTTACTAGAGGGACTGATATTAAAAACTTTTTGTTAAAATGAGCCCAGTAATTGATACATATTTTGAGGAAGACTATTTGAGATCACACAAAGAGTCTGTCATCCTGCTTCTCCTTAAAACTTTACTAGTAACTTGATCATTTATCAAGAATCTTCAATTCAGTTATTTTTTTATTTGTTATTCTAACAGTTGTTTTCTGTTGCCTTCAATTTTTCTACATTTATCAATTGAAATTACTTCTTTTCGATTAAAATTTGTCCTTTCCTACATATTTGTTCAATAATGCAGCTATAATAAGTTTGAATTCATACTTACATTGTATTTTAGGTGATTTTAACTAATACTAATGTTATATATTTTCCTTGGCAGCTCTTTTAAGTTGGTCTCTCTCTTTCCTTATGTGTGTGTGTGTGTGTAGATATGTATGAATTTATTTTTAAATCTGTACACTGTTCTTTTAAATATTATCATGTTCCAATTTTCCTTCTTTATATTTGTTGTTGTTGTTGTTGTTTTGACGGTGGGAATCAAGCTCAGACCCTGCTTCATGCTAAGCCCACACTCTACCCTCAACCACTGAGCCACACCCTCAATCCCTATTGTTTTTCTTTCCTTTCTGTCTGTGAAATTTCTCTTATCACATAAAAAAAAAGAAAAAGAAGAAAACCACCTAGAGACACATTCTCTTCATTTTTCTTCTCAGGATGCATTTTTATACCTGTATTTCCAAAAGATATTTTACTGTCATTCCCCTTCCTTCTGGCCCTCATAGCTTCAGATAGAAACTCTCAGTGCTTTCAAGAACATTTTTTTTTCATTTTTAGTTTTCAAATAAATAGACTCTGATGTAAGTGGTCATGGTTTTCATCCAGTTCATCATTTTTTATTTTTTTCCCTCAGCTGCTGAAACCATACATTTATGTCTTTGGTCAAATTTGCAAAGAATACAGAGATTATATATTCAGATGACTTTCAGCTCTATGCTAATTCTTCTCTATTTTATTTTTATTTTTGGCTGGGATTCCAATGGCAATTTGATGCAGGTTTGGTTATTTTCCCATGGGTCCCTAAATATTTTTTTCTTCTTTTTCTTTTTCTTTTTTTTTTTTTTTTTTTTGGTACTGGACATTGAACTCAGGGGCACTCGACCACTGAGCCACATCCCCAGCCCTATTTTGTATTTTATGTAGAGACAAAGTCTCACTGAGTTGCTTAGTGCCTTGCCCTTGCTGAGGCTGGTTTTGAACTCGCGATTCTATCTCAGCCTCCCTAAGTACTGGGATTACAGACTTGCACCACCACGCCCGGCTGATTTTTTTCTTTTTATTATATCTATCTTTTCTTGTTGTTTAGTTTGAATAATTTATATGTATAATATAAATTCACATATATTCAATATATCACATATAATATAAGGACATATATTGTATATACATAATATATAATATGTTGAATATATATGTTCAAGTTTACTCATGATTTTCTCTAACATTTCCATTCTGTTTGTGATATCATCCAGAATTTTAAAAATATCAGTTGCTTTGTTTTTAGGCAGAGGATTGCACTTGTTTATCTTTCATAGCTTCTAGTTCTTTGCTAAGACTACCTGACACTTTATGAGTTTTCAAAGTGTTTATAATTGCTTGTTAGAATGTTGTTTTATGATAATTGTTTTCATGGCTGTGTCCAATAATCACAATATATTTATCTTTCCATTTTGGAATTTTATTTCTTGACATTGCTAGATTGATTTTATATCATCCTAGTTCCTTGTGTTTTAGTAATTTTGGGTTTTCTCCTGGACACCTTAAGCATTATGTTATGAGCCCTTGATTATGTATAAATAGTTTTACCAAAGAGTTGATCTTCTTAGGTTCTGGGTAACTGAATTTATACAATTTGTAGATTTGTGCTTGTCATATAAAATTAATTTTCAAATATTTTGCAGTGATGTTCTGATCTGCTCTGACAGTGCACTATCCTAAGACTAATATGAAACTTGAGTAGCATTCCAAATCATAGCCCATTTATCAAATATTTTGGTTGTGTCTATTCTATATACTTTCATACATAAACCAGTTTGGATTTTGTTCAGGATTTCAAGTCCCATGAAGTATATTTTTCTATATCTCTCCTCTTGTTTGAAGGGTTGAGGTGCTGTCTCTTCGCTGATGTTCTCTTAGTGCAGAGCAGAGATTCCCTGTTATCCTGGTGCATTTTTAAAAGTATAATTATTGAGACGCAGTCTACATACTATAAATTTCAATCATGTGACATATACTGTTTAACATTATATGTGGTTTTAATTTGAATTTACCTAAACTTTAATGTTAAACATTTTTCATGTGCTTATTGC
Organism: Xerus rutilus; assembly: GCA_028644305.1. Taxonomy (NCBI): domain Eukaryota; kingdom Metazoa; phylum Chordata; class Mammalia; order Rodentia; family Sciuridae; genus Xerus; species Xerus rutilus. The sequence goes on along the minus strand of CM053401.1, from coordinate 114,085,102 downwards.
CCATTTATTAATCTTCTTTGGAGAGGTTTCTGTTTAGATTCTTCACCCCTTTTGAATTGGATTGTTTTTATATCATTGTGTTATAATAGTTCATAGATTCTTGATTCAAGTCTTTCATGAGAGGTATGGTTTGCTTTCAATATAGATGCAAAAATTCTCAAAACAAATAAGCAAAATGAATCCAACGGTGTAGGAAAAATTATACAATGTGACCTAGTGGGATTTATTCAGAGCATGCAAGGCTTATTCAACATTTGAAAAATCAATTAATATAATGCATTGTAACAACAAGCAAAAGAAAAAAAATCTTATCTTTTCCTAACATAGTGCTATAATTATTAAACAATTTGTTTTAAATCAATTATAGGTATGAAATTCAGTTGATTTTATTTTACCTTCATGTATTTCTTCTCAGACACTCTACATACATTTAAGTTTCTGTGTAATTTTCTTTCTCTCTGGGGAACTTTTAACATATTTTACAGGACAGATCTGCTTCGGTTTTTTATTTTTTGTTTTGATTTGCAGTGTTGGGGATCAAACTCAGAGCCACACACATACCAGGCAAATACTCTTCTTCATTTTTGGTAGATAATTTTTCTGAATATAGATTAAAAGATTGAAGGATTTTTTTAACTCAAAACTTCAAACATTTCATTATATTCACTTCTTACATGGGGCTTTTATAGTTTTTCATGAAAAGTCCAAAGTCCAATCTGATTCTAATTCTTGTTCCACTGTAGGGAAGATGGTTTTTAAACTTTGTTGTTGTTTTTAAAAGATACTCTTTGTTAGGTTTTTCCAGTTTTAATATGATATGCCTGGATGCAGATTATTTGTGCTTATCTTGTTCAGTGTTCTCTGAACCTCTTAGATCAAATATTTGATGTCTATCATTTTGAAAACTCTTGACCATTTTTACTTCAACTATTGCTGCCTCTTCATTCTCTCTTCTTCTTGTATTCCAAATATGTGTCTGTTATAATTTGGCAAACTGCCTCATAGTTCTTGAATATTCTGTGGTATTTTTCTCATCATTTGTTCTCTTTGTATTTTAGTTTGTGAAGTTTCTATAGATATACTGCTATAGTTTGGATATTCAGTGTCCATAAAAGGACCATGTATTAAATGTTTGGTCATCAGCTTGTGGCACTATTGAGACATAGGGGAAGCTTTAAGAGGTGGGGATTTGTGGTAGGAAGTTAGGTCACTGGGGCTATGTCTTTGAATGGAATATGGGTACCTTGCCCTTTCTTCCCCTGCTTATCTCTTATTCTATTTAGGTCCAGCTGAGGTGAACAGGCTTCCTTGTCACACAACCTGCCATGATGTACTACATTGCCACCAACTCAAAGAAACAAGGCCCAGTTTAACTCTGAAAGCATGAGCCAAAAATAGGTTCCTTTTTTATGTTATTGTTAATACATTATAGTTATGCTTGATTTAAGGGTTCCTCTTGACATAATAATACATATATGAAATATAATTTGCCCCATTCCTGTTCCTTGTACTTCTTTCCTTCCTTTTCTACCTCCCCCTTCCCTTTCCCCATCTTCAACTGGTTTTCCTTCAACTTATTCAGTTTTTTAAAAAATGAGTATTTTGTGGGTATACATAAAGGTGAAATTTACTGTGGTATATTTCTATATGTACATAACACAGTTTGGTCAATTTCATTGCAACATTCCTCACTTTTCCCATTACTCCTTCTTTCCCCTTCAATTAGCTTCCTTCTGTTTTCATGGGACTCCTCCTTCCCTTTCCTCCCTTATTTTGGTCTGGCTTCCATATATGAGAGAGAACATTCAACCCTTGACTTTCAGAGTCTGGTTTATCTTACTTAGCATGTTTTTTTCCAGTTTCATCCATTTACCAGCAAATGATAAGATTTCATTCTTTGTAGTGGAGTAAGAAATCCATTCTGTATATAAACCATATTTTCTTTATCCTTTCATCTGTTGACAGCATTTGGATTGGTTTTATAACTTGGATATTGCAAAATGCACTGCTATAAACATTGCTATGCCTGTATTACTGTAGTATGCTGATTTTAATCCTTTAAGATAAATACCAAGGAATGAGATAGCTGTGTCATATGGTGACTTGTTTTCTAGTTTTTGGAGGAATCTCCATACAGTTTCCCAAAGTGGTTGTACTAATTTGCAGTCCCAACAATGAATATATTTCTCCCCATATACTCACCTGAATTTATTATTATTTATATTCTTGGTGATTATCATTCTAACTGGAGTGAGATAAAACCCTTATGCATATTTGATTTTAATTTCTCTGATTACTAGGGATATTTAAATTTTTTTGTATATTCATTGGCTATTTGTATTTCCACTTTTGCAAACTGTCTTTTTAGGTTTTTTTCTGCCCATTAATTTATTGGGTTGTTTTTTTATGTACAGTTTTTAAAGTTCTTTGTATATTCTAGATGTTAATCCCCTATTGGAAGTGTAGCTGGCAACAATTTTCCCTCATTTTTTTAGGCTCTCTTCATGCTCTAAATTATTTCCTTTGCTGTGCAGAAGCTTTTTAATTTGATACCATCCCATTTATTGATTCTTGATTTTATTTCTTGTGCTTCAGGGGTCTTGTTAAGGAGGTTGATGCGCACACCAATATGTTGGAGTGTTCTCTCTGCACCAATGTGTTCTCTTCTAGTAGTTGCAAAGTTTCTGGGCCAGTTCTGAGTTCTTTGATCCACTTTAAGTTGAGTTTTGTATAACATGAGAGAGTGGTATCTAGTTTTATTCTTCTACATATGAATATACAGTTTTCTGGCACCATTTGTTGAAAAGGCTTTTTTTTTCTCCAATTTATGTTTTGGGCAACTTTGTTGGGTATCGTGTAACTTCACATATGTGGATATGTTATTGTTATTCTGTTCCATTGATCTTTACTGTTATTTTTACACCAACCATGCTGAGTTTTGTTATAGCTCTACACTATTATTTAAGATCATGTATTGTGGTGCTTTCTGCATCATTTCTTTTGCTCAAGATTTCTGTGGCTATTTTGACTTTTATTCTTCCCAATTGATTTCAAGACTGTTTTTTCCATTTCTGCAAACGAAGTCATTGGTATTTGGATGGGAAATTGCATTGAATCTGTGTAATACTTTTGGTAGGGTGATCATTTTGACAATATTAACTCTGCCTATCCATGACCATGGGAAATTTTTCCATCTTTCAAGGCCATCTTCTATTTCTTTCTTCAGTGATCTGTAGTATGCACTGTAGAAGTCTTTTGCATACTTGGTTAGATTTAGCCCCACGTATTTTTTGAGGGGATTATGGATTTGGATAACTTTCCTAATATCCTTTTCAGTAGATTCATTATTGGAGCATAAGCATGTTGATTTTGTATCCTCCTACTTTGCTGAATTTGTTTACTCCAGCTCTAGTAGTTTTTTGGTGAAATAGTTTGGGTTTTCTGCATCTAGGATCATGTGATCAGTAACAGAGATAATTTGAATTCTTCTTTTCTAATTACAGTTTTTACATTTTCTTTTCTTGCTTGATTACTCCAGCAAGAGTTTCAATAAGTATGTTGAATAGGAGCAGTGAGAGTAGGCGCCTTCCTATTTCATGGAATAATTTGAAAAGGCTTAGCAATAGTTCTTTAAGTATCTGGTAGAACAGCTAAGAATCCATTTAGTCCTGCACATTTCTTTGTTGGAAGCCTTTTAATTGTTGCTTTAATCCCACTGCTTAACATTGGTCTGTTTAGGTTTCCTATACAACATGGTTCAATTTCAGTATATCATATATCTCTAGGAATTTGTCAATATCTTTGAGATTTTCTAGATTATTGATATAAATCTTCAAATTAGTTTCTAATGATCCTTTGAAATTCAGTAGTGCCTGTGGTGATATCTCTTTTCATCTTGAATTTTGTTAATTTTGGTCTTCTCTCTCTCTTCTGGTTAGTTCAGCTGAAATCTTGTGTTTCCTTTCGAAGAACTAACTCTTGATTTTAAATTCTAATTTCTATAGTTTGGTTCTGATCTTAACTATTTCCTGTCTTCTACTGATATCATAATTAGTTTGTTCTTCTTTTTCTGAGACCTTTAGTTGTAACATTAGATTACAACTAATACCAAATTTATTTGGTATTTTTCTATTTTTTTATTGTAGATATTCAGTGCTATAAACTTAGTCTTAAAACTGCATTAATACTGACCTTCACATTTTTTAAAAGAGGCATTTCTTTTTTTATATTATTATATTTTTTATACCTTTATTGTGTTTATATTTATGTGGTGCTGAGGATAGAACCCAGTTCCTCACGCATGCTAGGCAAGCATGCTACCACTGAGCTACAGCCCCAGCCCCTGACCTGTACATTTCAATACATTATATTTCTCTTCTTTTGTTTCTATAATTTTTAAAATTTCTTCCCTGATTTATTCTATGATGCATATCATATTAAAACATGTATTATTTAATATCTAGCTGTTAAATAATTTCTTTTTTTTATCTTTTTGATTTCTCATTTCATTCCATTATGATCTTATAGCACACAGGGAATGATCTCTATATTTTGTACTTGATAAGATTTTCAATGTGTACTAAAATATAACCTATTTTAGAGAATGTTTTATGTGCCTCTAATAAGAAAGTGAATTCAGTTGTCAATAAATGAAGTATTCTATAGATGCTTGTTAGGTCCATTTGATTAATAATATTTTTTTAATTTTGAAAAATATTTACTTAGTTTATGTCTGAATGACTTATCAAATGATGAGATAGGTGTTTATTGCATTTCCCTAATTTCTAATAATGTTGAACATTTCTTCATACAGCTGTTGGCCATTTGTATTTCCTCTTTTGAGAAGTGTCTGTTTAATTCATTTTCCCATTTATTAACTGGATTATTTGGGGGAGTTGTGTGTTATTGTGTGTGTGTGCGCATATGTTATGTTTTTTAATTCTTTATATATTCTAAGCATTAATCCTCCATTAGAAGCACAGCAAGCAAAGATTTTCTCCTGTTCTTTAGATTCTGTCTTTACATTCTTAATTGTTTCCTTTGCTGTAGTGAAGATTTTTAATTTGATGTCATCTCATTTATTAACTCTTGGCATTATTTCCTAAGTTTTAGGGGTCCTATTGAGAAAGTTGTTGCCTCTGCCTATGTACCCTAATGTTGACCTTATATTTTATTCTAGAAATTGCATGGTTTCTGGTCTAATTCTGAAGTCTTTGATATATTTTGAATTGATTTTTTGTGCAGGGTGAGAGATAAGGGTCAAGTCTCATTATTATATATATAGATAACAAGTTTACCCAGCACCACTTGTTAAATAGGCTCTCCTTTATCCAGTGTATGCTTTTGGTATCTTTGTTAAGAACCAGATATCTGCAGATGTGTGAATTTTTCTCCATGTCTTCTGTTCTGTACCATTGGTCTGTGTGTCTCTTTTTATACTTGTACCATGCAGTTTTTGTTACTGTAGCTCTGTAGTATGATTTGAAGTCAGGTATGGTGATGTTTCCAGTATTGCTATTTTGACTTAGAATTGCTTTGATATTTCTGAATGAATTTTAGATTTGTTTTCTAGTTCTGTGAGGAATGTCATTGGTATTTCGATGGGGATTGCATCAAAACTGTGTATTGCTACTGGTCATATGGCCATTTTAACAATATTTATTATGTCTATCCATGAGCATGTGTGTTTTTTCCATTTTCTTTTACCTTCTTAAATTTCTTTCTTCAACGTTCTGTAGTTTTCATTGTAGAGGTATTTCACTTATTCAACTACATGGTTAGATTTATTCCCAATTTTGTTTTTATTTTGTTTTGTATTTTGGGTAGTACAGATTAAACCCATAAGCACTTTAGCACTGGATAATATCCCCAGCTATTTTATTTTTTATTTTTTTGAGTCTGTGTCTAAGTTGCCTAGGGCCTTGTTATGTTGCTGCAGCTTGTCTCAAAGCTTGTCATTCTCTTACCTCAGCCTCCAAGTTGCTGGGATTACAATCATGTGGCACCACGCACAGCTTTTTTTTTAGTCTATTCTGAATGAGAGTTTTAAAAAAAATTCTTTCTCAGCAGACTAATTGTTGATATAAATAGGAAATATGTTGATTTTTGTATTTTGATTTTTTTGGTTTTTTTTGGTACCAGGGATTAAACTCAGGGGTACTTGACCACTGAGCCACATCCCCAGCCCTATTTTGTGTTTTTTAATTTAGAGACAGGGTCTCACTGAGTTGCTTGGTGCCTCTCTGTTGCTGAGGCTGGCTTTGAACTCACAATTCTCCTGTCTCAGCCTCCCACAGTGCTGGGATTACAGGCATGCACCACCACACCTAGCTGTATGTTGATTTTTAACCTGCTACTTTCCTGAATTTGTTTATTACCTCTAACAGTCTTTGATGGAGTATTTTTAACTTATAAGTATAGAATCATATCATTTGCAAATAGTATAATTTGAATTTTTCCTTTCTTATTTTTATTCCTTTAATTTATTTTTCTTACATAATAGTTCTTCATAGAATTTCTGCCATTATATTAAATACAAGTAGTATGAGTGAGCATCCCTGTCTTATTCCAAATTTTAAAGGAAATGCTTTCATTTTTCCCCCCATTTACTGTGACATTAGCTTTGGGATATCCATATATAGCCTTTGTGGTGTTGAAGTAGGTTCCTTTTATCCCTAGTTTCTTCATTTTTTTTCTTAACAATGCATTGGTGCTAAGTTTTGTCAAAATCTTTCTTTTCATTTATTGAGATGACTAAATGATTTTTGTCCCTAATTCTTTGTGATGAATTAATTGAGCCTTTCATTTCCAGAATTTTCATTTGGTTCTTTTACAAATCTATATCTCTTTATTCAAATGATGATCCACTTCCTGCATTCTCTATGTTTATTTCTTACAAATTTATTTTGCCCATTGGACATTTTAACTATGAACTTCCTAAATTCTTTACCCAACATTTCCTCCACTGTGATTTCAATGGAATTAACTTGTTAATGTGTTATGGGCTGTTTGGGGTGTTTTTACCTTGCTTTTTCAAATTGCTTTTATATCTGTCCATTTTCTGGGATGATTGTTTCTTGGACTTTTATGAAAGCTACTCTTTAGTGAGATTCTTCCTCGTAGGATCCCCAGATTGAGTAAGTATCCAGGTATTGTTACTTTCATTCAATGTATATCTGTTGCTATTTCTAGTATCAGCACCACTTTGAGAAAGGTAGTAAAACCTATTAACTGCAATCACTTCACAAAAAAAGCTATGTACTTATATACCTCTCTGCTCAGCTGTTTTTCTTTTTTTTTTTTTAACTAGGGATTGAACCTAGGGGCACTTGACCACTGAGTCACATCTCAGAATCTTTTTATATTTTATTTAAAGACAGAATATCACTAAGTTGCTTAGAGCCTCACTAAGAGCCTCACTAAGTTTCTGAGGCTGACTTTGAACTTGCAATCCTCCTGCCTCAGTTTCCCAAACCACTGGGATGACAGACATACACCACCATGCCCAGCTTTCAGCTCTTCTTTTACTGTTTTATTTCTGATCTATGGATTGGTTGAGGGTTGCAACCTAAATCTGCTCTACCATTTTCATTTCTTCTAGACCTTTCCTTTCATAAGTTCATTATCTCAGTTATTTTTGGAAGAGTGGCTAAAACACATAACTTCAAATTCATTTTTTTCCCTTCAGCTTCATCTAGTGTACTGATGAACTTATAAAAGGCATTTTTCACTTCTGTTACACCATTTTTTAAAATTTGTTTTTATTGATGCATTGTAACTATCCATAATAGTGGAATTCATTATGCCATCCTTGTACATGCATATAATATAATTTAGTCAATCTCATTCCCCAATACTTTCATTTTCCCTCTCCTCCTGAATTTCTCTATTGTACTCTTCTATTGTTGTTGTTATTATTATTATTATTATTTTATATTTTAATTTTTATATTATGTTACACTATTTTTTCTTTTTAGTTGTAGATGAACACAATACCTTTTTTTTTTAAATGTGGTGCTGAGGATTGAACCCAGCGCCTCACACATGTGAGGCAAGCACTGTACCACTGAGCCAAAACCCCAGCCCAATGTTACACTATTTTTTATTAACAATATTTTGTTTTTTGAGTAAGTTCTGTATTGCTCACACTGGCTTCAAATGACTAATTCTTCTGCCTCAGTCTTTCAAATGTGTAGGATTACTGGCACATACCACTGAACCTGGAATTTTACCCATATTTTCTTCCATGTATCATATGGTTCCTATGTTTCTTCCCACATTACCCAACTCTTCTTGCATGTTGTCTATTTTTCCATCAAAATCTTGTTTTGGCTTAGATATGAGGCATCTCCCAAAAGTTCATTAGTGAGAAGATATAAGAGATTCAAAGGTGAAATGATTGGATTATAAATTTTGAGATAACTGGTAGATGAGTCCACTGGTGGATTAACTGTGTGGTAACTATAGGCTGGTAGGGTGTGGTTGTAGGAGATATATCACTGGGGTCATGCCATTGGGGTTTATATTTTGTCCCTGATGAGCAGGAATCTCTCTGCTCCCTGGTTGCCATTTCCTGAGCTGCTTCTGTGCAGCATGCCCTTCTGCCATGATGGTCTGCTTCATCTGTGACCTACAGCCATGAAGTTGGTCAAGCATAGACTGAAACTGGGATTCCCAAATTACCTTTTTCTCCTCTAAATTTTTCTTATTAAGATTTTTGGTTACAGTGATGCAAATGCTAACTAAAACAAGGCTTGAACATATTATTCTCAGTTATTTAAAATCATTAATTTAAAATTCTGTTTCTAATTGTTGATTTCTCTCTTTATATCTTCATGTGGATTTTTTCCTATCTTGTAATATTTTTAAAGAAAGCATATCATGGTGTTTTAGGTAACTTCTTGAAGTAGAATTTGCACCTTACAACACTCTCAACTCCAAAGCACTGTTATTATACAAGGACTCTGTTGGTGTGGTCCAAAGTTGGGGAAAGAAGAAAACTACTCTATGATATTCTCATAAAATTTCAGTCACACAGTGGTCCTTATGTCCCTGCACTTTAAACTTTATAATATTTCTTACCCTTTCCCTCCTCTTAGGTGAGACAGCATAGAGGGGAACAGAGTCAAGAAAATGCTTTTACCCTAGTTTGAGTAAGGTTCTGCTCAAAGTTTTTTCACTGAAGAATTGATATTTTTAATGAAAAGGCCTTGACTGTGTTTCAAAATAGTCACTTTACACCTATGTCTGATAGACATGAGGTACACTCTTGACTCTTTACCATGAGAACATGATGAGATTCTCATGAAGACCTGAACTTATAAAAGTAGGAGAGAGATTTTTAAGACTGTGACCTCTGCTGGACTGGACTTTCATGCTACTCCACACTCATGCTCCAGAAATTCATCTAAATTATCATTTAAAAATTCTACCAACATTGTGGTTTCAATTGCTTTTCTACCAGTAATGAGACCTCAAGCCTGCCCCTATATTTATCTGTCTCTTCAGACTTCAGTGTGTCAGCTTGTCCTGTGATCCAAATTCTCTCATAAAACCCAAATAAAGTTACTGATTTTTAATTTTCTTCTTTTTATAAGAATGTGGGTGATGTCATCCATATGCTTTATATGTCATTTGCAGGTGAGAAATCTAACTCTATTTTTAAAGTAGGAATATACATTTTAATGTAACTGTGAGTCTACTTGCAAATACTATCATACCACTTAATGTGCTGTGAAAAGACCAAATGACTGAATTTTCAGATCTTCCTCTCATCACTTGTGTTGTTATTGTGTATTTCATTAGGTATATATGCCACAAGCAGACACAATACAATTGTTCTTTTTGATTTAAATCACTAATTATATTTACAACATTAAAATAAGAAAAAATGTTTAATTTTACCTTTCTTTGGTTTCCAAAACTTTTATATTTGCAAAAACCCAAGTTTTTGATATTGGTCACATTCTTTCACCCTGACAATCTCCCTTTAGTATTTTTTGTTTATTGTATAGTGGATCTTATGTGCATCAATTTCTTCAGTTTTTGTTTGTCTGAGAAAGCCTTTATTTCACCTTCATTTTTGAAGAATATTCTTGCCAAGTAGGAATATGGAATAACATAATATGGCTTAGCAACATTTTTGTTTTCATCATTTAAGGAGTATCTTTTAGTATTTGAGTGACAGTCTTAAGACATAGTCCCAAACACCATAATCTCAAATGTTGAAATTTTTCAAAGATTAAAATTCCTAAAGTCCAAAATCCCAAAAGCCTGAAATCTGATAAATATGGGTCTGGAAAAATTAAACATTTAAACATTTTTAAATAAGACATTTGCTTATCTTATAAAGGGTGATGTATTTGGGAAACATAAACACAAGTAAGAAAACTTCACAGACCACTTTTCATAATAAAAGAAGCAATGATAACAAAGGTTTTTGCGAGCAAAACTCACAGACATACTAATAACAATCATATTAAGTATGACATTTATGAGCAGGAAAACAATATTCATAAAGAAATAGGTCAAAAAGAGAAATGTATAAATGCATATAACTAATTGGTAATGGGATGCACCCAGCTTTACAATTGTATTTGTAACTCTTTAATGGACAGCCTTTTTTATTAGATCAATCAAAACCTTTGCTGAATCACTGCAATTTATACAATTTCCCAAAGAACTGATATCTTGAAACAATAGTCTTGTCTTTCCAAAAGGCAGATACACATAAAACATTTATTTATTTTTGAGGAAGTTTCAATGTTTTATACATATGTACAGTGCTTACAGGAAAAGTCAATATTGTGATAATGTACTTCGTCAAAGTCAAATTTGTAAAGAATGAACAAAGTAACTTAAAATTCTCTAAAAGTTTTGCCCACTTTGCACCTCTATAATCAGAAATAATAACATAGATGAAATAAATGACATAGAAAATTGTAAAAAATCATGCTGACCATTTAAAATAGGGAAAATCTTACAAAGAAAAAATGCTAAAAAGTAAAAAGAACAATGTATGTAAAACTTCATTATAGTGATGGATATGGACAATTGCACAAAGGTGGTCTATAATTGCTAGTGGTGGACTTTCATGATTACTGTATTTTTCGGTATTACATCACAATGAATATCAGGGTTTTTTGCTTGTTTATTTTGTTTTGTTTTGTTTTGTTTTTTTCCTGTACCATCTTTCCTCAGAGCATATATTCACACACATTTTCTCCATGCCACTGATATTCAAAATCTTTCCATAATTTGATATACACCAACAGGAACATGAGCATTTCCTGTTCAGTGTTTGTGTCTTTGACGCTTTGATGCTTCTACTTTTTTGGGAGTTCTGTGGAAACCCATCCTCATACATTTACATATAGACTACACATTTGTCAGAAACAATACTGATGATGGAACAAACATCATTGTGTATGTGTTATCCTACAGAGCACATAACTGGTTTTGAACCATTCAATAACTTATCTGGCTTCTTCAGAAAAGTATGGCTTTAATTGATTAAAAGCTCTTAGAATTTTATCAAGTGGAAGGAATGCCAGTGAAGAATGACACATTCTTTAAGTTGAAATTTTTGTCATTACTGTTTGCATGACCAATTCACGTATATGAATTTTCCACCAAATGCATTGATCAAGCTGAATGAAAAAAAAAACTTCATTGATAACACCTTGAAATTTATTTATCGTTAGTTGCCTTGATTCCAAATCTTACGTTATAGTTTGGAAACTTAATTGGAATCCATTTTCTACTGTGAAATGCACCAACTCTTCAAATAAGCATTTATAGTGGGATTAACTTTTTCTAGTCATATACACAGATAAACCCAAATACACAGATAAACCTTAAGCCCTATAATTTGCAGACACAACAGGGGCATGGATTGTATGTAGCTATTTAAAACAAAAACAGTAGGGACAGTTCTGAAAGTTCCATCCCTTAGTCAAAATGAAGTATGTGCTAGCTTTTCTGAAAGATTTAGTGGTAAATGTAAACATGTTGTTTTTGACAGTAAAATCCCTAAGAAAAAATAGTTCACTGTATAATGTGTTTTTGTGACACTGAAGGAATCTCTATATCAGCAAGTGTCTTTGAATCAAAAGGTCACTGAGCGTGTCAAAATCTTTTTATTCTCTGATATCAGGCATATATTTGAAGGCAAACATGGTCCCATGTGAGAAGAAATAGAAGGGGTGCAAATACACATGCTGCAACCATTCTGCATACAGCACAAAACATTGATTCCTTCCTCAGAATTCAGATTTCTACCCTTTATATAGCAATTTTTCCTGGAGGAAATTTTGGTTTTCAGGAGTTTGGACTTCAGAATTTCAAGATTCCAAATTTAAATATTTTAAGATTTTTATTTTCAAGTTTTAAACTTTGGGGATTTTAGAGTTTAGTTGTTTCCTCATTATTGAGTTCCTTACATGTATTGTACATTTATCCCTTATCAGATGTGTGAGTTGCAAATACATTCTTCCAATTTATGAATTTTTTATTATGTTGTTTCTTTGCTGGGCTTAAGCTTTATTGTTTCGTGCAATCCAATTTATCTATTTTTGCTTTTGTTTCCTGTACTTTTGTAGCAATATGTAATCAATCATTTCTGAGAACAAAGTTGTGGAGTTTTGTCTCTATACTTTTATTCAAGAAGTTTAAGTTTCAGGTATTATATTTAAGTCTTTAGTTCATTCTGTGTTGATCTTTATATATGGTATGAGATAAGAGTCCAAGTTTATTCTACTTCATGTGGATATGCAACTTTTCCCACAGCATTTTACAAAGAGACTATCCTTTCTACATTGCATATTCTTGGCACCTTTGTCAAAAATTAGTTGACTATGAATATTTGACTTTGTTTCTGGAATCTATCCTGTTCCATTTATTGATATCTCTGTTGTTATGCTGGCCAGTACTATGGGTTTGGTTATTCTTTCTTTCTATCTATCTATCTATCTATCTATATCTATCTATCTATCTATCTATCTATATGTGTATATGTGTGTGTGTATTTTTTTTAATTTTGAGACAGGGTCTCACTAAGTTGCTAAGGTCTCACTAATTTGCTGAGCCTCAATTTTAACTCACAATCTTCCTCTCTCAGCCTCCCTTGCTGCTGGGATTATAGAAGTTTGACATGACACCTGCCTTGGTTACTATAGCTTTGCAATTTATAGTATATTCTATAATTTGTATTGTGATGTTTCTAGCTTTGTTCATTTTGCTCTGGATTGCTTTGGCTATTTTGATCTATTGTGATTCCATATGAATTTTATAAGTCTTTGTGTATTTCTGTGAAAAATGACATCAGGATTTTTTATAGGGATTACATTGAATTTGTAGATAATTCTGGGTCAGAGATTTAATAATATTAATTATCATAACCCATAAGCATAGAATATCTTTCCATTTATTTGTGTCATCTGAAATTTATTTTTAAAAGTTTTTTTAGTTATATATGGACACAATACCTTTGTTTATTAATTTATTTTTATATGGAGCTGAAGATCGAACCCAATGTCTCACATGTGCAAGCAAGCACTCTACTACTGAGCTACAGTCCCAGCCCTCCAATCTCTTTTATCAATATTTTATATTTGTTTATACAAGTATTTTTTACCTACTTGGTAAAACGTACTCCTAAGATTTCATGTTTCATTTCTTTGTTTTTGTGTACTATTATAAATGGGATCTTTTCTTAGTTCTTTTTAGAGAATTTTCTATTAGAGTATTATAAGAGACTGTTTTGTTTCTTTTGTTTGGCTGGTACTGGAGATTGAACAAGGTCTTGCTAAATTACTTGAAGCTGGGCTCAGATTTGCAGTTCTTCTATTCGTCCACCCAGTCACTAGGGTTTTGGTCTTGATCTACTGTATCTAGTGACTGATTTTGTATGTTGATTTTGTATCCTAGTAATGGTATGCTCCTTTTCTGCTCTTCTATGTTTGCATTATTTTTTCCTACATTTTATGTTTGCATATGTTACAACCTATAATTATATTGCTTCTATTGTCATTTAAGTAATCATATCAATTATAAATGGTTAGATTTCTTGAGAAGGTGAATGCTATTGACATTTCCATGCTATTTGTTCCTTTGTATACATTGTGTTTTCTCACTATGGGCACTATTGAATTATTCTTTATTGTAATGGAAAGATTCAGTCTTGGTTATTTCAGGAATTTTAGCTGCATTCCTGGTCTCTATACAACAGATGCAGTAACCTACTCCTTCCTCAGACATGATAACCCAAAATGATCCAGACTTTCCTGGGAGGCAAAAGTACCCCAAATTGAGAATCATTGTTATAAATTCATATTTTAACTTAGTATTAGTTTCCCCCTGCCTGCTACTCTTTTGGTGCATTTTAATTTTAGTTTTCCTGGTAATTGTGTCAGCTCTTTTAAAAATTGGGCTGAACTTTACACAACATAAAATTAAGCATTTTAAAATGCCCAATAGAGTTAACATTTAGTATATTCAAAATATTATTCAAATACAAATTTCATCTAGTCTTCCAAAACTTTTTATCATCCAAAACTAAAACTTTACTCATTAAGCAATTCCATCCATTCTTTACTCTGGCAATCAACAATCTGTTTAAGAATCAATGACTCTGCCTATCCTGAATATTTCATATAAATTGAATCATAAAATAAGCAGATTTTTCTATCTGATCTCTTGACTTAATATTTTAAAGCTTTATCCACATTAGGACATGTATCAATGATTCTTTTTTCTAGTTTAATAATATGCTATTGTATATTTATACCACTATCTACTCATCTATTCATAGACATATTTGTTGTTTCTTATCCTTTTGCTATTGTGAATGTTCTTGTTAAAAGCATTCATAAAAATTCGGGGAGGAAATATGTTTTTATTTCTCATGGGAGGAGAAAAAAGCTAGATTGTATGATAACACTATGTTTAACCATTCTAAGGAAATAACACAACTTTTTCCAAGTTAACTACACATTTTTTATTATGAAAGCTGTATAAAAGTTTTCTAATTTATTCATGTCCTCACAAACACATACTAAAGTCTTACATTTTAGTTGTCACTAAATGAAATGTCAATGTGGACTATTATTTCATTGCAGTTTTTCGTGCAGTTCCATAATGATTAATGATGTTGAGCAATTTTGCAGCACATTGCACTTATGCATAATATTGAGATTAACTTTGACATATTAATAAAGACATGTAATGTAGTTTTATTCCCTAGTACTATCCAATTCCCTTTACTCTTTTATTTCCTTGAACCCCTCCTTCTACTCTATTGGCTTTCTTTCTATTCATTTATTTATTTTAAATAGATGCATTATAATTATATATAAAATTTTGCTTTTCTTTATGACTGAGTAAAATTCCATTGTGTATCTATACCACATTTTCTTTATTTAATCATCTGTTGATAGACACCTGAACTGTTTCCATAACTTGGCTATTGTGAATTGTGCTGCTATTAACATTGATGTGCCTGTATCACTATAAAATGCTGATTTTAGTTCTTTTGAATAAATACAAAAAGATAGGATAGCTGGACCCTATGGGGGTTCCATTTGTAGTTTTTGAGGAATCTCCATCCAACATTTCAAATGGATTGAATTACTTTGCAGTCACACCAACAATGTACAAATATACATTTTCTCCCACATCTTGGCCAGCAGTTATTGTTCTTTGTAGTCTTGGTTATTCCCATTCTAATTAGAAATGAAGTATCAGTGTAACGTTGGTTAGCATTTCCCTGATTTCTAGAGATGCTGAACATTATTTCATATATTTTGGGCCATTTGTGTTTCTTCTTTGGAGAAGAGACTCTAGTTCATTTGCCCATTTATTGATTAGTTTTTTGTTTTTGTTTTTGTTTTTTTTTGTTTTTTTGGTTTTTTTTGGTACCGGAGATTGAACTCAGGAGTACTCAACCACTGAGCCACATCCCCAGCCCTATTTTGTGTTTTATGTAGAGACAGGGTCTCACTGAGTTGCTTAGTGCCTCGCCGTTGCTGAGGCTGGCTCTGAACTCGTGATTCTCCTGTCTCAGCCTCCCTAAGTGCTGGGATTACTGGCGTGCACCAACGCGCCCAACTTATTGATTGGTTTTCTTAAAAGTTTTTGTGCTAAATTTTTTATTTCTTTTATATTCTGAATTTGAGTTACACACCTGAGGACAGGCAGTGAAGATCTTTTCCTATTCTTTAGGCTCTCTCTTCATGCTCTTGTTTCCTTTGTTGTGCAGAGGCTTTCTAATTTGATGCTGTCCCACTTTTTGACTCTTGGTATTATTTCTTACACTTTAGGAGTCTAATTAAAGAAAACAATGTCTGTACCAATATGTTGAAATGTAGAACCTACATTTTCTTCTGGTGGTTGCAGAGTTTCTGGTCTAAATATTATTTCTTTGATCCAATTCGAGCTGACTTTTGTGTAGGGTGAAAGATAGTTATTTTTTCATATTCACTTTTCTCAGCACCATTAGTTTAGAAGGCTATCTTTCCTCCAGTATATTTTTTGCCAACTTTGCTAACTATCAGGTGACTTTATCTATGGGGATTTGGCTCTGTATTCCATTCTATTCCATTGGTCTTGTTTTCTGTTTTTGGTGCCTATTCCATGCTGTTTTTATTACTGTAGCTTTGCAACATAATTTAAGATCCAGAATTATGATGCCTCTTGTGTTGCTCCTCTTGCTAAAGACTGATTTGACTATTCTGAATCTTTTACTTTTCCCAATGAATTTTATAATTGTTTTTCCTAGTTATGTGAAGAATGTCATTGCTATTTTGATGGTAATTGCATTGAATCTATGTAACAGTTTTGGTAGTATGACAATTTTGATATTGATTCCACCTATTCATGAACATGAGAGGTCTTTCCATATTCTAACGTCTTTTTCAATTTCTTTCTTCAGTTTTCTGTAGTTTTCATTGTAGAGGTAATTCACCTCCTTGATTAGATTTATCATTAATTATCTTTTAGATCATTGTGAATGGAATAATTTACTTAACTTCTCTTTCAGCATATTTGTTATTGGATTATAGGAAAGAGACTGATTTATGTATTTTGATCTCATAGTCTGTTACTTTGCTAAATTTGTTTATCATCTCTGGAAGTCTTCTGGTGGAGTTTTTTGGGTCTTCTGCATATAGAATCATTTCATCAGCATCAGAGATGACTTATTTTTTGACTTGTATCACATTTATTTTCTAATCTTGTTTGATTACTTTGGCTAAAATTTCAAAGACTAAGTTGAATTAAAGTTGTGAGAGTGTATGTACATCCTTGTCTTGTCCTTGTTTTTAAAAGAAATCCTTTCAGTTTTTCTTTTAATTCAGTATGATGGTGGCCTTAGACTTTGCAATGTTGATGGTAAGTTATTTCTATCCCAAGTTTCTGTGTTGCTTTAAATATTAATGGATGCTTAACTTTCTCAAATATTTTTTCTGCATCTATTGAGATGGTCATGATTCTTGTCCTTAACACTATTTATGTGGTGAATTACATTTATTTATTTGTGTATGTTGAACCAACTTTGCATCTCTGGGATGAAACCAACTTGATCACAATGCACTATCTTATTAATACATTTTTAATGTAGTTTTCCAATATTGTATTAAGAATTTTGATGTCTATATTCCTCAGGGGTATTGGTCTGAAGTTTTATTTCCTTGATGTATAATAATCTAGTTATGGTATTATGGTGATTCTGACTTTCTAGAATGAATTTGGCAGGGTTCCTTTCTCTTCTCTTTTGTGGAATAATTTGTGGAGGATTAACATTGGTTTTTCTGTGAGGATGTAATAGAACTCAGCTGAAAATCTATCTGGTTCTGCATCTTTCTTTGTTGGAATTATTTTAATCATTGCTTCAATCTAATTGCTTGATATTGGTCTGTTTATGTTTTCTATATCCTTATGGTTCAATTTGGGTAGCTGATATGGCTTTAGAAATTTGTCAACCTCTTCAAGATTTTCTAGCTTATTGAAGTATCCATTTTCAAAATAGTTTCTAATAATTCTATAGACACTAATTCACTAGTTTTCACTAGTGTCAGTGGTAATATATTCTTTTCCAGTTCAAATTTTGTGGATTTTTTAAAATTTTATTTGTTCTTTTTAGATATACATAACAGTAGAATGTATTTTGGCATATTATACATACAAGGAGTATAACTGGAATATAACTTATTCTAATTAGGATCCTGTTGTTGTCGTACATGATACAGAGTTATCCTGGTCATGTAGTAAATACATAGGAAAGTTATGTCTTATTAATTCTAATGTCCTTCCTTTTCCCACCTCACCTGCCTTTTTCCACCTCACCTCCCTTCCCTTCATTCTCCCTGTCTAATTCAACGGACTACTATTTTTCCTCATCCCATCCTCCCAGCACCCACATATTAGAGAGACCATTTGGCCTTTGGTTTTTCGCGACTGGCTTATTTCACTTAAAATAATATTCTCCAGTTCCAATTATTTACTGGCACATGCCATAATTTCATTCTTTATGGTTGACTAATAATCCACTGTGTATTTATGCCACATTTTTTTTTATCCATTCATCTGTTGAAAGGCACCTAGGTTGGTTCCATAGTTTAGCTATTGTGAATTGAGCCCCTGTAAACATGGAAGTGGCTGTGTCACTGTAGTATGCTGATTTTAAATCCTCTGGGTAGATACCAAGGAGTGGGATAACTAGATCAAATGATTATTCCATTCCAAGTTTTCTAAGAAACCTCCATATTACTTTCCAGAGTGCTTTTACCAATTTGCAGTCCACCATCAATGTATGAGTGTACCTTTCTCTCCACATCCTCATCAACACTTGTTACTTGTATTCTTGATTGTTGCCATTCTGATTGGAGTGAGATGGGATCTCAGTGTAGTGTCAATTTTCATTTCTTTTATTGGTAGAGATGCTGAAATTTTTTTCAAATATTTGTTGATTAATTGTATTTCTTCTTTTGCAAAGTGCTTGTTCAGTTCTTTTTCCCATTTATTGATTGGGTTATAAGCTTTTTTTAGTTCCTTGTATATCCTGGATATTAGTGTTCTATCTGAGGTGCAAGTGGTAAAGATTTTGTCCCTTTCTGCAGGATCTCTATTCACATTCTTGATTTTTTCTTTTGCAGTGAACTAGCTTTTTAGTTTGCACTTTAGGAATCTTATTGAGGAAGTCATTTCCTAAGTCGACATGATGGAGAATTAGGCCTACTTTTTCTTCTAGTAATTGCAGGGTCTCTGGTTTAATGCCTAGGTCCTTTATCCCCTTTGAGTTGAGTTTTGTAGGTATTGAGAGACAGAGTAAACAATATGTGGTTGAGTCTTGTTTTTTAAGCCTTTATGCCAATCTATGTCTTCTGATTGATTAATTTATACCACTCACAGTCAGTGTTTTTATGAAGAGATGATTAATCTCTTGCCATTTAAATTTATTTCTAACATTTAATAGTTATTAGACTCATTTTTTCTAATAATTAATAAATATTAAACTGGATAATTAATAATAATTCAGACTTGGTTCTATTTTAATTGACTATTCTTCCTGTGAAACCCATTAATATTCTGGTTTTCATTTTTATTTTTCATTTGATCTGCATGAAATATTTCATTGAGTATGTTTGGTAGTACAGGCTTAGTGGTTATTAATTCTTGTAATTTCTATTTATCATGGATTTTTTTGTTTATTGTTTTGCTTTTTGGTTTTTGGTTTTGTTTTTTAGTACCAGGAATTGAACTCAGGGGCACTCAACCACTGAACCACATCCCCAGCCCTATTTTGTATTCTATTTAGGGACAGGGTCTCACTGATTTGCTTAGCACCTCACTGTTGCTGAAGCTGGCTTTGAACCCCAAATCATCCTGCCTCAGCATCCTGAGCTGATGGGATTACAGGTATGTGCTATGGTGTCCGGCTCATAGATGGTTTTAATTTCAACTTTTATTCTAAAGAATAATTTTGCTGAATATATTAATCTTAGTTTATATTCATTTGCTTTCAGGGCTTTGTATATTTTATTCCAAGCCCTTCTGACTTTAGAAGTCTGGATTGAGAAGTTAAAATAATCATGGCTTGATTCTCAAGTATATATTTTTTAGACTATTGTGAATTGGATAATTTTCCTACTTTCCTTTTAAGCAGATTCATCATTGTAATATAGGGATATTATTGATTTATGGATGATGGTTTTGTATCCTGCTACTTTGCTGAATTAATTTATGAGTTCTTAAAGTCTTCTCTTGAAGTTTTTTGGGTCTTCTAAATATAGGATCATGTTGGCAAACAGTGATAATTTGAGATCTTTTTTTCATATTCATAGCTTTTAATTTCCTTCTCTTGCCTAATTGCCTTGGCTAGAGTTTCAAGGAGTATGTTGAATAGGAGTGGTGAAAATGAGCACTCTTGACTTGTTCCTATTTTAGAAGAAATGCTTTCAGTTTTCCTCCATTCACAGTAAGGCTGGAGGTGAAGGAGTTCTACAATCAAAACTATAGACTACTCAAGAAAGAAACTGAAGTAGACTTTAGAAGATGGAAAGACCTTCCATGGTCATGGATAGGCAGAATTAATATTGTCAAAATGACCATACTAACAAAAGCACTATACAGATTCAATGCATTTTTCTATCAAAATTCCAATAGTGTTCTTCACAGAAATAGAAAAAGCGGTCGTGAAATTCATTAGGAAAAAATAAGAGGCCCAGAATAGCCAAAGCAATCCTTGGCAAGAAAAGCAAAGCAGGAGGCATCACAATATCAGACTTCAAAATATACTACAGAGTAATAGTAACAAAAAGAGCAAGGTGACTGGAACCAAAACAGTTATGAAGACCAATGGAATAGAATATAACATGTAGAGACAAACTCTCATGCATACAGTTATCTTATGCTAGACGAAGGTGCCAAAAACATACATTGGTAAAAAGATAGCATTGTTAACAAATAGTGCTGGGGAAACTGAAAATATGTATGTAGTAGAATGAAATTTAACCCCTATCTCTCTCCCTGTGCAAAAATCAACTCAAAGTGGATCAATGACCTAGGAATTAGATCAGAAACCCTGCACCTGCTAGAAGAAAATATAAGCACAACACTCCAATATATCAGCTCAGGAACTGACTGCCCTTTGAAGATTCCTAAAGTACAAGGAGTAAAATTAAAAATAAATCAATGGGATGGTATTAAATTAAAATGCTTCCTCAGAGCAAAAGAAACAGCCAAGAATGTGAAAAGAGAGCCTAAAGAATGGGATAAAATCTTTACTGCCTGTTCCTCAGATAAGATCTCACAAAACTTAACAGGAAGTAAACAAATAATCCAATAAATAAATGGGCAAAGGAACTAAACAGACACTTCTCAAAAGTAGAAATACAAATAGCCAACAAATATCTGCAAAATGTTGAATAGCTCTGGCAATTAGATAAAACTAATTGGCAATTAAATAAAACTACACTGAGATCTCATCTCATTTCAGTCAGAATGACAATTATCAAAAATATATGCAACAATAAATGTCAGTGAAGATGTGGGGAAAAATGTACACTAACACATTGTTAGCGGGACTGCAAATGGGTGCAAACACTCTGGAAAGCAGTATAAAGATTCCTCAAAAAAAAGGGAGGGGGAATCAAATCACAATTTGACCCAGTTTGGCCACTCATTCGTATATATTCAAGGATTTAAATCCTGCATACTACAGTGATGCAACATATCAATATTAATGGCAGCACAATTCACAATTGCTAAGCTATGGAGCCAACCTATGTGCCATTCAACAGATGAATAGATAAAGCAAATATGGTATATATAAACAATGGAATATTACTTAACCATAAAGAAGAATGATTTTATGACATTTGTTGGCAAATAGATAAATGTGGAGATTGTCATGCTAAGTGAAAAAGCCAATCCCCCACAATCAAAGGTTGAATGTTTTCTCTGATATTTGCAAGCTAATCCACAATAAAGGTGGATACATAAAGAATAGCAGTTCAATGGAGTAGACAAAGAGGAATGAGGTGAAGGAAGGATGGATGAGCAAAGGAAAGACATTGGACTGAATCTGACAAAACTTGCCTATGTACATATATGAATATACTATAGTGAATCTCACCATCATGTACATCCACAAGATACTAATATTTTAAAAAAACTATAAGTAAACAGCAGAAAGATCAGAAGAGTATAGAGAAAGGAACAGGGATTTGAAGGCAGGGAGGGAAAGGCGAAATACTGGGGACTGAATTAAAACAAATTATATTCCATGCTTTTATAATTATGTCATAATATATTGTATTATATATAACTATAAAGAACCAATAAAAATTTGAAAACAAAGAAAAGAAGTTTTAATGGCTTACTTCTAAATGTAAGCTAATTTTTTCTCTTGCAGCTTTTAAAATTCTACCAATATTCTGTGGATTAAGGATTTCATTATGCTGTGTCTTGTAGGAGACCTTTTATGATCTTGCCAATGTGGGGTACTATATTCCTCTTGTAATCAAATTTCCACCTTGTTCCCAAAATTTGGAAAACTTCCTAATAGTATTTTATTAAAAGGATTGTGCATTCCTTTACTTTGTATTTTGGAGTCTTTTCCTACTTCCATGATTCTTAAATTTGGCCTGTTAATGTTATCCCAGATTTATTGTATATTCTGGTCATGGTCTCTTAACATCTTTTTTTTATTTTTGATCTTACTTTCAAAAATTATATACTTTGTCTTTAAGAACTAAAACTCTATCTTCAAAGAGATTTAAACTATTGATGCTTTCCTGAATTTTTAACCTGATTTATTGAATTTCAGTTCTTGGATTCACATCTGATTCTTTTCCTGAATCTCTACTCTTTATTGAAATGAACTTTAACTTTCTGCATTTTCTCTCTAAATTAATTTCTTACATCTTATTTCAGTTCATTAAACATTTTAACAATAAAGTTACTAAATTCTATGTTTTTTTGGACTCAGGAATGCTTAACCACTGAACCACACCTCCAGCCCTTCTTCTTGTTTTATTTGGAGACAGGATCTCTCTAATTTGCTTAGGGCCCTGCTAAGTTGCTGAACTTGTTTTGAACTTGTGGTTCTCCTGCCTCAGCCTACTGAGCCGCTGGGATTACAAGCTTGTGCCACTGCATCCAGCTCTAAATTCATTTTCCAACAGCTCCTCCACTGTCGTCTCTATGGCATCAGTTTTTGAGGTTTTGTGGACTCTTTGTGGTTTATTCCCTTGCATTTTCATAAATGCTTATATGTCCACCCATCTATTTTGATGTTTATTATTTCTTTTATGCAAGGAACTACTCAGTGAGTTTCTTTCTCTAGGATCCCCAGGCTGGGTAAATATCCAGCTATTGATGCTTTCACTCATTATGTGTCCTCTGCTCCTCTCAGTATCACCATTACTTTTCAAGAAGACATTAAACCCTATTTGCCACAATTATTTCTGACCAAAGCCATGGACTAAACAACTTTATGGGGAAAAAAATCTTGTTGATGCTGTTCTCCACAGTTTCTCTAAATCAGATTTAAACTTGTGGTAAAGTTCTGAAATAGAATGAAAAATTATTCAATACATACAGCATAATTTGCTATGATATTATACAGGGGCTAAAAAGAGGAGGAAAGAGAATTGGACAAAAGAAGAGAGACAAAAGAAAGAAGGGAAATAAAAGATAGAAAAGAATAATAATCACCAAGTTAAAAAAAAGAAGAAGATCGTTGGGATAGTGGGGGGCATTTAAGTCAGTAATAGGTAATGTAAGAGGGAAAAGAGGGTCTTTTCTATTTGCCTCAACAAATGTTTTCAGTGAATAGTGTGTACAGCTTCTGATAATTTGTTTTTTTCTGTTATGTTTGCCAACATGTATTAAAATGCAACTTTTGGGAAAAAAAATAAAATAATTAAAAAAAAAAAAAGAAAGAAGCAAATCATGGATGGAGTTTTATGTAACTATCCCAATTAAATGACACTTGTAATTACAAAAAAAAAAAAAAAAAAAGAGGGAAAAGAGGGACTAAGAAGAGCAAGTGTTAACCTGTTAACCTGAGTTAGGAAAACAAAGATATAGAGAATGATTCCAATTGAAGCCTTTAAGTATTAGAAGAAATATAATCAAATGTCAAACACTAGGGTAATAACTATTGAAATTAAATGAAGAATCACCACAGTTGGTATTGGATCTCTTTATAGTACATCATTCCACAGACGAGAGAATTCTTACTGAGTCTTAGTTTGAATTTCATCAGAATTTGGGACCTTCAAAAAATATCTATCACTCTTCAGCTTTAGATCCCCCAGAGGTGCCTGGGCATGGGAACCACTCCACTAGTTGCTATGGAGCAACTGGTTCTCATTTGTCAGCCCAAGAGCTAGCCTGAGGCTGGATGTTCAGTGTGTGCTGAATGGTGAATGCTGAATGTAATGTGTCTGTTGGCTGTTTCTATTGTGCACAGTAGCTCAGGATGCTGGGCTCTGAGTTGGGGCTCTGGGCTGTTCCTCTGACTGCATTGGGTCACTGTACATTTATTCCCTTCTGGGTCATCCTCAAAGCAGCATTGAGCCGGCTGGCTATCTGAAAATGTAGCACCTGTGGTTGTGGGTTCTCAATGGGTGGTCTGTAGTACAGAAGTATCTCTCTCTCTCTCTCCCACACACACCCGCCCACCCCACCCCTACACACACCAGCTGAAGCAGATCACCAAGACATTGTCTCTGCTACCAGGAAAAATAGATATTTTGCCTGGGTGTAAATGTTCACTGCCTGAGATTGTGAACCATGGACACCATTCCACTACACTTGCTGGGACAGTAATCCCACTGACTGCAGCCATGAAACATTGGTGTCATCCCCCACTGCTGCTGCTCAGGACAGAGACTGTCTTCCAATCTGCATCTGTGCTCTCATTTCCTACAGCCATGAATTGTGGGCATATGCTCCCATCTCTGCCAAAGCTCCTGCAAAGCTGTGCAGAGCACTGGGTTAGACTAGCTCGCTCAGAGTGTCCAGTTGTCATATCTGTTCCACCCCACTCCCATTGTTCTCAGAGCAGGAGAGCTGTTTCAACAGATTTTGCTACAAGTGATTCCTCTACAAATTCCTGCTGGATGGATTATGGAGACATTCCTGTTCATGGGTACTCTTTCTGATTTTATTTGTTGCTATCTGAAGGTGGGGAGTTTCCAGGTTGATTTAATTTCTTCTGGAGAGATGGGAGACTGGTCAGCTCTAGACTCCACAAAATGACTGCTCTGCCCACAGCTTTCTGCCCACAATTTGGGTTAACTGCTTGATCTCCTCCAATGATCCTGCTGCTCTTCTCACATTTTACTTTGGTCTGCTTTTCTTTCCAGCTATTGCTAAAGAAGTCAGCTTATGTGCTTTTCCTCTCCCTATCTTTCTGTTGCCCCTTACCCAACCCTGGTCTAGGTTCAGGATTTACAAACTGTCATTTTCTGATCCAGTAACTGAGGTCTTTCCAGGTCTCAGACTGTCCACAATTTGGTCTTAGACCATTTAGTCCATCACCCAACACTCTCATCAGCTATTCCTTCACTTACTACTTACTCTGCTGTGCAGGAGTCTGGAATCACCATCTAATTCCACTCCACCATCTGAAAAGTTTCTTATTTTACATCTTTGTTCAATTCCTTGCTTTCTGGGTATCCAGAATTCTCTGCATAGATCTTCAAGCACCTGCATAGCAGAGAAACCTGGGCCTCTTGAGATGAAGCTTATAAATGGCCAGTGTTAGTTTTGACAAGACTTTTTAAGCTTTGTCATGAGAGATCTTTTCTAAAGATAATAGCTACACCCACCCTATTTCCCAGCATATGCCCATCTCTACTGGGCCTCTGGGTGAGGGGTGAGGGTCCTTAGAACTCCACTACTGGGGCAAAGTGATCAACTTTCCACTCTTCTCATGCTCCACTACTCACATATGTGGTCTTCCCATAAACATACGTGCCTGTTCAGCCTTTAGAATCTCTAATGAATCCCACAAGCTGCCAAATCCAAAGGGAAAGGAAGAATCACTCCTTTCTGTATCCCCAGTCTGAGTCACCTAAGGCCCAATCTTTCTATGTCCATCTCTGTTGCCATCCACCAGGAGAACCCTAGATCTCATGACAGTTTCATGCAGGGACAGTCAGCTAATGCTTGTTATGAGCTCCCTGGCTCGTGCTGCAGGAAGCCACATCAAAAAGATACCCCACAGCTGTCCCAAGATGGCATCCAGCATTAACTCTCCATTCTCCAACTGAGAAGCCCAGAGCACTTGCTTCACTGCCTGTGTGTTGCTCAAGTTCAGACCAGCCCTCTGTTGTCTGGCTCCCCAGTGCCAAATTTTCTTTGCAAATTCAGTCTTTCTTTCTCTTTGGTTCACCTCTGCTCTCCATGGTGGGCTAGTGCAGCATTACTGACTGTATTCCAGAGGTGTATTTTCCTGTCCTGTGTTCAAAATGCTGATTTCCTATCTCTGTGATTCTGATTTTGATATTTGGTGTACCTTTCTTTCACCCACCTCACTGGGTAGCAGTATTCCTGCAGCTTGAATCTGAAGTCGAAGAAAGACTGGAAATCACATTTTGCCTCTACTCTGCCATTTTTGTCTCTGATGTTGAGAATTTTTGCATGTGTTTATGTCATTTATAAATTTTCTCTGGAGAAATATTTATTCATGTTCTTCAGTCTTTTAAAAAATGGTTTATTGGTTTTCACATCATTAAGTTGTATAATGTGTTCTAGATACAAGTTCCTTATCAGCAGTATCATTGCCAAAATTCTTAACAAAGCATGGTAAATTGAATTCAGTAATATGTAAGAGAATTATATGCCATAACCTAGTGGAATTTATTCCAAGTATGCTTGAATTGTTTAATATTTGAGAAATTGAACAATTAATGTACTGTAGCACATAAAAAAGCAAAACAAGAAAAATCATGATTTTTTAATACATTGTTACTATTATGACTTCAAACAGTTATCTTTTATATCAATTATAGATAAAAATAAAAAATATTTTATTTTTCTTTCATGTATTCCTTTTCATATACTCTTTCTTTCTTCAGGTAAGTCTGTGTTTCTAAGTAATTTTCCTTTCTCCATGAAGAATTCTTTTAACATTTTTCTGTAGGGTAGGTCTGCTGGTGATAAATTCCTTTAGGTTTTCTTTGTCTGAGAAAGTCTTCATTTCTCCATCAGCTTTGAAGGGTAATTATACTAGATATAGAATTTCTTGGAAATGGAATTTATGCACATATAAATAGTAGAGTACCTGTTTTCAGTTTTGGAAGCTATACATTTGAAATCGTCGTGCCATATCCCATGAGTCATTCTATTTTTAACTTTTTGAGGAACTGCAGAATTGTTCCACTGCATTCCCACCATCAATTTCTAAGGGATACAATATTCCCACATTTTTATAAACATTTATCATATTGTCCCATTTTTTAAAGTTGCCGCCATCCTAGTAATGTGAATTTTTTTTTTTTTTTTTTTGGTACCAGAGATTGAACTCAGGGGCACTGGACCACTGAGCCACATCCCCAGCCCTATTTTGTGTTTTATGTAGAGACAGGGTCTCACTGAGTTGCTTAGCGCCTCACTGTTGCTGAGTCTGGCTTTGAACGTGCAATTCTCTTGCCTCAGCCTCCCAAAGTGTGGGGATTACAGGCATGCGCCAAAACACCCGACTGTAATGTGAAATTTTATGTTATTATTTTGATTCAGATTTTTCTAAAAGTAAAAAATGCTGAGCATATTTTTATGTGTTTATTTGTCATTTATATAGAAAATTGAAGAACTTACTATTCACTTTATTTGTCCATTTTTAAAAGAGGATTGTTTGTCATCATATTATTAAATTAGATGGAGCTAATTACTGTGGTTTGAGTATTTTTGTCCCTCTAAATTTGTTTAATTGTTAGGAAGCTCAAACTTTTTATATATCATTCATACTTCTACTGTAACTTTTTCAATGTTTGCCTATTTGTGACTGTCTTCTTTTTTCAAAGAAAAATATTATTTTTGACTTGTAAATTTAAAACAATATTAGGGCTCAAATAATTAAAATAATGCAGAGTTATATAAACAAATTATTCAAGTCATTTAATTTCCCTTTATATGATTACAATTTAGTTTATATATTTTTCAATAGAGTTGTATATGTATATACTTGAAAAAATGGAATAATACATTTACATGTTTTTTTCAAACATTTCACTTTTGATGTCAGTATCTCATATACTTTAAGGAATGTTCAATGCTCTATAATATTAAGTAGGGCATATATTATTTAAAGCATTTTGTAGGAATAGTTTTTTGGAATTTTCCCCATTTTTTTACTTTTATTAATTGCCACAATATGCATCTTTATTTTTGAATACTTATTCAGCATATTTCCAGAAAGGTAATTGCTACGTTGGAGAATATAATTATACTACATCTTGTCACATATTGCCAAATTGTCATCATATATATTTATACAAGTTGATAGATTTCCAGCAACTCATTATTACCCATTTCTATAGAAGCACAGTCACACTGACTATTATTAAATGATATTTTAAATTTAAATGCATTTAATGACCATTGAGGTTGGTCCTCTTACAATATATAGTCTCCCTGATTTACTTTGTCATTTTAAATTACTTTATAAAGGGTTGTACCTGTCCTTTGACAGTCCTTTACTTATTGGTATGATAAGAAATGTAAGTATTGATTGACTGATTGTAGGGGAATTCTCCCCCTTTTAATATTCTTTGTCTGTTAATCTTAATGCTATTTTTATATAGAACAGAATTTATGAATTAAATCAGCTTCTTGTGATTGATTATACTGTTCTCTATAGTCTTCTTTAGACTTCTCATTTGCAGGTGAAGAGTTAAACCATCATGCACACCTTGAAAAATATTTCTGACTTAAGGGTCATTGCCTTGTTAAATAGCAGTTAGTGTCTCATGAGGTCCTGTGTGCATATAGGAATCAAAGTATTGTCACTGAATTGACCCCAGGGAAAACCTGCCAAAAAGAGAAACTCAATTCCCTGGGTTTTAATTCATTTGTATAAAGATGTTATATAGTTTATAATGGAATTTAGAAAATATGAAGAGAAGCAAACATTGTTAATAATTCCATGGCTCCAATCTAACAGTTTTTTACTTTGTAGAATTCTCATGTGGACATTGTTACAATGTTTGTGTGTGTGTGTGTGTGTGTGTGCACTGAAGTTCCTCTTTTTGTTTGCTTGTTTTGTTTTCAGACATTGTTCGTCATAATTTCCTTACTGCAATGCAGATTCTGCTTCCTGTGCTCTGGTCTGAATTGCCTTGTAGCATATTCTGGTTTGTTCTCCCTCTCACCAGTTTCTACCCAAGGAAAGACAGCAAAGAGGTTCCAGGACTTAAGATTTTGCACTTGTGTGGGAAAGGGATCTGAATCCATCTCTGGGTGTTCCTTTAGATGCACTACTGCCCCCTGTCCCAACTTCTCAACCAACCAACTCATCCTCAACAGATTCATGAAGGGTGAACCTGTCTCCCTCTCTCTTGTTTTTCTCTTTGTTTTATTTTTTTATTTGTTCTTTTTATTTATAAATGGCAATGGAATCAAAAGCTCACAAGCCTTCATCCCTGTATGCCTATTAACAGTTTACCTGCCAAAAAGGACAAATACTAAACCTCAGTCTCTAAGATAGCAAAATCATGGGGAATGGGTAATATCAAGGACACTAGAAATATGTCTGGGGAGTAGGGAGGAAGAAGGGAAGGAGCAGGAGGAATAAAGAAAGTAAATAAAGAGAAAGACTTGTTTTCAAAGTTTTTCCAGGTCTGTGTACTATACCACCCTTGTTTGGCACGGAGCATGTTTTGTAGAGTCTAAGTCCCTTTCCTGGTATACTACCACTGTCTAAACTCCCACTGTTTGGGTGATATGGGTCAAGGCACCTAAGCTTCTACACCCCAGCTATCTCCTCTTTAAATTGAGGATAATGATGAAAACAACCATGCAGACTGCGTAAAAAGATGGCAAAAGGTAATTCTCTGGCACTGGTTACTTTTTCTTTTTAACAAACAGTACCTAATATTATCATTTCAAATTACTTTAGTAGTCAGAACGCCCATACATCATTTAATTTGGGGTTTTGTTTTCCTGAGGATAAATAACCTTTTTTCTGATACAGCTTTTCTTTTAAAAAATTATATATATATTTACACACACACACACACACACACACACACACAATAAGTACAATTTTTCCTTTTCCCTTTATCCTCACAGCCTCTGCCTCGGTTTAGAATTTCATCATCTCTCATTTGCGCAATTTCAGGAGCCTAGTAACCTGTCTCCCTGGCAACAGTTTCCACTCTACTCATTGCCTAAGGACTGATTTCCTTCCCTCCCTACCCATCCCCTTCTATTCTTCTATCTTCCTGATCAAATGAATTTCAATGCCACACACATAATACATAGTATAATATTGTTTATATGCCTGGCCAGACCTTTTTTTGCATATGAATACATGTTTTTGAGTAGTTGAAATGATAGCTATATATAATTTATATTCTGATTTTCACCTAACAGTAATTTTACAAGCTCTTTCCAGACTGCTACAAAGCCCTAACTATTATTTTTGCAAGCAACATGAGGATCTATCAGGGAACAAAGATTATTACTGAATTAGTTATTATGCACTGTTATTATGCACTGCTTTAGAAATTTATTTTGGTTCCAATTTTTCAGGATAGTTTAAAATAATGCTGTTTTGAAGGTCTGGGTACATATTGATATTTTCCTCAGTGTTGACTAATTTTATTATAAGGAAAATTCTATGTGATAGTGTCCATGGGACAAAAGGTGAAAATATTTTTACAATATTTGATTATAATGCCAGTTGATTTCCAAATGTAATGACTCAATCTTCACTGACCCTTGTGTATTATTGCATCATTTTGCAAAAGACATAAGAATTTTACATTATAATTTAACCCAATTTTGCATTTAAGGAATAAAACATTTCTTAATTTAATGATTATGAGTTAGAACATTCAGTTTTATTTTATTTATTTATTTTTATGTGGTGCTGAGAATCGAACCCAGTGCCTCACATGTGCTAGGCAAGTGCTCTACCACTGAGCTACAACCCCAGCTCCCAGAACATTCAGTTTTGTTTAATGAGCAGAAAAGTTCAAATTATCCTAATTTTCACTGTGTACTAGTGTGTGTTTGTGTGTGTGCGCTACTCACATTTTTTGATTATTCATTATTTATTTAATATTATACTTACTATAAACACTGGATTAGTACAGAGAATAACAACATTTCTGTGATATTTCCTGTAGTGTTTCTCTTTGTTTTTGTTCTTTTTCTGTTATTGTTGGTGGTAGAGGTAGGGCTTTTTCTTTTTCTCCTTATAGTTTTTAATACCATTTAATATCCTCAGATTATCATGTTTTTTTCCTTGTAAAAATTTCCCTAACAACTTTTGACCTGATTACTAAAGGAAAGAACAAAAGTAAAGCAAAATAGCATAGGAGCATGAGCTTTGAGTTAGATGTTTCCTTTCGTTTTTACTGAAGCTTCACCCTGCACACAGCACACAGAGAGATACTCTTAGAGAGCCAGTCTCCGTTGTCTTCCCAGGCCAAGGGAAATGATAATAGTGAACTAATCTAATCACTCTGAGTCTCCCTTAAGAAATGGATGCACAGAGCCAGACACAGCTTTCAGCAGGCAATAGACAGCACCTCTAGGTTCTATTTTTCTCTTCCCTACACTTTCTTTCTTGTATTATGTGTGTGGCACTGAAATTCATTCTGATCTAGACATAGAAGAATGGGAGGGGAGGAGAAGGAAGGAAAGGAAATCAGTCCTCAGGCCATGAGTAGAGTGGAAATTGTTGCCAAGGAGACAGGTTACTAGGCTTCTTTACCATCCACATAAGTTTACTGAGACAGGTCTATTGTAATTTGAGGTCTTCTTAAATGAATTAGTGCATCCTCAATAGTGTGAATGCCTAGAGGACAGAAAGGGTGTTTTATTTATCTTTGTTTCCCTATCATTTAGGGCTTAAAGAAGGACATTTAAAATTTATATTGAATAAAGGGACAGAACATCATGCTCTGGGGTATGATGATTTCAGAAGGTAAATGACTGTGGGGATGATATTTCGAAATAAGGGCAGAGATTTATGCCTTCTAATGTGCTCTAAGGTCCTTAGAGTGGGATGTTAGTGAGAGAAAATTGCTGTGTTGTGGGAAGAGGTACCCAGAGATGCATTAGGTGTGAGAGAATAAATTAGAAGAAATAAGCTTCAGAAAATTAGGTCCTGTAGATACATTACTCTGATTTCAGAAAGACTAGCTTTTGCCTAGGGAGCAAAAGTAAGCTTGCATCTTGGGTCCTGGACAAATTGCCAATGGTTCTATGTGTTTGGTGAGTCAGAGTTTTAATGTTTTAACTTTGCCAGTGTACTAATCTTGCTTGTGATTTATTAAGTTTATTCCTGTTTCATACTTTGAAATGATGATATAACTTGTGTGGATTTTTAAAATCTTACTTTCCAAATTTTCCTTGCTAATCGGTAGGTGTTATGGTTTAGCAATGAGGTGTCCCTCAAAAGCTCATGTGTGAGACAATGCAAGCAACTTCAGAGGTAAAATGATTGGGTTATGAAAGCCTTAACCTAATCAGTATATCAATCTACTGATAGGGATTAACTGGGTGGTAACTGCAGGCAGGTAGGGTATAGATGAAGCTAGTGGGTGAACTGAGGCATGGCTTTGGGGTTTATATTTTGTCCCTGATGAGCGAAGCTCTTTCTGCTTCCTGATTGCCTTATCTGGTGCTGCTTTCCTCCTCCACACCTTTCCACCATGATGTTCAGCCTTACCCCAGTTCCAGAGCAATGGAATGGACTGAGATCTCTGAAATCATCAGTGCCAAATAAATTTTTCCTCATCTAAAATTGTTCTTGTCAGATCTTTTGGTCACAGCAGCAAAAAACATGACTAAAACAATAGGAATACAAAATTGTAATTAAATTTTTTAAAATAATTATATGTTAAGAGATGGTTACAAGAAATGATACAGAGGGATAGTATGTATTCCTTATACAGTGCTAGCATCTTATAAAACTCTGGTATAATGTCACAAACAGGATATTGGCATTGATACAATCAAGACACAGCACATTTCCGTCATCACTAGCATCATGTTCCCCTTTATCATCCGCATTTACTTTCTTCATGCCTATTCCCCATCCTTAAAAACCAGCAAGAAGTAATCTGTTCTCTATTTCTATGATTTTGTCACTTATAGAATTTTATACAGAGAATCAGAATACTTTTGAGCTTGACTTTTTATTCACTCAGAATAATTCTCTAGAGATTCATTTTATGTATATCAATATTTCACTCTTTTTTATTGCTGAATACTATTTCCTGGTATGGATGTACCACAATTTTCTCAATTAGACAATAATTTAAGGAATCTGGGTTTGTGTTATTCAGATTTCCATTGCTATAACAAATACCTGAAATAATAAACTTAATATGAGAAAAGAGTTATTTTTGACTCAGTTTTGAATGTTTCGATCCATGATGGGGCAAACTCATTGCTTTTAGTCCTCTGTTGACAGGGGTTGGGGGCAGTAATACATTATGTAGAAACACATGGTGTAGCAAAACTGCTCACTTCATGCCTTGAAGAGAGGAAGAGACCATGGTTCCACAGTGCCCTTTGAGGACATGCCTCCAGTTAAAAATCCCCACTAGGCCTCATCTCTTAGAGTTTCTACCACTTTCCAACTGTGCCAAGGCTGGGGACTGGGGATAAAGACTTTAACACTTACACATTAAAAGGCAAATTTTGGATTTCTAGATCCAAATTATAGCAGAGTTGTTTCCATTTTCTAGATTGTTATGGATACATATTCATGGATAGGCTTTTTTGTAGATGTAAGTTTTCGTTTCACTAGGATCAATATCCAGGAATACAATTCCTAGACAATGTGGTAGATGTATATGCTTAGGTTTGTTGTTTGGTTGGTTGTTGGTTTTCCTTTGTTTTGTTTTGGTACTGGGAATTGAACCCAGGAGCACATTATCATGCTACATCCCCAGCCCACGTTTTTATTATTCTTTGAGACAGAGTCTTGCAAAATTGCTAAAGCTATCCTCAAAATTCTGATCCCTCTGCTTCAGCCTCCCAAGTCAATGGAATTACAGGATTGCTCCACTCCACCTGGCATTTTAGGTTTTTAAGTACTGTCAGTTTTCCGGAATGACTCCATGACATTTTGAATTTCTACCAGTATGTATAAATGTTTCAATTTCTCTACATACTAACCACCATTTTGTGTCATTTTTCCTCCTCTTCCTTTTCTATTCTCTTCTTTTTCTTTTTTGTTTGTTTGTTATTATGCAAGTCTTATGGGTGTGTAATATGTCATTATCTCATTGTGTTGTTTTGGGTTTTTTTGTGATGATGGTGATGTTTTGTTATTGTTTGTTTGTTTTGTGGGGTTTTATTTTTTTTGGTACTGAGGATTGAACCACTAGGTGTTTAACTACTGAGCCACATCCCCGGACCTTTTTTATTTTTTATTTTGAGACCATGTCTCACTAAGTTCCTTAGGGCCTCACTACATTACTGGGGCTGACCTTATACTTGTGCTCCTCCTGCCTGAGCCATCCCAGTCTCTGGGATTACAGGTATGCACTAGTGTGCCCAGTTCATGGTAGTTTTGACTTAATTTTAATGAAGTCCAGCTTATCAACTTCTCCTATGGAATTTGGGTTTTGGTCTAAGAACTTGTTTTCTAGTTGTATACATCAAAAAATATTCTTCTCAGTTCTTTCTAAAGCTTTATATTACCATTTTACTTTTAAATATGTAATCAGTTTTGAAATAACCTTTGGAGAAGGTGAAAGGTAGGTCAATGTTCATTGTTTTGTCTATGATTGTTTAATTACTCTCATGAAACTTGTTGAAAAGACTTTCATTTCCCATTTAATTGCTTTTACTCCTTTGTTGAAAATGGCCTCACTGATGAGTGTGTTTTAATTTCTCTATTCTGTTTCACTGATCAATGTGTCTATCCCCTCTACCACTATCACATACTATTTTTATGGAGATACAACTATAAAATTCACCCTTTTAAAGTGCACTATTCAGTGGTTTTTTAATATGTTCAAAGAGTTTTGCAATGATTACAATTCTAGAGTTCCAGAACATTTTAATTATCCCCAATAAAACTATGCACCCATTAGGAGTCACTAATGCAATTAGCAGCCTTCCACCAAGAATCCTGTCAGTCCCTAATCTACTTCTGATCTCTAGTGATTTGTCTATTCTTGATATTTCATTTAAATAGGATCATTTAATATATGACCTTTGGCTTTTGGTATCTTTTGTGTCTATTTTTGTTCACTTATAATGTTTTTAAGATTCATTCATGTCACAGTATGTATCAATATTTAATTTCTTTTTGGTAGAAGAATATTTTATTGTTTCATCATACTCTACCAAATTTTGTTTATATATTTCTGAACTGCTGTGCACTTCAGTTCTTTCCTTCGTTTGGCTCTTGTGAATAGTGCTGCTATAAACATCCATATACAAGTAT
Organism: Xerus rutilus; assembly: GCA_028644305.1. Classification (NCBI taxonomy): domain Eukaryota; kingdom Metazoa; phylum Chordata; class Mammalia; order Rodentia; family Sciuridae; genus Xerus; species Xerus rutilus. The sequence goes on along the minus strand of CM053401.1, from coordinate 114,049,458 downwards.
GTTTCACAGTCAATTTTAATCTTCAGAGCATATACTTATGTGTAGAATTGCTGAGTCATATAGTAACTTCAGGATTAGAGTTTTGTTTTTATTTTTATAATGTACTATTATTAGATTGTTTTCAGAAGTGGCATCACCATTTTACATTCACAATAGCAACATAAGATGGATCAAACTTTACAATACTTGCTGATGCCTGTCATTTTTATTAGGGTCATCTTGGGGGAGTGAAGTGATATCTTATGATGTTGATGTATATTTCTCTAATGACTAATCATGGTGAACATATTTCCATTTATTTATTGGCCATTTATATATATTATTTGGATTCACATTGATTTAAGTACTTTGGCCATTTTCACTGAGCTCTTTGTCTTTTTCTTTTCTCTTTTTGTGTTGTAAGACTTCTTTATGTTCTGGGGTGTAGTGGAAGAATAGACATTCATTGGATTAGAGAAAGGAGATTGAAGGGAAAGGAAGGAGAATGGGAATAGAAAAGAACATAGAATGAATCAGACATAACTTTCCTATGTACATTTATGAATACATGACCAGTGTAACTCTATATCATGTGCAACTGTAACAATGGGATCCTAACTAGAATGATCCATGCATGTATAATATGTCAAAATACTCTACTGTAATGTATATCTAAAAAAAAAAACAAATAAAAGAAGTTTAAAAAAACAATTATCCAAAAAATACATAGCTTTATTTCATTTCCCTTCAGTTCTAGTCCATTGATTAATATGACTGTATTCATCTCAGTATTCTTTTGATTACTCCTATGGTTTGAATGACCCCTCCAAAATTTATTTTGAACATTAGTCCTCAAAGTCATGTGTGAATGCTTTTTGGATATGGGAAATTTATAAGTCACTTAAGATTAGATGAATTCATTAGGGTGAGGCTCCCATGGTTCTTTAGTGGCAGTATAGGGAGAAGAAAAGATACACAAATTAGTGCCCACCATGTGTTAGACTCAGATATTCTCACTATGTCTTGCCCTGTGTCACTTTTGCAGGGAGGCCCCAACCAACAGGAAGGAAGTTGATTCAAAACAGCTGCCAGATCTTGAACTTCCAAAACTTCAGAACCGTGAGTGGAATAAAACCTTTATTCTTTATAAATTATTCATTCTGTGGCATTACTTTATAGTAACAGATAGTAGACTAACACAATTACCATCTAGTGAATTTTGAAATTGAGAAATATGAACCTTCCAACTTTGTTCTTTTTCAGGATTGTTTGGGATATTTTAAGTTCCTTGTATTACCATAAAGATTTTAAGATCAGCCTGATAGTTTCTGCAAAACAAAAATAAATAAGTAACTAGGTTTGATTTCAATAAAGATTGTGTTGAATCTTAGATTAATTTTGAAAATGTGACCATATTAAAAAATATGAATTCTTCCAGCCAATATACATGGAATATGTTTGCATTTAGTTATATCTTCAATCTCTTCTAGTGTTCATTCTGTGGTTTTTAGTGTGCAAGCCATGCACTTGTCTTGATAAATTTAACTTCTAAGTATTTTAATTTTATATTGTAAATGTAATTATTCTCTTAATTTCCTATTTGCATTATCTGTTATGTACAATAGATTTATCAATATTGACATTGCACAGCCTGCAAAATATTCTAATAAATTAACTTCAATAGCTTTTAATAGGACCTTATAGAAACCATAAGTCTGTATACGTCACCATGTAGTACTCACCGGATAGTAGTTTTATTTCTTCTTTTACAATCCTGGATTGCTTCTGTTTTCTTTCTTGCCAACTTTCCCTGGCCAGAATCCCTATACAATATGAATAGAAGTGGCAAGAGCAGATGCCCTTGTCTTTTTCTAGGTCTCCAGGGAAAAGTGCTCAGTCTTTCACCAATGATATGGTGTTAGCCATGGCTTTTCATAGATGCCATTTTCCATATTAAGGAAATTACCTTTTGTTCCTAATTAGTTCAATATCTTTACAATGAACTAGTGTTGAAATTTGTCAAATACTTTTCTCATAACTATTTTTGAGGGGTGAGTACTGGTCACTCTGGGGTGAGAGTGGTCAACTCTGGAGCACTTGACCACTGAGCAACATCTTCAGCCTTATTTTGTATTTTATTTAGAGACAGGGTCTCACCGAGTTGCATAGAACCTCACTTTTGCTGAAACTGGCTTTGGACTCTTGATCCTGCCTCAGCCTCCTGAGCCACTGGGATTACAGGCATGCACAACCACACTCAGCTCCCCATAATAATTGAGATGATCATTTGGTCTTTGGCCTTTATTTTATTAGTGTGGTGAATTATATTAATTAATTTGCCTATGTTGAACGATTCTTACATCCATACCATATAATCATTTCATATGATGCTGGATTTGTTTTTTTCTATTACTTTGTTGAGAATTTTAGCATGTTCAGTTATAGGGATGTGGTTTTCACTTCTTGTGATATTTTTGTCTAGTTTTGGTATCAGGGAAACACTGGTTTCCTATAATAAATTGTGAAGAACTTCATTTGCCTATATTCTGTTAGATTTTATGAATGATTGGTATTCTTTTTAATCATTGGTAGTATTCTCTATGAAGATATCTCTAGTCCTCAGAAAGCTTTTCTTTTGGGGAAGCTTTTTTTAAAAAAAATACTAATTATTGTTATTGTTCATTACAAGTCTATTATTTTTAGCCAGTTTCAGCAGTTTGGGTCTTTTAAGAAATTTCTCCATTTCATCCAGGGTATATAAGAAATTAATATACACTCAGTCATAGTGTTCTCATAGAGTCCTTATTTATATAAGGTCTCCCTTATGATTTCTAACTTTAGTAATTTGTATCCTCTCTGTTTTTTAACTTTTTTTTAGTCTAGGCAAATGTTTGTCAATTATACTTACTTTTTCATATAACAAATTTCTGGTTTGTTTGATAAGTCTATTAATTTTCTACTCTATAATTTATATACTTATACTCTCATCTTTCTTATTTCCTTTATTAGTGTGTTTTGCCTTTAATTGACTATCATTTCTTTCTAGCTTGGGGGAAATAAGGTTATTCATTTGATATCTTCTTTTTCACATAGGTACAAATATATATGTATATATATCTCTAAATACTATTTTGTGACCTTCAAATTTTGATTTTGTGTGTTTTCAATTTTCTTTATCTTAAAATATTTTCTAATTTCAGTTTTATTTTCTGAGTTACATCAGTTATTAAGGAGTATTTTAACTGCTATGTATTTGTGACTTTCCCATCATTTTTGTTTCTTTGATTTTCTTTTCATTTTGGTTGGAGAATATGCTATCTGTGATTTAAATCCTTTTAAATTTATTGAAAATAATATTGTGTCTTCACATATGGTCTCTCTGGACAATGTTTTGTGTGCACATAAATAGAATATACACTCTACCATTGTTGGGTAAAGTGTTTTGCATTTGTCTATTATGTATAATTGATTCTTTGTGCTATTCAAGTGTTCTATTTCCATGTTAATTTTCTGTCTAGTTGTTCTATCCATTATTGAAAGTAGCGTATTGAAGTACCCAATAATTATGGTTGAATTGTTTATTTCTCCTTTCAATTCTGTATTGCTTCATGTATTTGAGGTCTTTGTTGTTAGATGAATATGTTTATAATTCTTTTATCTTTATAATAGATGGAACATTCATCATTATCAGGCACCCTTCTTTTTCTCTAATATTTTTTGTCTTAAAGATTAACGTCTATAATGCTAGTCTAGGCACTTTAGCTCTATTGTTGAAAACTGGTGCATATTTTAACTATTTTTCCACCTGAATTATTTGCATCTTTAAATCTAAAATCTCATTTAGAGAATTAATAGTTATTTTTATATTAATATTTCTGGTTTGATTTTAATTGACTTGCATTTCATTGTATTATTAATAATTTAAGATGTTCAACTGCCACTTGGCTGTTTTTTCTCTAGCCTATGTCTTTTCTGTTTCTCTGTTCCTATTGTGAACTCCTAAATCTTCTCTGTTAAATATTTGTTTTCTGGTGTAACATTTTAATTCCCTTGACTTTTCTTTCACAGTATGTTTTAAAGATATTTTAATGGTAGTCCCCAACATTGTAATTAACAGCTTAATTTAAAACAATCTAGTGTAGATTAATACCACCTTAATTTTATAGTATACAAGGAATTTGCTCCTTTATAGCTGTGTTTGCTCCAACTAATTTGTTTTGTAATTGTCATTCAAATTACATCTTTATATACTTTAATCCCATCAGCACAGATTTATAATCATTGCTTTATGCAATTGCCATTTAAATTACATAGGACTAACAAAAGTGTTACAAACAACAAATCTAATTATGTTGTCTTTTATATTCACCTAAGTAGTTGCTTCTACTAAGACTATTTCTAGTGTCCTATGATTTCAGCTGGATAAATTCCATTCAGTATTTTTTTGTGGTGCAGGCTTATTAGTAACAAATTCTCTTAGTTTTATCTGCTTGTTTTGGGTTTTTTGTTTGTCGTTTCATATCTATAAAGATATTAATTTCTTTCATATATTTTGAAGGATACATCTGCTGGATATAAGAATTGTTGATTAACAGTAATTTTCACCCCAGCATATTGAATATGCACCCTACTACCGCCTGTCCTCTGTGGTTTCTTATGAGCAAGCACCTTTTACCATCAATGATGATGGCTTATATCTGTTGAGTAGCTCCACTCTTACTTTGGAGAGTTTCTCTTTGTCTCTGACATTTTGATCACAATGTATCCATATATGAATGTGTCTGAGTTTAATTTATTTAGATACATTGAATCTACATGAATATAATACCATTTTTCATCAAATTGGTGCCTATTTCTCCTTGAAATACTCTTCTGGCCTTTCTCCTTTCCTAGTCCTCTGAACTCCCATTATGCATGTATTGTTACATTTCATAGGGTTCAACAAATCAATAAAGCTCTTTTTCTGAATTTTTAAAATTTTTCATCTCAATTGGGCCATCTCAATTGAGCTATTTTTGAATTGTTAATTATTTCCTGTGCCAGCTCCAATCTACTGTTGCATCCTCCTAGCGTATTTTTATTTCAGTTATTGTCCCTTTTTCCTAAAAATTATATCTGGTCTTTTAAAAATATAAATCCATCACTTTACTGATATTATTTATTTTTGAGGCAGTCTTCACACACACACACACACACACACACACACACACGAAACACAGTCTAGTGATGTTGTCATTTTACTAGTTCATATGAAGCATCAAAACATCCCTTTTCTTTACATCCCTTTGCTCACCATTATTTATGTTATAATGATATAAAATATTCCCTCTATAAACATTTTGAACTCCAGGAGGAAATGATGTAAGTTTTGATTCATCATCAAATATAACTTAAGAGACTTGATGGAAGAAAGAACATCTGATCACCTGATATATATCTAATGTGTGTGTGTGTGTGTGTGTGTGTGTGTGTGTGTGTGTGTGTACATATACAGGCTTATTGTGTTCTTCCTTCCTTCCTGGTCTTTGAAACTTTGGTTTTTCATTGCTTTCTACTATTTAGAATTCATCATTTAGTCACACTTTCCTAGCATTTCTGAAGGTGACAAATCACAGATAAACTATATCTTAGTTTTTCTTCACCTGAAAATGTCTTGATTTCTCTTCATTCTTGAACTCATATTTTGAACAGATATGAGATTCAGGAGTGGCAGTCCTTTTCATTCAGACCTCGAAAATTGATGTGCCACTTCCTTCTGGATCCCATGGTTTCTGGTGAGAATTCCGCTGTTTTTGAAATAGCTTTCCCCTCTCAGGTAGGGTGTTGTTTCTCTCTGAATGCTTTCAAAAGTTTTTCTTTGTGTTTTAGTTTTCTGAAGTTTGACTGATGTATCTTGGTATCCATTTCTTTGGGTTTATTTTGTTTGGCATCAGTTTCTTGAAAAAGTATATATTCCTTCTGCCAGACTTGGGAAGTCTTTGGTCATTATTTCCTTAGTAGTTTCCTAGCCCTGTCAACTTGTCCCCTTCCTTCAAGAACTCATATTTTATGAAGTTTAGATCTCTCATTATATTGCCACAGGTTGCTGAGGTTCTATTCATTTCTTTATTTTTTCCAATCCATTTGCTCTGTTGTCATGATGGGGTAATTTGCATTTTTCTATCTTCAAGCTCACAGATTCAGTTCTCTATCCCCTCCATTTTTCTGCTGAACCTTATTGTGTGAACTCCTTTGTTCTTCACTTGACTGCCTTCGCTTGCTAGTTACAGAACTTTCTGTAGTTCTTATAAAGTTGTCTATATGCATGATTATGGTGTTTCAGAATAAAGACTGTTTTATCTCTTCCTTTCTAATCTGTAAAATCTTTTTATTTCTTCTTCTACCTTATTGTACCAGCTAGAAAATCTAGTATAACATTGAATGGAAATGTAAAAGTGCACTCCCTTGTCTTATTCTTGAAACTATGAAGAAAGCATTCCATATTTTATCATTAAATCTGAATTTAAGTATGACTTCATAAGGGACATTAGGTTCAGAAAGAAAGGGAGAGAGAAAGAAGTGCCCTCTATGAGGATATATGTAAACTGAGGTCATTTAGCACCATCATCAGTCTACAAGTGAGCTATCTTCATTCCTGAAGGAATGCCCCAAGAAAAGCAATAGAGTTGCCTGGTTCCTACAAGAAAGGAATATTGACATGTCCACTAGTTAGGTCATTGATAAGCCACTGGACATGTTACCTGCACTATTGCTCTGCTAATACTAATAAATTGAGTTATTTGTCCATTTCACCTAGGTTTTCTGATTAAATGGCATAAATGTTTTCAAAACATTTCTATATATCATTTTAATGTTTATAGAATGTTTAGTGATATATGATTTTCTGTGTATGAAATTTTTGTATCTTCTTTTTATAATTTGATTACTTATAAGCATATAATCTTATAATCTTATAGATCTTTCTAAGTATTTGTTATTAAAAACCTTCCCACTAATAAAAAAATAACTCCCAACCCAGATAGCAGATAGCTTCACTGGTGAATTTTATAAAGTTTAAGAAAGATATTATATTGATCTTACAAAAAAATCTCATTAAAAAGAAAGGTGGAAACTTTTTCCAACTCATTTTTTTCATGCTATGATTACTGTGATAACAAAATCAAATAAAGACATTATGGAGAAACTAAGATTAATTTCCTCATGAGCATGGATATTAAAATTTTTTAATAAAATATTAGCATAGTAAATCCATCAATATGTAAAAGTATAATAAATCATGATCCAGTGGGAGATTATGAAAGTTAGTTTTAATGTTAAAAATCTACCAATACAATTCATTATTTAGAGAATAAAGTAGAAAATTATATATTCACCCAGAAGATATATTGAAATCATTTCCTAAAATCCAACATCTATGCATTATGAAAATATCAAATAGCATTGAAAAGAACTTCCTCAAAACAGCAAGAAGAATCTAAGACAAATCCACATCTAAAGTCATATGTAGTAATAAAGAACTAAATGCTCTCTTTATAATTTCAGGAATAATACCAGAAGTTGCCAATTCTATTCAACATTATGCTGGAGGTGCTAGCTGGTACAACAAGGTTAGAAGAAAAAGATCTATGTAGATTAGAAAGGAAGAAATAAGGTAGTTTATATTCACAGGCAACATGATGCTATATATAGACAACCTTACAGGATCTACCAAGAAACCCTATAACTAATGAATGAAGGTAGCACAGAATAAGTTCAAGAGAAATATGGATGGAATGGAGGGGTGGGGATATATAAACTTGAAGATAAGACAATAGAAATTACTTAATCATAACAACAGAGAGCAAATGGACTGGAAAAAATAAAGAAATGAATAAAGCCTCCGCAACTTGTGGCACTATAAAAAGAGATCTGAACTACATATAATAGGAGTTCTAAAAGGAGGTAGAGAAAGATAGCAGACCTGGAAAACTACCAAGGAAATAACTGACTGAAGACTTCCCAAGTTTGGAAGAAGACATGGACATATTTATTCAGGAAACTGAATGATGCCCAAGCAGAATAAACCTACTTTGGTTTAGATAGCAGGAGTCCCACAAAAGCTCATGTGTGAGATGATGCAATAAAGTTTAATCCATATATTAATCCTCTGATAGCAATTAAGTGAGTGATAACTTATATACAGGTAGGATGTGGCTGGAGGATCTGAGCTGATGGAGGTATGCCTTTGGGGTATTTTGTTGTGGTGAAAAGGATTCTCTCTCTCTCTCTCTCTCTCTCTCTCTCTCTCTCTCTCTCTCTCTCTCTCTCTCTCTCTCTCTCTCTCCTTCCTGGTGCCATATCCTGAGCCACTTTTCTCTACCACACTCCTCACCATGATGTTCTGCCTCACCTCAAGCCCCAAGGAATGTAATCAGCCATCTATGGACTGGGACCCCCGAAACCTTAAACCCCAAATAAACTTTTCCTTCTTAAAATTGTTCTTGTCAGGTCTTGGTCACAGCGATGAAAAAACTGACTAAAATAAAACCTGAAGAAATGAACACCAAAGTACATCATAGTAAAACTTCAGAAAACTAATACAGAAGGAAAACTTTGAAAGCAGTCAGGGAGAAACAACACCTTACCTGAGAGGGGAAAGCAATTTCAAAAAACAGTGGAATTCTCACCAGAAGCCATGGGAGCCAGAAGGACAATTTTCGAGTTCTGAATGAAAATCCCTGCTACTCCTGAATCTCATATCTACTGAAAATTTAGTTTAGGAATGAAGAGGAATCAAGACATTTTCAGATGAAGAAAAAAGTAAGATAATTTGTCACCAAGCAATGTGGTGTTGAAAAAATAAAGTTTTCTAAACCAAAAGGTACTATTGAAAGTTAACTTTCATAAAGCAAATTTTTAAAATATTGATGTCAATGTTTTTTTTCTTTTATGTATTGTAATTTCTGTACCCTCCCTATCTAAGCTTTGTTTTTCTGATAATTCTCACAAAATATATATTTTGGGGATTATTTTAGATTCCATTTTACCTATAGATCTATACAACTGACATTCTGTGAAATTTTTGGGATCATTTTTAATTTATCACAACAATGTGTCATAGTTTTCAGTTTGGAACTCTTATCAGTAAGGTTTTGTAAATTTTTAAATGCAATTATAAATGTTATTTTAAATAATACTTTCCAATGACTATTGCTAGTGAATCTGTGTATTTATGTATATACTTTGATTTTTTAATATTGTAGAATATATAACCTTGCTAAATGCACTTATGAATCGTAATAGGTATTGTATATTCCTTAAAAGAAGGTTCTCTACAGAGATCAATATTCAATGTACATAAAGGCATGCTTTGCCACGTTTGAAATATTTTTCAGAATTATTATTTTAATTGAACATATTTATGGAATACCATGTTACAATATGGTACATTTATATAGAGTATAATTATTAAATTAGAGTAATTAACGTTTCCATCTCCTTAAAAATTTAAAAATCTTAGATTAATGCATAATGGTTATTTAGATAATTATACATATTTATGAGGTAGAAGTGTGATATTTTAACACATGTGTAAAATATGTACTCATTAAATAAGAGTAATTAACATTTCTATCTTATTATCATTACTTTGTGTTTAGAACCATCACACTTCTCTCCTCTAGTTATTCATAAAACATATATGCTTTATGTTTGTGAATGCAGTTCCCCAGTGTTCTGAAGAACAATGGAACTTATTATTTCAACCTAACTGTGTTTGGGTACCTGTCATTTACCTCCCTCTCTCTACAATGCCCCCTGCCTAGCCTCTAGTATTCATGACCATACATTCCAATCAACTTCTATTATTTTAACATCCATGCATGAGGCAGAATGTGTGCATATCATTTATTTCATTTAACATAATGCCCTACAGCTCTATCCATTGTTCTGCAAACAATAGAATGTCATTTTTTTATGATTGAATAAAATTACATTGTTGAATGGATGGATCAAGTTTTAACTCTTACTAATCTTTATGGAATTTATTTATTATTTATTTCTATTAATATTTTTTGCTTCATTACACTGACTAGAACCTGGAATACAATATTGACTGAAAGTGATGAGACAGCAAGGCTGCCCTCTTTCATCTCTAAGGGGAAAATATTAAGTCTTTCTCTATTAAGTATGTTGCTATCTGTAAATAATTCACAGATGCTTCTCATCAGTTTAAAGAATATCTCTTCTATTTGTAGTTTGTTGATAGGTTTTTTTTTACTGGAAAAAGGCTTTGAATTTATCATATGAATTTCCTGTATCTCCTAAGATGAGTCTATGGTTTTCATTGTTTATTATATATTATCATACTATTATACAAAATACACATCATAATATGATATATACTATCTAATATAGTGTGTGCGTACATGTGGGTATATGTGTATGTGTATATATATGTATATGTGTATATATATATATATATATATATATGCATATATATGTAAAATACTGTTACAGGTTTACATTTGAGGTGTTCCCTAAAAGCTCATCTGTGAGACAATGCGAGATGGTTTAGAGGTGAAATGGCTGGGTTAGGAGAGCCTTAAATCTGAAAGCAGGTCGGGTGTGGCTGGAGGATGTTGGTCACTGGGGGCATGCTTTTGGGCTTCATATTTTGTCATGATGAAGATCTCTCTCTCTCTCTCTCTCTCTCTCTCTTTCTCTCCCCTCCCCCTCCCTCCCTCCTCTTTCTGGTGCCATGTTCCCAGCTGCTTCCCTCCACCACACTTTTCTGCCATAGACATTCTGCCTCACCTAGAGCTCCAAGAAATGGAGCCAGCCTTTTATGAGCTGAGATTTCTGAAATTGTGAAATGAACTTTTTCTCCTAAAACTTTTCTTATCAGTTATTTTGGTCATAGCAGCAAAAAAGCTGATTGAAACATATACTAGAATATATTATTATATATTATTATTAATTATTATTATTAATTATTTGGTACCAGGGAGTGAACACAGGGGAGCTTAGTTTTTTGTTATTGTTATTATGTTTTGTTTTAGAGACAGGATCTCACTAAGTTGTTTAGGACCTCCCTCACTAAATTACTGAAGCTAGCTTTGAAATTGTAATCCTCTTGCCTCAGCCTCCCAAGCTGCTGGGATTACAAGTATGTGCCACCACATCTGGCTTTTATTATTGCATGTTATATTTTAGTATAATACATATACTATATTATATAGCATTTATGTTATCATATTTAAATTTTATTATATATTCATATAATCTATAAATTGTTGTTTTTTTAACTTTACATTTACCTTATAAATTCTACTTGGTCCTGGTGAATAGAAATTTTAATTATTTCTAAATTCAATTTACTAAATTTTGTTAAAGATTTTTGTTTATGTGTTCACTGTGAAAATTGATCTGTAGTCTTCCTTACTTTCAAATTTCTGTAAAGTTCTGTTTTTTGTATAAAAGCAATAATGCATTCATAAAAATGAGTTAGGAAATGGTCAAACCAGCCAGTCTAGGCTGCTTAACACAGACTATTTACAAGAAAGGCACATCTTCAGAGCTGGCCCTTTACCTGATCCTGAGATACGAGTTCTTAAGCTCATGGAATACTCTACCTGATAGGATTTTCTTTGTAGGCCTGAATTAGTGGACCATATGGCACCAGTTTAATCAGATAGTTTAAGTCAACAGTATGACTTATGGGGAGTGTCTTACTTTATTCTGATAATTTGAGCTTGAATAACTGCAGCTGGTCATGTAGCTGTTTTGTACCTTTGTGAGTGGTCTGCAATGAAAATATAAAAATTCAGTTGAGGATCTTTGGAGGACAAGTCTTCAAGTATGTTGCTGAGAGAATTAGCTTCTCTAAAAGACGCCCCATAAAAGAACAACAGAAGGGGCTGGGATTGTAGCTCAGTGGTAGAGCGCTTGCCTCGCATGCGTGAGGCCCTGGGTTCGATCCTCAGCAACACATACAAAGCAATAAAATAAAGACATCATGTCTATCTACAACTAAAAATAAATATTAAAAAAAAGAACAACTGGAAGTGTTCTTCTGCTTTCTTTTGAACTTTATCCTTTGTTCTTTTTTCCTTTGTTGTTTTTAATGTTTCCTTTTATTGACTATAACTATGACAACTTTTCTGAATAATGTGAGTTCTTCAAGTGGCTCATAGGGCCTGAGGCGAAGGGTCTTAGGATCCCTGTTCACAAGTTGGCACCATAGTGGCATTTACAAGAACGATTGTGACTCACTGAAATTTGCTAAGTTGTTGTTGTTGTTGATGATGATGAAAGAGCAAGGCGTGGAAAAATTGTGATGGATGAATGGATACCAAGTCACCCACTTTATGAGATTATGAGACAGCATTTGTATTGTGATCTTACTGAAGGTAAAGTATTTCCAATAGGATTTAGAAATAATAGATCCAATTTCTTAAGAACTGAATACTTATAGAAATGTAAAGTGATAATTAAAAAGTTAAATGTGCAATATCTTTGTTATTTTCATCTGTAATAACTAACATTAAAATAAATGAGTGACGACGCTGCACCAAGCTTGGATTCTAGCTAGGTCTAGCTATCACTACTGATCTCAAGTGTGCCAATAAAAGAAAAAAACTATTCTGCAACAGTGCATTTTACTCTATGACCTCTTGTCACTAATAAAGTAATACAAGTTGGGGAGAGGAAAACAAAACAAGAAACTACTCGAACCAAAGACTAGAATGCAATGCAGTTGCATCATTTTGTGGATTACTATAAGCTTCTTGAAGAAACTTTCTTAAAATTAATTGGGAATGTGACATTTTGGGGAACTATTTACTTGATTTTAAATGCTACAGTATAAAGGAGCATATTTGAGTTTATTTGTGACCTAGAGCTCACTATTCATCAATAACATGTATGTACATGCTGAAACCAGACAGCTGATTAATAATCTGGAGAAGCCATTCTGATGGACTGATAAAGGCCACTGTAATTTTGTTACCTTGTGAAGGAAAATTGATCCTCCTATTTTTTTCAAGTAGAACTTTCCAAATTAAGCAGCTGATATGTTCCATATTTATGCCATGCTGGATTGGTTTTATGGTGATCAGGATGTACATTTATTTAATGATTCCTATGTCCAGATCATGGCAAATACAGTCAAAGGGAATTCTTTTGCAAGCCATCTCATGTAAACCTACTGCTGAAAATCAAGAGATGGTCCAAGTTGCTGGGCAAGTCTATTGTGTTTACTTTCCCTTAGAGGTCCTAACTAAAAAAATTAGATCCAAAAGAGAAAGAAGGAAGAAAGGAAATATCAAGAGACTAATTTTAGCAAATTAGATGTCTTTAAGTGATCATAAAAGAATCAAATGAGTAGAGTAGGCGTTGATGGGACCAACAAAAATGTCTTATCACAGCACTGTCAGAGGTTAGATGGACCAGTGGGATGCCCTACTATTCCCCCAATGTTGAAGGACTATAAATAAATCTATTATACTTACTCCAGTTTGGGGAAAGTTTTAAAACTAGGAGGGAAATGTAACAGTGAGGTGCATGAACTCAAGTTTCCATGGTCAGTGGCCCAGACAATTGATCAGCATGAGGATTAATGAAGGATCTAGGGTTTATTTTTCCAACTCTTGGTTAGGGAATTAGACCATATACCCAGATAACCAGTAAAATGTTCAAAGGGTGGAGAATGGTGAAGGGTGGGACTCTTCCTGGGGATCCTCAATATGGGAGCTCCCTGACTATGATTCCAAAATATGCTGGTGAACAACTAAAAGTAGTTAAAATAAGATTGGATGGACATGTGGATGTAGCAATGGATGGGATTAAGGTAAAATTTTGAATGAAAAATGAAACATGTAAACAAATTTTATATGAAATGCTTATATCTTCTTTACTTGAATGTAATATTAACATGGAATCATATCTGACTAGAGAACAAGTAATCTATACATATTGCAATAGAGATGTAATGTAAATTCACCATTCAGGTAGCATTAGTAAGACATCCTAAGTGGGAACCAGTAGAACTATCTAAACCTACACATGTGGTTAATTTGAACAATATAAGATACCTGAAAAATAAGATTATCATTTTATTGAATTAAATTTTAGATGTTAGAGAAATGGTGCCAAAATTTTCTCTATACAATAGCCTTGTATGATACATAAAAAAATGTGGATGGTTCACAGACACTAGTGGTAGGTTATAAATGCTTGACTGACATAGCACCACCTACACTGGCAATCCCTGACATGGTTTACACACTGGAAAAAATTCAACAACTCTAAGAGAACAGTACTCGATGATGATTTTTTTTTTCATCTTGAGATTTTCTTCTTTAAATTAAATGTATATATTTTTATTTTTCCATACTGGGCATTGAACCCAGGGACTTGCAAATGCTAAGCCCATACTCTATCACGGATTTACACTCCCGAGACCTAAATTCATATTTTAATTAATACATAAAATCATAAATTGTGTATATTAATGAGTGACATGTGATGTTTCAATATATGCATACATTATTCAATATTTAATTCAGGCTAAACACATCTATCTCCTCAAAAACTTACTTTTTCAAAATCCTTTCTTTTGTTTTTTTGAAATATATAGTACATTATAGTTTGTTATAGTCATCCTACTGTGCAATAAAAGCACACTAGAAATTTTTTTCTATCTAACTATAATTTTCCCCCTTCTTCCCAGTCTTTCTAACCACCAATAAACTCTCAATTTCTATAAGATCAATTTTTTTTTTATTACACGTATGAATGAGATCATGTGGTGCTTGTCTTTCTGTGCCTGGCTTTTTCCACTTAATATAATGATCTCCAGTTTCATCGATCCTGTCACAAGTGAAGTGACTGATTTTTAAGTTATTTTTTCCATTTTCAATCTCAAAAAAGAGTCAAAAACAGCTTGATTTTATGTGAAAAGGATTCAATTTACACTCATTATATTGCTGCAGGACTACTTGAATTTACAAACTTTCTGTCCTAACTTGGTTGGAAGGGATTTTGGACTTTATACAGATTCTGAGTGTTATAATAAAATGCATTGATAATGTCATAAATTAAGAAGCTCTGAATGATTTAAATCCAGTGGCCACATGCATGACTAACAGAGGACGGCTGAACCTTGCTGCATTGGGGACCATGTTTTCAACATGAAACTTTGGAGGACATTCCAGTTCCAAACCATAACAAAGGCCAATATTGAAATCACTTTAGGAATTGCTAGATTTAATTGTCAAATGAATTATGACATATGAACATCTCTTGATGAACCAACACAAAGCTGTTCGTTTTACAAATGGTAATACCAATATGAATGGACAACATCCTTTCTGGAAGGTTTCCACACGATGAATAATTGATGGAAAAACTGGTTGGAAGTAATAACAAATCAGTTCAGTACATAAAATGTCATTTTTTCCTGCAGCAATAGAATAATCAAACAACAAAAATCCAATGTTTGGGTGTTTATCAAGTTGTAAGTAGTAATTTATACCAATGACCTGATCACATTAGTCAGAAGAGCAATGAAAATCTGGACTATCAAAGGATGCCCATATGGGGCATCGTCCTATGAAAGTTACTATGGGAATTAAAGGGCCATATTAAAATAAGTTGTATTCATGCCAATCGGAGTTGCTTTCCATGATCTGAAGGCAACTGGAACCAACAAGTGAACATCTTGGTGTGCTGTTTTGAAGTGGTAAATTTGTCCATTAAATGAGTTGATATGGGGGAGCTGAAATGTTGGGCAGCTGGAGTGATCATTTATATATTCCTCTTGGACTCTCAAAGGCATAAAATACCAACAAATTTGTACTGTCTACCAGCAAGAAAGACCAAGACTACAGATGACTACGAGATGGTTTACCAAAGGGAAGACATTGCTCCTGGCTGTCAAACAGACTATATTGTACCCCATTGGCAATTCTGGAAGGCTGTTTATGAGTCTTAAAGGAATGGAGACTAGATTGCACTTTACATACAGCCAATGGTAGGTGAGAAAACTCAAAACACCATGAAAGGGATGTAATAAAGGAGGACTGCACCAATTTTGAATGCCAAGTCACATATTCTCAGAATGCAGAACACAATTACAGACCCCAATGCCCAGTAATGGGAAAATATTTCACATCACATGCATGTATCAGATTACATATCATTTATTAGAGTATTGGTTAGAGCATTGGAACAGGCATTTGAAAGATATATTATCTAAAATGGGATGAGGTAAGGGCATGTAGGGCTAATATATTTTCATGAATGTGTATAACATGAAGGCCAAGGAAGATTCCTCATTTGATAGCTTACTCCACTTTTCTGGATGATCTGGATTTGGAGAAAAAGGGAGGATGCTATAATTCTTCCCCATTTTACCTTAATTTTATTTTTCTTTTGTCATTTCTTCAGTGACATGGGTGTCAGTTAAAACTTTATTGTTTAATATCCAAATAAGAGGGGTTCAAAATTATGTTATTAATTTCCAGATTAATACTTTCTTCACTAGTGAACATACTTTGTATGATTTCAACTCTTACATGTATTAAAGTTGTTTTCATTATCTGAGAGCCATTCTTTTATATAGTTTTATGAGTTTTCTAGTTTTCACAGTGGAAAAAAACCTGTCCAAGATCCTTTACCCTATTAGTAAGCCTGTAGAAGTCTGTGATAATAATTTAAAATGAAGTTCAAAATCAGTTAAAGATCACTAATTGGGGCAATTCTAATCAAAACTATAACAAAATACCACCTTACCTCCACTAGGATAACTACTATAAATCTTTGAAAAATATGTTAGTATTACCAATTTGGAAAGCAGTTTTGGTAAACTGAGATGTTCATTAAAAGTTAAAAATAGAATTCCTCAAAAGTCTAGGAATAGAGTCTTATTAAGGAAGTTGGTGCCTGCACCAATATGTTGGAGTGTTGGCTGTATGTTTTCTTGTAGCAGTTATAAATTTTCTGATCTAATTACCAGGTATTTGACGCACTTTGAGTTGAGTTTTGTACAGGATGAAAGATATAGTTTTATTCTTATATATATAGTTATCTAGTTTTCTCAGCATTATTTATTAAAAAGACTATTTTCTCCAACATGTGTTTTTTGCATCTTTATTATCAGATAATTGTATCTATGTGGATGTGCCTCTGTGTCTTCTATTCCATTGTTCTTCATGTCTGTTCTGATGGCAATGTCAAGCTCTTTTTGTTATTATATCTATGTAGTAGAATTTGAGATCAGGTATTTTGATTATAGGATCATGTAGAATTTGAGATCAGGTATTTTGATTATAGGTTCATGTAATCAGCAAACAGATAATTTGACTTTAATTTGACTTCCTTTTTCCTATTTGTACCCGTTTAATTCCCTTTTCTTTTCTGATTTCTCTGGCTAGAGTTTCAAGAACTTTGTTGAATAGGAGCAATGAGAGTGGATATCCTTATCTTTTTTCCTGATTCTAGAAGAAATATTCAACAAGACTCCTAAAGAACAAAAAACACCATCAGTAAGTGGGGTGAAATCAAATTTAAAAGCTTCTGAATATTAAATGAAACATTTAAGAGCATAAAGAAAGAGCCTAAAGAATGAGAAGATCTTTACTGTCTGCTCTTCCAAAGGGAATCAATATCCAAAATACATAAAGAAGTCAAAAATATTAACATTAGAAAAAAAACCCAATTAATAAATGAGCAAAAGAACTAATGAGATACTTTTCAAAAGAAGAAATATAAAGTATAACATTAATAATAATCAGAGAAATGCACAGCAAAACTATATTGACATTTCATCTAACTGCAGTGACAATGACAATCATCAAGAATACATATAATAAAAAATTCTGGTAAGGATATATAGGGGAAAAGGTACATTCATACTTTGTTGGTGGGACTGCAAATTAATACATCCATTCTAGAAGTAGTATGGAGATTTCTCAAAAAAAAACTAGGAATGTAAGCCCTATATGGTCCAGTTATCCCACTGTTTGGTATAAATCCCAAAGACCTAATATCAACATATTATAATGATATATGCAAACCAATGTTTATAGTAGCACAACTAACAATATCCAACCTATGGAACCTATATGTGTGTGTATACACACACACACACACACACACACACACACACACACACCTGAGCTTTATTCAGCCATAAAGAAAAATGAAATATGTCATTTACTAGTTAATGAATGGAACTGGAGAACATCACACTAAGTGAAATAAGTCAGACTCAGTCAAGGGTCAAATGATTTCTGTCACATGTGGATACTGGAAGGAATTTTAAAAGGAACAAAAGAGATCTCATGAAAATAGAAGGAAGAGCAATAGAGTAGAGGAAGGAGATTTAGAGAGAAGGAAAAAGGGAGGGATGGGGAAGTGCTGGGAAATGAAATCTACCAAATTATGCTATGTTCATGTATAAACATGTCACAATGAATCTTGATTTTATATATAATTATAATGCACTGATTTAAAAAATAGTACTACAAGGGAGATCAGTGAGTAAGAGTATCTGAAGTAAGTGAGATGGGAGGAAAAGAGAAGATTCTTGGGAATTAGATTAATCAAATGATGAGAATATGTGAATATAGCACAATGAATCTATCATGTATGATTAAAATTCCCCAATGTAAAAACCAGAAAATAACAAGTGTTGAACAATATGGAAAGAATTGGAACACTTATGTACTTCTAATGGAAATGTAAAATGGTACAGCCTTTTGGAAAACTGAGTTGTTAATCCAAAAATTTAAAATAGAATTACCATGTGGTCCAATAATTCCAGTTCTAGTTATATTCTCAAAAATTGAAAATAGAGTCTTGAAGATACACTTTTATACCTGAGTTTATAGCTTCATTATTCATAATAACTAAAACATGAAAACAAACCATGAATAAAATGTGCAATATACATACAAACAAATATTATTCATTTTTGAAAAGCAAATGATGACGTGTACTTTATAGATGAACCTTTTGGACATAACATTAGGTAATGTAAGCCAATCACAAAAAAATATAAATGATGTATGATTCCACTTAAATGAAGTACATAGAGTAATATCACAGAGACAAAAAATAGAACAGGCATTGTCACAAGCTATGGGGAGGGAAGAAATAGAGAATTATTGTTTGATGGGCATAGAGTTTCAGTTTTGCAAGATGAAAGAAGATCTGGAGATGGATTGCACAACAATGTGAACAACTTAATGCCACTGAAATGTACACTTTAAAAGTGATTGAAAAAGTAAACTTCATGTTACAGGTATTTTACCACAATAAAAAAAATGTTCAAACTTTTTAAAAAGTTGACCATTTTCTTTCAGACATGCTTGGATTTCAGGGTAGGATAGGGAACAAATATGAGGAAGAAGCCATATATGGTTACTCTGGGCAAATGGATGTGAATGGAATAGAAGAAGCAAAACTAGAAAGAAGTGGAAAGGAAATAAGGAATGAAGAAATGAAAGGGTAAAAGATTAGAATTCCATAAGGACTAATGGATTGTTTATAGTATTTTTTGTGGAACATAAACTGAAAATGGGATCTAGAGCTTGAGATGTTTAGATTTAAGATTTTGTAAGTACACAGTCATTACTGATGGGGAATCAAACACGAGGATGACTTCACATGAACGTCTCTGTTCTGGCCAAGAGCAGCATAGTTAATTACAGGTAACTGCATGGTGTTGAACCTTTTGAAGGAACTGAAGACTCTGAAAGAGAAGCAAGGCAATAGGCTACTCATTGTACCTGTGTGGTGCAGTAGAATTCCTGGAGCCTCAATGTTCCTCTCATGCACTTGTTCCCTTCAGGTTATTCTCACCAGGGTGAAGAGTGGCAGTAGCATAGGCAATCCATGGAGCCTGGCCTTCTTCAGCTGCCTGCCAATCCTTATCTCTAAGCAATCTTTATTGGATGAACTGCTATTTTAATGGCTTACTGATGAGCCCAGCATAAGCTTTACTTCTCCAAGATCACTTTATTCTGCCATCTCACTCATCTTCCTACATGTCCTTAATATTTGGAATAGTTAAACAAGGTCTCTGATAGAGTTGCAGGGTGAAAGATTACGCACAGTGTGTGTGTGTGTGTGTGTGTGTGTGTGTCTGTGTCTGTGTTTAGACAATACACTGGCTATGGAGCTTTGATAAGGAATGGGTTAAGAGCTTGATACAGTGAAAAAGCATTATAAAGTCTGAAGGAAGAAAACAGGTAGTTAGCTTCATAAATTTTTGTTTGGTCCCTGGTTGCATTATTTATTCCCAAGATGCTGGGAAAGGATGCAGAACTAATGTGCTACCCTGTGGCCAGGTGCAAGGCAACAATGTTTGAAATCAGACTGAGGGAAATCTGGTATAATGGTGCATTTTGTATAGGCTTTATTTCTGAAGACAAAGCCAGCCAGTGTCAGAGAGCTGGGAAAGGGACTCTAGGGGAGGAAAAAGACACAAAAGGGGGGCCCTCTGCCTGCAGGAGAGTCTAGTAGGAGTACTGTCGACTCCTTTGTCCTTCAGCTCCCTGAAGAAAAGGGGGTGGGACACAGAGAGATGGAGGGAATTGGCTTTTTTATTTTCCCACCTCCTTGATATACCCATTCCCTCTCCCTCTGAGTTTGTGATTGTGAAGTGCAAGTTGTGTACTGTGTCTCTACAAAGCATTATGATCACAACTGACCCACTTAGATTCACTGGTTGATATTTTACAGATACTTGTTGGTGCCGAGTTCTAAGGTGGGTTAATTGAAGCGCATATGTTTGAGATGTAAAACTGGGAGGAAGAATGAGAAGGGGGGTTTAATTGGACAAAATATGTGGTAATAGCTCAGAGAACTGAAATGGAACAAAATTTCAACACTGAATACAAAACACAGGCTTAGAAAATTGCTTCCATTTCAGAAATATCCACTATTTTGCCCATTAGCTTCATTTCACACTCTGTTCCTAGAGAAAATGATTGCACGGGATTCGGTAGGCACCCTGCATAGATAAATCTACTGCAGGACACTTGAAATGAAGGCACTTCAGAGAATATGGTGGCCAGGCTGTGTGTGTGGAGAAGTTGTACGTGAAAGGCATCACGGAGTGCAGTGTGGGCAAGACAGAGTAGCAGAAGCCCTCTTTGTGTATCAAGGGGTCTCAAGACTATGCTTTGTATACCTTGTATACTGAGGGGTCTTCTTTGTGCCTTGCTCTCCTCATTCATACAGAAGCAAAGTGCTGGGGGAGGGGGTGCTGTTGGGGGCTGGGGAGAGGCCAGCTGAGCTGCTTCTCTATTCTAACCCTCGCTGCCTATTCTTCTCTCTGGGCTCAAGAGCACTAATCATCTATTTTATATTCTATAACTGTTCAGACTTAAATTGCCTCCACTTAAGTTGCCTTAATTTGCTGATCTACAGGAAGGTCTAAAGGGATCTCTGGTTCGTGTGCAGAATAAAAGTTTAACAAAAAAATGAGAGACTCTGGATTCAGACAGGAAATCACTTAAAGCTGGGGCTGGACAATATGAATTGAGATTGCGAAGGAGAGATGAGCCACAAAGAAGACTAAATGAATAAATCATGAAAGCTTCAGGTAGATCAACCAAGATTTCTAAAATACTGACAGCCAAATCCATGAATCCCCATCTCCCAAACCCAACATTCTGTTGCCTCTATCATGCAACAGTGCACTTGGCAAGTGCTATGTCTACTCTCTGACAAAACTCGGAACAGAATGTTTGAGATTTGGGGTATTCTTTGGAAATCTGGTATGCTGGTCTGCGTCTGTGAGAGCTTTGTTTCCGAGAACAAATGTGTGGACCAACAGCTGGGAGGGGGAGTGTGCAGGAGGGAAGGAGGGGCAAGCCAGGAGCCCTCCCGTTGAGAGGAGGGGGCTTCCGGCCTTGCACTCTCTTCTTTGATGCCTGGCAAGTTCTTCATTGTGCTTGTGTCTCCTTTAGGGTCACAGCAGAAGCAGGGATGGGAATAGTAGGGAGATAGAGAGGGCTAATGCTTTGCCGACCCTCCTAACCCGCCATTCTCTCCTTTGGGCTGACAGCCGTTCATCAGCCATTTTCCGTTGTATTACTATGAAGACAGCCTTCAGTGGCTCCAAATAAATTGCCTTTCTGCCCATCTGCTCCCCATCCAAATGCAACTGTGGGTGTGGACATTTGGGATGGAATATTGGGGGCCTTCGATTCAGGTGTGGATGGATGGAGAAGTCCTGATCATCTATGGTTTAAGATGTGGAATTAAAAGGCAGATGGAATTCGACAAGAGGTGAGTTAAGAACTCTATAGAGTCAAGGGTGACTTCAAGAACAGCTCAAAAATGAAATAAAATAAAGAAAATAAAACATAGTCTTAGCAACCCCTAATATCAGAAATGTAAATTGTGCTCAGTAAAAGCCTTTCCCCCACTTTAAGCTTTCTAACCCCCAGAAGCATGCCTAGCTTAGGACTGGTATAGGGTGCCTGCGATATTCTACATGATCATCCAAGGAGAGGCCACCAGAGTTGCAATTTGGTTCTGCCCACTGTCATATATGTGCAAGTTTTTCTTTATTGTCCTTTTGATGACAAAGTTGGTTACAGTCTGGAAGGGACTGATTTTAAGCATTTGCTATAGTCTTCAATATAGTAAGTTTTGAATGTTTGAAATTAGGATTCTTAGTAAAAACTGATTTCAGGCCCATCAGTAAAAGACTGTTTCTGAGAACAAAGCTCCTCATGAGTCACTTGTGTTTGTAGCTGCAGAGGGGAAGGGAGGGGGCCTTGTCTCTGGGTCTTGGGAGGGGTCCTCTGGGAGCCTGCGCACTCCTCTTTCTGCATTGCAGGGTCTCTTCTGCTCCTGCGCCAACGCTGGGCACTTGGTGTTGGGAGGGGGAGGTTTGGAGAAGAGCGGAGGAGGTTGTGTGTTTGTCTCTATCTCCTTGCTTCCCCCTCCCTCTCAGTGACGTCGTGATTATTAATAAACCATTTCTCACTTATTGCTGCGGATGTAAACACTTCACCAGATTTGCGCAGCTCTTGCGTGCACAGTTCTATTGACGTAAATGGTGGGCTGAGATTTGATATGGGCTATGAGTATCCCAAATATAGATATAAAATAAAATCAAAATACCCTAATCATCTGAGAGTTATGATGTGAAATACAAGGGAAAAAGATGCTTCACAAGGCATAATTAAAGATAGGAGAGGGTGAGGATAAATCTGAGCTCTGCTTCCTGTTGATCCCCTCCTTTTGGGTTAACCCTACAATACCCAATAGCCCTGTAAGCCTAAGGCAGGAATGGGGTGCTGAGTCCTTACAAGTCTGGCTGTTTATGCTGATTCTCTCTATGGGGAGATGTGCAAGTTTCCATTTTGGAAATAGAAGTGGTAGCAACCAAATGGAAGGGCTTGAGATAGAGAGTGTGGTCATGTAAAGATGAATCTTCCACCTCTGTTCTGGCTAATTTCTCTCAAACTGCAAATAATCATAGAATAGGACATAGTCCTCTACATTACTGCCATTAACTATGAATGTCTAATTGTAAATGTCTTTTGGTTCAGTTCCATGTGTTCTGACAAATGGAAAGTGTTATGTACCCACTATTACATTTATCATATCTGATGGTTTATCAACTCCCCCAAATCCTCTGGGCATCACCTATTCAGTATTCCATGTCATCAAACCCCTGGCATCACTGAACAGTTTGTAATCTCTATCATTTTCTCTTTTACCTTATTCAGGAACTTATGAAATTATATTATGCAGTATGTAGCCATTATAGTTTGCGTAGTTTTACTTATTTGCACATTTAGGGTTGCTCTGTGTTTTTGTGGGACTTGGTAACTCTTTTACATTGTTGAATAATATTCCATGCATATGGATGTACCATGATTTACCCATTCACCTATTGAAGTATATAGTGGTTGCTTACAGTTTGCACTGTCTGTGAGTACAGCTTATGTAATCATTCGCATGCACAATATGTGTGTGGACACAAGTTTTCAAATCAGTTGGTTAAATACTTGGGAGTGTGATTGCTGGATCATATGGTAATGCTATGTTTAGCTTTGAGAAACTCTGCCAAATTGTCTTCCGAAGTTGCTGTGCCATTTTGCATCCCCGCCAGCAAAGAATGAAAGTCTGTTTGCTCTGAATTCTCAAAATCAAATGGTATTGTCAGATTTTTTTTGTTTTGTTTTGTTTTTGTTCTTGAAATATTGCCATTCTAATAAGCATAGTGGTATCTTGTTTGAGTTTGCACTTTCCTAATGGCAAATGATGTAGAGCCGCTTTTCATGAACTTATTTCCCATTTGCATATTTTTGATGAGATTTCTGTTCATTTTTTTGTCTATTTTAAAATTGAGTTATTTGATTGCTACTTGTTAAGTTTTAAGAGATCATTGCATATTTTGAACATAAATACTTCATCTGATATGTGTTTTGCAAATATTTTCTGCCAGTCTGTCACTTTCTATCTTTTCCATTGTTTTCACATTGTCTTTCATAAAGCAGTTTTTAATTTTAATGAAAAATTAAAATTATTCTTTTTTTTCTTTTATGGAGTGTTCTTTTTGTTGTCATATTAAAAACTCATCACCAAACCCTAACTTACTGAGATTTTGTCATATGTCTTATTCTAGAACCTTTATAGTTTTGTAATTTACATTTAGGTTAAAGATCTAGTCTGTCTTGCTGCTTTGTCTCTCTCTTGTCTTTATCCTGGGCATGTGGCATGAAAGGCTAAAAGACTTCAGTGTGGAGCCTGCCTGCCTTCCTTTTAATTTGTATAGGATATAAAGTTTTTGTTTAGGTTCATATTTAAGCCATATGGAAATCCAAATTGATTCAGCACCATTTGTTGAAAATTATCCTTCTCTGTTGGTTTGTCCTTGTCAAAAATCAATTGAGTACATTTGTGTAGACATCTTTTTGAGTTTTCTAGTCTGCTCCAGTGACCTATGTCTAGTTTTTCACCAGGGCCTTGTTGCCTGTTTTACTGTTTCAATATATTGTTTTGTTGGTGTGAGTCCTCAACTTTTTCTTCCACATTGTGTTGATTAACCTACGTCCTTTATGTTTTCATTGGAATTTTAGAATCAGTTTGTTGCTATCTTCAACATGGCTTCCAGGATTTCACTGCATCTGTAAGTCCAGTCAGGAGGAATTGACATTTTAGCAATACTGAGTTTTTCAACCCATTAATAGTGATTATATGTCCAGGAAGTTAGATTTTACTTGATTTCTTTTATCAGTATTTGTAGTTCTATGTATAGAGATCCTCTACATGTTTATACCTAAATATTGTATTTGGAGGGTGCTATTGGAAATAATATTCTTTTCCATTTCTAATCCCAATAGTTAATTTTTGATTTTGATTATCTTGCAATTTTGTTATGCTGACTTATTAGTTCTATAACTTTTCTTGTAAATTAATTGACATTTTCTATGTATACAGTTGTAGTGGTCCATTTTTTCCATTACTAAAACAAAAGATCTAAAAGTTAATATTTTATATACAAAAGAAATTTAATAGCTCATAGTTTCGGGGGTCCAGGAACATGGTGCCAGCCTCCGCTGAGCTGAGGTGAGGACTTCATCACAGATGTCATTTCAAGGAAGTTGAGAGAGCAGAAAGAGGCCAGGCTTGCTTCTTTATAACAACCCTCTCATAAGAACTAACTAGGGCCCCGTGAGTATAATTCACAGCAAATAACCAGGGCTTTATACTTCCTCTATTCAGAAGGTTTTAATTATTATTTCAATTTCTTTTATACATATATACATATATATATATATATATATTCACTAGTTAATATATTTAGCCTCAAATGAACTGTTTTGGTTGTATCATTAATTTGCCCATTTAATCTAAGTTATCAAATTTTTGAGCATGTGATTCTTTAGAGTTTATTCTTATTACCCTGCTAATATCCTTAGGATCAGCAGTGATTCTCCCCTTTCATTTTTGATATGGTTGTTTCTTTATCCTTTCTATGATTCTTTCTCTTGATCTTTTATAAGTAAGATTCTCTTTCTCTCTCTCTCTCTCTCTCTCTCTCTCTCTCGTTTCTTTTAAGATTCTCACTTTACTTTCCTGAAGTTTGAGTTGGCGTTGTTTTTATGTTGCATGTGTGTGTGTTTGCCTGTGTACATGTTTAGCATATTCAGTTTGTGCAGTTTCCACTGAACTTCTTGAATCTGTGGTTTGGGAAGGTCTTGCATTAATTTTTCAAATTCTTCATCATTATTCCTTCAAATTTTTATTGTATTCCATTCTCTTTTCTAAATTTTGATATTGTCACCCAGTTCTTGTATGTTCTCTTTTGTTTTCTGTGGATTTTTTAACATTCTTTTTCTCTCTGAATTTCAGTTGGAAGATTTATAATGATTTAGCTTCTAGTTCATGGATTCATTTTGAACTGCATCAAAAGTCTAAGACATTTTTCATTTCTGTTGCCATATTGGTTTTATGCATTTCCTCTTGATTCTCTTCTTAATTCTCAACTTTTTACTTCGTTATCCAGTTTTTCTTGCATGTTGTCTACTTTTCAATTATAGTTCTTCACATATTAATCAAAGATATGTTAAATTGTCTCACTCCAACATCAGTGTCATATCTGAATCTGCTTCCGATTATAGCATTGTTTATACAGTCTATGCTTTCCATTGTCTTTGGACATGGAAATTTTTTCATTGAAAATGGCCATGTTATGGGCTGGGGCTGTGGCTCAGCAGTAGAGCGCTTGCCTCGCATGTGTGAGGCCCTGGGTTCGATCCTCAGCACCACATACAAAGCAATAAAATAAAGACATTATGTCCATCCACAACTAAAAAAAAAAAAAAAATTTAAAAAAAATGGCCATGTTTTATCAGCTAACAGAAGATGCTACAATTAGGACTATATGTGTGAAGATTTTGGTTAATCCTGCCAGGAATTGCATTTTATTTAATAATTGTTGTAGGTATAGGTACCAAAAGCTTTGAATTCCTACAGTGACCATGTTTTTTTCTGCCCTTTCAACGTTGAGAATTCTCTTTGTCCTATCACTTAGAACTTGTATCTTTCAGACCTTTCAACTGTAATCCACGTTATTATATGGGGGAGGTTTTGGTGTGCTCATAGGATCTGAAGAAGAGTTCATAATCTTCTAAGTAAATTTTAGGCTTTTTAGTTTACCTGTATGTTTTACATGATTTTTGTCTAGTGATTTAGTTTTTCCTTTAAGTGAAGCAGGATTAGAGGGGGCTGGTATGAAGATTAGGTTCTTATCTCTTTCTGCAATAAGGTTTTAGGACTGTGCTCTGGTGGCACCTTTTCGCCTGGAGAGCCAACTATCCTGGAGAGGAGTTTGCATCTTGTTTGGCTTCACAGTGGTTGCACTCCTCTTCCTCTGACAGAATGGGAGTGTGTGTCTTTTCGATATTTTGAGAACCTGGTGGAGTTCCTGGAGCAAAGGATTTGGGCTCACTTTAAGCCTGACTTCTTATTCTAATTTCAAGAAACTATCTGGAAAGTAAACAGAAATGATGTGCCAAAGTATTTTAATATATATTAACTCCCTAACAAGCAATACAAAAAATCCTTGCTCCCTTCAA
Organism: Xerus rutilus; assembly: GCA_028644305.1. Classification (NCBI taxonomy): domain Eukaryota; kingdom Metazoa; phylum Chordata; class Mammalia; order Rodentia; family Sciuridae; genus Xerus; species Xerus rutilus. The sequence goes on along the minus strand of CM053401.1, from coordinate 114,021,886 downwards.
CTCACACCACATACAATAAATAACTCAAAAATGTTTGAGGCCTAAATGTGAAAAGTAAACATTTTATCTTCAAGAAAATACAGTCTTAGTAGAATAGCACCTTAACCTTGGGATTTAGAAAGATTTTTAAAATAATAGTTTTAAAGCAGTAAATATTTTTTAGAAGACTGACATTTTGGGCTTCATTAGACTTAAGAACTTTATATCACACATAGAACATATAGCCAGAAGTTCAGACAAACATTTAAAATAGACAAAAGATAAGACACTTCAAAGCAAAGATGTTGAAACAGTAATTAAATGTATAAAAATGTTATCAATTCTATTACCAGAGAAATGTAAAAACAACAAGATATTTATAATCACCCACCTGGATAACTAAAAGTAGAAGAACTCATAACCCAATTATGGGAGAAATTGAACTCTCATTACTGCTGGTGAAAATGAAAGTGGTCTAACATTTTTGGGAAAATGTTTTTTACTAGTTGGTAAAGCTGAACATATTTCTGGTTTATAATTCAGCAAATTCCATCTTAATACTTACCTAAGAAAAATGCTTGCTTATATTCAACAAAAATATTTACAAGGTCTTAACTTCATTCATTATAGCCAAAAATTGGGGCTGGTACTACTGTTCATCAGCACTACAGTGGGGCAATACCTGTGTTATAACCATACGGTGAAATGCTATACATTAATGAAAAATAAAACTAGACACATTAAAAGTGTCATTTATTCTCATAATGTTGAGTGACCTTCTATATGATTCTACTGATGGCAAGCTCAACAGAATTTGCAACAAATCTATGAAGACAGAAGACAAAAGAATGTTTAATTCTAGAATGTCACTATCTAGGTACAGAGGAACCTACCCAACCATTGGAAATGTTCTTTAGCTTGCTAAGAGGTGCCTGATTGCATTTGTGTATGCTTGGGTAAATAAATCTTCACAAAGCTGCATATTTAAGATTTGTGTATTTACTGGGCATAATTTATCCTTCTGTCTAAATAAGAAAATAATTTTAATTAACCTTTGCCATTTGGGCTCTTGAGTTATCAAGCCCATCTCTGTTTGTGAAAACAGAGCTAGCAGAGGATCACCTAGTGGGAGGGAGCAGTAAGCAGTTTCTTTGTGTCCAGGAATCTTAGTGAAAGTTGATACTCTGATCTTGCCATTTCTGGAGGTCTTCTTTTCTTCCATCTTCTGCAGACTGATGGAGAGTGACAGGGCCATTTTCTTTACCAATTTATCCCTGACCTCTGTCTTTCTGAGCTGGTGATTGTTAATGTGACATGTTTGAAATGTCACCAAAGAAACATTCATAAACATAACATTCCACAAACAGCTCCCTCCTGCCAGAGAAAACAAATGTAACTGTGGGACAGTACAGCTTGGTATGGACTGTAGGAGCTCTAATTTTGGGATAGAACAAATTCCTAATACTTTGTGAGCTATGACTCAGAATGAATGGGCAATTATTGTAATTTAATAAATGGTACTTTACAATCTGAGGGAGTGAGGAAAGAACATTGATGGAAAAGAAAAAGGAAGAGAAACTAAAGTCAAAACTCTAAGCTCTTCTCACCATCAGCCCCATTTCTCATTCTCCTCTTCAAATGACCCTTTCTGAATATGACTCTTGAGACATGTTTCATGAAACCACTGAATACATACACAAAGCTTGGAATTGAACTTAACTTAGGGATGGGAGTTTTGCCTGCTGTGAGGATGTAGCACTGCTAGACTGGAAGGTATCTTTCTGGAGTATGAATACTCATTCTTGCACTGGAGGGCTTTCTTGGCACTGCCTTGTTTTCGTGAAATGAAGGAAATGAACGTAGGATGGGAAAAGAAACAAGAAAAGAGTGATTCTTGGCACAGAGCAGACTGAGAGGTGCTGGCACTTCGTTCTCCTCTTTCATCTCCCTAGCTCCAGATAAGTTGCCGTTATGGTTTAAGACCAAGCAACCCTCCCTGTAAATATGCCCAATTTGTCCATTCACTGCCCAGGCCCATAGGTAACCCATGAGGGTACCATCTGTAAGTAGCAATCAAAGGAATAAACAAACTCAGATAATATGTGATAATGATATGAAGGTAAAAGAGAAGAGAGACACATAGACAATTGTTAAACTGAAGGAGATACTGCTAAAGAGGAGCAGCTCAGATCCCCCAGGTGAGAAGTGTGCCCATGTCAGTTTAATTCTTCACCTGAACATGGCTAGCCTCAGAGAGTTGCTATATGTATAGGGCAGGAACTTTAGAGGAAGAAAATCAGTATTATTTCTCTGATATGCTAGAATGTTCTAATTGGATTAATCAAATTATGAATAAAACTATATCAGGGATGTTGGGGTATCAACCATACTTCTAAGATAAAATACATAGAGGGCTGGTTTAAGTTTGAGGGGTGATAGGGTGAGACAGGGTGTAGTTTGAGTGAGCTAGGCCCATCTGTGCTGCAGCTGTGCCTCCCTTTGACTACAGTGGGTATGGAGAAGACTGATGGTGTCTGTTCATTTATCCCTTGCTCTCCCTGACCTCCTCTTTTTGAGCTCATATTTATTCAAGGACTATTTGCCCAATAGTCCTCATGACCAGATCCTAAGTGTGCTTTCATGTTAGTTACCCTAGTCTTCTCCAGGATTTCCATCTACACACATAACAAAACTGAAGGTATTGATGTTTGTGTGGGGCTTTAGCTTTGACATGGACAAAATAAAGTACCTTAATAATCTACGAAAGACTATGTGGAGTGTGAGGCAGCTGCACTCTCACACAGATTGCTTTTTATGTGGATGAAATTTCAAGAGGGTGGAATGGAGAAAAATGTACTGGGGAACTAAAGCCCATCTACAAAATTTGCAATCTGCTCCACAGCAACCCCATTCCTCACCCCAGGCTGCCTCTGCCCACACAGTTTTGCTAAGTAGAGGCAGAGATGATGAGCTGGAAGCATGGTGTGTGTGACTCATCCTAGACCAAGGCAGGAAGTTGGAAGTTGGATCTACAGTTCTCTAAATTGTCACTCTTAAGAAGAGCTGCTCTCCACAGTCCTCTCTGATTGTGTAAATGCATGATTTTGTGTTTGTTTTTGTGGCAGGATCATGAAGCTGCCCTGTAGCTTGAGCACCTGTTTGTTGACCTGCAAGCTGTGTAGGCTAGTGAGGCCTAAGGAAGCTGTAGACAAGATCTGGCTCTGACTCATTTATCCTACTGCAAATTCTCAGAATTACTGCCTGACAAAGTGGTAGGGATGGAGTTTCAACAACTGGCTGCATAAGTTAGGCGAGTACAGAGAGACTAGAATTGGTACATTGGTGCCCTTAAACATAAAAATTATTTTCAGAGAAACTGTGTGGAGTTATGACTCTGAAACCTTTAGTGGACATTTTTATGTGGCACCTCTTCTCTCTTTCTACCCCTGCACCTTGCTCAGACCCCCTACCCTTCTGGACCTCCAACACATACATCTCTTACTCATGTCCCTCCAACTCTGATATGCTTGTGGTACCACCAATTTGGGGGAAAATTATGCAGGATTTCTCACTACCCATTTTGTCCCCTTCTGTGATTTCAACAGAGAAAGACAAGTATGTCATATAACTTGGTTTCTGTGAAAAAATAAAATATTAATTTGAAAAATATTTAGAAAAAGAACCTTTTTTTATTTTTTTCCCTGAAAACAAAGCTGATGATACCCTGAAGAAATTCTATGGCACATTATTCTTCAGCTTTTAAAAACTTGTTTTACTGTAATCAAAGACCCCCAGAGTGTTATTGACTTACAATCATGAACACTTATTACTCATATGTATAATAGCAGTGGTTGACCACAGATTTATTTAATGTCTTCTGGTATCTAGGCAGAAAAAACCTCACATTCTTATAGCAAAAGGAAAAGTAATTGCACTTGCTTGGATGGGTCTTCAAAAATGTGCTTGGAAGTGGCATTTACCACCTCCACTCAATATTCAAAAGCCAGTCTATAGCCAAGCACAGTCTCTATGGGAAATAGAATCTATACTTTTTACAGGGATGCAGGCAGGAACAAATGGAAACTACAGTGGAATGTACCACAATCCAACAACTGTGACAAATATCACCTTTCCATCTTAAGTATGTAGCATTTGTTCTCTCTTTAAAGTGAAAGCATGAAAGTGTCATCTAATCACAACATCGGACAAATTCTTGGCTCTCATATTATCTCATGATAGCATTTAGTCTCTTCACTGTCTTGAGATATAAAAAATAAGTTGAATGAACCTCAAAATCGACATACAATAGTAGGGCAGATTATTTTCAATGAATGCTCTCATTCAGAAAGAGGAAAGATATGGGTGCTCTGTTTTCATTACAGGAATTCTGAAATCCATCTTAATAATTATCCTGAGATGTGAAGTAGATGGTAGACAATCTCCTTTCATCAGTTCAAATATCCACTCCCTAGGAGCAGTTCTTCAGTGGATCATTATTTGTGACTCATGGTACTGTTAGGAGTTGGTTGAATTTTTAAGAGGTGAGGCCTTGTGGGAGGAAGTTAGGTCATTGGGGAATGGTCTTAAAGAGGATTGTGGGACCAGAGACTCTTCCTTGTCTTCACTTCCCAGTCATGAAGTAAGCAGCTTTGTTCTACCATGTGCTCCCAATCATGATGTGCTGCTTCACCACAGGTCCAAAGCAGTGGACCAACCAAGGACAAACTGAAACCTCTGAAACTCTGATTAAAAATGAGCCTTTATAAGTTGAATATCTCAGATATTTTTGTTATAGTTGCAGAAAGCTAACACACACTTTAAATAATTCCAAGTTGTTTTTTTTTTTTTTTTTTTTTTTTTGGTACCAGGGATTGAACTCAGGAGTACTCAAACACTGAGCCACATCCTCAGCCCTATTTTGTGTTTAATATAGAGACAAAGTCTCACTGAGTTGCTTAGTGCCTCGCCATTGCTGAGGCTGGCTTTGAACTCATGATTCTCCTATCTCAGCCTCCCAAAGTGCTGGGATTATAAGTGTACGCCACTGTACCCGGATTAATTCTGAAATTTTAACCAAGCCTTTAATTTGGTTTTCCCTTAATACTAAGTTTTGACCCCATTATGCTTCAATTTTATCTTTCATTATTTAGACAAGAGAAACAATTTCATCTTTCAATCTCATTGCTAAATTCACAAAATATTTTATGAAATTCTCTTTGTTGTAAAACCTTTAATAGAGTGACCAATAGCCTCCAAAACATGCAAATTACTTTCAACGTTTTAATCTCTTTACCTAAATCCATAAGTTCATTCCAAATTATCATGCACAACAGTTTTAGCAAGGCTTTTATTAATAAAAACATGATCACTCTATTCTTCAGCAGTTGATAACAGCCTTGGAACTGACCATTATCTGAGCCTGAAATGAATATTTTAGTTTTTTGATCTGATGGCACCTTGGATTTATTGCTTTATCACTGTTCCCTAAGTTGTTGACACCAAAACTTCATTTAATCATAATTATGAACATTAATTTCTTGTTCATTACACATTGGTTGTGTATCAGTAGGGGTTGATTGCAATTCCCCACATTTTCTTCATTCCAGGATCCAGGTCGAAGGACATGCCATTCGTGTGACAGCAGGAACAAAAGCAATCTCAGAGGCACATGACAGCTCTTAAGCTTATGTTTGGGTGTGGTGTTTTCATCACTTCTGCTTGCATTCCACTGCCAAAAGCATGTGACATGCCTAGGCACTGGATGGGGCAATACAATCTTCTAATAAGAAAGTAGGAGTTAGTAATTTTATTGGTAATATAACCTGCTGCCATATGAGAAGGAGGCAAGAAGTACTGTCACCATGAGATAGCTTCATAGGGCCAGTATGATATTATTCATGATATATTTACATATAAATCTCTATATATCTCTCTATACATGAATATATATCAAATCTTTCTATATCTATCTATCTAGGTAGGTAGGTAGGTAGATAGAAATATTTGTGCCTGTGTTCCCCACAGGTTTTATTATTTTTTTTCTAGAGCAAAACAGGAGAAATGAAGCTGGGGATATATGAAAGAAAGAGGGAGCATCTTGTTGCCTTTTTCCCTCCTTGTTGGAACCAGTGTATCCTAATAAACCTTTTTCTATCCTGTTGCTATGGAGATAGAACAAAACACAGCTCAACATTTACTCACTGTTACCACCTGTTTCCCTGTTGACATGCACTGTAGTCACTGGGCTTTGAAATGGATTAAGGCGATCCCTGATGAAGGTGCCTGAAGTGTGTACACAAATATTGTGATAATCAGTAAATTCAAATAATTCATGAAATGTGGAATTGTATATGAAGCAAGCAAATGAGTAAGATAAATAAGGAAGCTCTTGGCACACTCTCATGAACTCTTATGAAAAGCATTCCTGACCCTGTAATGTAAGCTGTGTCCTGTTAGTCTCTCTGCTCATCCTCTGTGTTCATTCCTAGAAGCATTTTCTGGCTTCAGAATGAGCACAGCTGCTGAGGACATGCTATGTGATTCACACTGTTGCAAGCCAGAACATGTACAACTAGGGCAGGGTTTTTAAAAAGTGGTTCTTTAGTGAAAAGTAACATTCAAGTCTATTTGTCCACATTTAGCTACAAAGTTTAGAAGCTGACACATGGCTGGGCATATGTGGGTAAGAGGAAATAGAGAAATGTGGTTCTGACTGGAGTATGCACAGGCTTTGTTTTGCAATGAGTACATTTTTTCTTCTCAGTCCGTCTTGCCTCTATCTAGAAAGACAGGGCATTGTGTCCAGAAAGATGTCAGAAAGATGTTCCCGGCCTACGATCATTGTTTCATAAAGGTTTTAAACTGGGCAGTTGGAGAAACATTGTCATCACAAACTAACACATTTTATACCTTTTTTGTAAATTTTCTTAACATGAAAAATTTGCTATAAAACATTATTGTTTGTTTTTGAGACAGGGTCTCATGTTGCCCAGGCTGGAAAGAATTCACCATTCTTTTGCTTTAGACTTCTGAGTAACTAGAACTACAGCCACATACCACTATGCCCAGCTAAACACATTACTCTTTTTATTTATTCATATAATAGTCTATTTATGAGATATATTTGTCTCAAACATCATTTATTCATTTTTCTATGAAAAATACAATTCCATATATCATTTCCCCATAAATTATCTTAAATATTACTGATATTTGTACCTTATGGTCAAATTGTTTAATTAACTGACACTTCTCTATACATAATAATACTTAAACTGATAAAATAATTTCCTTACAGGTGCTGAATAAACTGGCAAACTGAGAGTCTCATTTCTAATTTTATTAATATCTTTATTAAACCAGAGGAAAGAATGATAAAAATATGAAAAGAGAGTTTACAAAAGTAAATAATGCATAAAATAAATAAATTATAGAAATAAAAGATCCAATAGTTGAGTTAATAAAAACTAGGAAGATAGACCAACAGTGAATACATGAAAATAATTACAAAAATAATCGATAATCTATATTTGATATATCTAGGGCATAATGAAAATATCAAATATAATTGAAATTGAAACCAACATAGAAGAAAAAGAGAGAAATGGGGGAGAAACAGTATTTTAAGAAATAATGCCTGTGAATTTCTTCAAATTGATGCAGCTCTCAAAATGAAATGGATGATATTTAGTGAAATCCAAGCAGGGTAATACAAAGAAAACCACACCTATGACATACTATTCCAAGTACTGAGTATCAAATTTAATGAGAAAAATCTTGAAAGGAGCCAACAAAAAGCAGACACATTATGTTTAAATAAGCAACAATAAGACTGACATATTTCTAAACAGAAATAATTGAAGCCAGAAAGCAATGGAATGTATTCTCTAAAGTAACAAAAGTAAATAACTACTGATCAAGAGTTCTGTGTTCAGTCAAAATACTCTTGAAAATCAAAGTAAAATAAAAATGTTTACAAAGAAATTTTTACCAACATACCTGCCTTAAAAGAAAAGATCAAAAGAAACTTACAATGAACAGAGTCCACTACCACCCTCAAATTCATGACTTTTTTTTTTTTTTGGTACCAGGGATTGAACTCAGGGGCAATCAACTACTGAACCAAGTCCCTAGCCCTATTTTGTATTTTATGTAGAGACAGTGTCTCACTGAGTTGCTTAGTTTCTCGCCATTGCCAGGGCTGGCTTTAAACTCACTATCCTATCTCAGCCTCCCAGACCGCTTGAATTACAGTCATGTGTCACTATGCCTAGCCAAATTTGTGGTTTTAATCCTTAATACCAATGTAATAGTATTTGAAAGGGGCTTCTAGGAGGTAATTAGGACATGGTGGTGGAGTCCTAGGAGTGGCATAGGTGCCTTTATAAGAAGAAGAAGAGAGATAGCTATGTTTCTTTTCATTCTGTGACAGCACAGAAAGAAGATGGCTGGCTCTTTGTAACCCAAAGAAGGGCCTTAACCAGAAACAATCATGGTGGCACCCTGATCACAGACTTCCCAGCTTTCAGAACTGTGTGAAATAAATGTCTGTTGTTTCTAAGCCACCTCATCTATAATACTTTGTTATAGCAACCAAAACTCACTAAGACAAAATTTGGTACCATATAATTTTGGTGCTGCTATAACAAATGCCTAAATGTCAAGAAGCATCCTCATAACTGCATAATGAAAAGAGGCTACAGAATTTTGAGGTGCATGCTAGAAAAAGCAAAGATTGTCACAATGGGAACTTTACAACTGATGGTAGGGCTGGGGTTGTAGCTCAGTGTTAAAGCTCTTGCCTAGCACATGTGAGGCACTGGGTTTGATCCTCAGCACCACAATAAAAATAAATAAATAAAATAAAGGTCTTGTGTCCATGTATATCTAAAAATATTTAAAATAATAAAAATAAAAAACTGATTGTAGTGAGGGATCAGAGATAAAAGAGGAGAGCTTGAGCAAAAGCTTCCAGTTTTTAAAAGAATATCTAGGTAATCCTGAACAAAATGTTAGTAGGATTATTGATAAGGGAGCCCATGTTTATAAGGTTCTGCATTTAAATGAGCAACATGTTATTGGAAATGACAAAGTTGTTTTACAAAGTGAGAGAACTTGGCTGAATTGTGTTCATGGTCCAACATTTTGTTGAAAGCAGAATTTCTAAGCAATTAAATTAGACATTTGGTGGATATTTCTAGCAAAATGTTGAGTCAGTTAACTTGGTTCCTTCTGAGAGCGCATAATAAAAATGTTAGAAGAGAGCTGGGAGTGGTGGTACTCATCTATAATCTCAATGACTCAGAAGTATAAGGCTGGAAGATTGCAAGTGCAAGACCTCAGAAATTTATCAAGATCCTGTTTCAAAAGAAAAAAGAAAAAACACTGAGGATATAACTCAGTGGTAAAGTGCCTTTGGATTCAATTCTTAGTGCAAAAAAAAAAAAATCCAGAAGGGAAGAATGACTTCTTAGCCATCAGACCTCTCCCTATGGCTTAGGGGTAGGGCCACCCAAAGCACTGGAAGCTTAGTCCCTATCCAACACAGCTCTTGGGGAAGTACTACCACTTCAGTATACCTGAAGGGTAGAATATATAGCTGAGGAGTATTATCCAGAGCTTAAGGAATTAACTTACCTTGCTAGATTTTAGACTTGCTTGGGATTTATCACCCTTTCTTCCTGTCCTATTTCTCCTATTTGGAATGAGAATGCATAGCCTATTCCTCTCCCACCATTGTATTTAGGAGACACATTACTTGTTTAGAGGTTTGCAGCTGGGAAATAAAATTTTGTCTGAGGATGAATCATACCTCAAGTTTCATCAATACATGATTTATATGATGTTTAGATGAGACTTAGAGCTTTAAACTTTAGATGTGATGCTGAAACTAGTTAAGAATTTTAGGGTTATTGGAATGAAATGAATGTATTTTGAATGAAAGAAAGACATAAATATTGGGAGGCTAGTGACATAAAGCAATGTATTGAATGTTTGCATCCCTGTCAATGTTATATGTTGAAACTCTAATCCCAATGTGACAGCATTTGGAAGTGGAGCCTCTTGGAAATAATTATATCATGAAGAGAAGCCCTCAGTAGCATCATTTGTGCCTGTATAGGAAGAGACAAGAGAGCCTCTACCATAAGCTTACACAGCCAATGTCAAGGCTCAATACAATACTGAATACAGGCACAGATTGAGAGATAAATGGAACAGAATATAGAATATAGAAGAGGTCACATATATTCACCTGAGTTGACATAATTATACTCTAAAGCCCAAGGAAATTATTGTCTTTTCAAACATATTACTAACAGTACAGAAAAGAAAATATGACTTGGTCCCTACATTTTGTCATACAACATAAGCAATGTTTGGAAGTCTTTCAGGTCTAAATATTAATGGTAAAGTAAAAAGCTTTTGTGATTTATTTGTTAAAGTTGTCTTCTCTTGGTGCTAAGCAACTCAGTGAGACCCTGTCTCTACATAAAACACAAAATAGGGCTGGGGATGTGGCTCAGTGGTCAAATACCCCTGAGTTCAATCCTCAGTACCAAAAAAAAAAAAAAAAAAGTTGTCTTCCCTTTAAGTATTTTTGTGAAGGACATTTTGAGGCAAAAGCACAGTGCCTTCAAAAATATTGAAGCTGGGTGCAGTGGTGCATGCCTGTAATCCCAGCACTTTGGGACACTGAGACAGGAGTATCATGAGTTCAAAGCCAGCCTCAGCAATGATGAGGCACTAAGCAGCTCAGTGAGACCCTGTCTCTAATTAAAATACAAAATAGGGCTGGAGATGTGGCTCAGTGGTTGAGTACCCCTGAGTTCAATCCCTGGTATGTATAAATAAATAAATAAATAAATAAATAAAATATTGAAGCTAAATTATTCAAAATTTTCATGCAAGAAATGCAATTGAGAATATATTTATAGTTTTGCTGTTTCTATTTGGTTTGTTAAGTATATAGATAAGAGACAGCAACAAGGAGCAGAGTAAGATTTAGGGTGAGGAGGAAGACAGCAATACTGATGCAATACTGATGTGAGGGGTCTCTTAGAGAACAGAAAGTTCATGGCCCAGCACAAAATTCTTTATGGCATTGGAGACTCCAACTGTGCTCATTATCTTATGCTAGTCTTGGGAGCAAAGTCATTGTAGAATCATAAATCAGAAGCTAAAAGTGTTCCATGTTCACGTCATACCCAAACATCTCTTCCTGCTCAACCCCTTCCCTTCCTGAGCATGTTCTTTGCAACCAAAGGTGTTCTTGGGAGCTAGGATTTGGAGATAATTTGGGGATTGTTGAATGAAGGATTTAATTGCCACACACTAACAATTCATGACTTAACGTGCTGTATATAAGGTGCCTGTGGCTTCGCTTGATAACTAGTGAGATCTTATAGGAAATCTGCCACCTTCAAAATATGGACATATTCTTATATAGACAAATCCTGGAAAAAAATTCTGTCTCTTTTGATGGCATCCTTGGTCTTCAACATTTTATGTTTAGCTCCTCCTGAAGCCTTGAACAAATTAACCAGTAATATCAGAACTCTTGCCTGCCCTGTACCTGGGAAGCATGAGGATATTGGATAAAGTTGTGAACATTGATACCTATTGCAGGTACCCACACTTGCATAATGCTTCTAAGATGCAATCTACTATTCTGAGGATTTTGTACAATTAACTAATTTAAGTATTCCTAGAACACTATGATATTGGTACTATTCTTATTTTACAAATGAGAAAACAGCACAGAAAAGTTTAAAATTTTACATAAATTCACACAGTGAGAGACAGAATCAGTAATTGAACCAAAGTGGCTGTGAGGTGGACTCTGTGATCCTATCTGCCATGCTCTGCAGTTTTTCTAAAGTCACAATGAGAATTGGTCTTGGCAAAAGGTTAAGCAACATGTAGAATAAAATGACAAGAACAGCTGCCCATGATCTATTTAAGACAAGGAATGGAAAATCCTGTGAAAGTTGACCAGGGGTGAGGTAAGAGCTCAGAGAGCCAGAGGGGTTCCTGTTGGCCAAATAGCCAGAATGGCGGCACCTAAGGAATGGCCTTCCTGATCTCAGAAACATGAGCTGTGCCCTCACCAGCTGCTCTCCTCACCCCAGGCCCGGCCCCTGTGAGGTGGCTTGGACCGAAGTGAGGAGCATAAGGAGAAGCTGTGCTGCATGATGTGATTGTGTTCAAGCCACACTTGGAAAGTAGATATCTGGGGAGATGTAATATTCAGTGAACATCTAAGCAGGCTGTCCCCTCTGGGGACTGAGGTGATTATGTCCAGCCAGGTGATGGCACATGCTGGGTGAAAGCAGTCAGCAACTACCAATTCTGATCATCTGCAATCAAAATATTCTTCTTTATCCTTCCAGCTTCTTCATTTCAACCCGTTTCTCTCTCAGATGACAGTTCAGGAGTGGGAGAGTAAGATTTGTTTTTCTATTTTCCACCTAAGTTGGTTCCTCCTCCCATGCATATCCAAAGCTCATGATTTTGGAGAGATTTTTCTATTGTTAATGTGCTCATTCAGTTTGATACATCTATTGTGAACTGACTGGTCCTGTTCATCTGTTTTTTTCTAAAGATATAAAGCTTTTGTTCTAGGACTTTGAATAGGGCCGTGCACATCATAGACATGAGCATAAGGTGCACAGACTCCTTGATATTCCAGGATGTGAGATGAGGAATGGAGAGAATAGTGCAGTTTTAGAGGTGTGGGCTGAATGTCTCAAATTTACACATCAGCACAACTACGAGAGATAGAGAGGAGAGAGAGAGAGAGAAAGAGAGAGAGAGAGAGAAAGAGAGAGAGAGAGAGAGAGAGAGAGAGAGAGAGAAAGTGGTATTACCTAATGAATCCCAGAAAGTGTCCTGTCATCTCAATTTCAGCATTCCTTCCTCTTGACCTTTAAGCCTCACAAACATTAAGGATTAAAAAGCTTGAATGGAAAGCAAAAGCACATTGTCATGCATATTGAAAGGTCCAAATATTTTATGTTTGTAGACCCCCCAAATCCACATCCCCAATTTGCCACATTTGTTTCCTGAGAATAATGGAGGGTAATCAGGAATTTTCCCATGGATTATGAGATGGGAGAATAACTTAATTAACCAGGATGGTTTCTGGGAGCCTCCACACTATACTCATGTACTATCCATGTGCTGTGCATTGGGTCTTTATTGTTGCTCTGCTGTTTACATAGCTCACAATAGATGCAGGGAACAGGAGGGGGCTGGAGAAGCAGAAGGAATTGCCTGAGCACTCATCCCTTGTCCCTCTTGAAGTAGCCACTTTTTTCCCCAAAACACGACTCTCTCATTTGGCTCCATATAAGTTGCCCAATTCCTGGATCGTCACCTAGAACAGAATAGAACAATAGTAGGAAAATCATAAAGTTTTAATTAAGATTCTAGTTAATGTTTTGTACCACTGTTAATCCATAAGTTTTAATAAATGTTCTATGATTTTATAATATACTTAAATTAGGAGAAGGGAGAAGGGTATACAGCCTGTACCAAGTCTAGTTTTCTGTAAATCTAAGACTGTTTTGATTTATATTTAAAAGAGTTGATGGGATATTACTCAGCAATAAAAATGCACAAATTATTCACATGCATGGCATTATAGATGAATCTCAAAATCTGGCTGAGTAAAGAAGTCAAGCCAAAAAGATACATAGTATTTTACTCCATGTATATAAACTCCCCTCTCCCCAAAAAAGCCACTAACCTACAAAAAAAGTGGTTTCTTGTTGATGTGATTTGTAGTGGGATTCCAAAACAACACAAAAATTGGGGGTGGGGGAGTTTGCTATGGAATTCTTTTTCTTGTTTGTGGTGATGATTTCATGGGTGTATACTTCTGTGAATACTCATCAAACAATACACTTCAAATACATGCTTTTTATTTTACTTTAATAATATGTAGATGGATAGATGGATAAGTAGATGATAGACACATAGATGCATAGAGTTAACAAAGGCAGTTCTTTTTTTTTTTTTTTGCTGCTACATATTAATGATAGAAGGATTTATGGACATAGAAAATGACCATTTCTCAGTTCTGAATGTAATGACTGATTCAGCCTGGATCATCTATTGAGGCTACAGCAATCTAGTGAAAGGTTATTTGGTACCAGGATATTCAGATGGTCTGAAAACATCATACTAAAGACAACTTATCTATCTCAGATGGTAAAATACAATCTGTACTGTGATCAAATTCAGCATCACTGATGGAATGGCCATCTAAAATTATGTGCCTCCTGATGTTATGAAAAAAGGACAACTGTACCATTCATGTTTAACCTGAAACTAATCTCTGCAAAACAATAAAAATATGGAACATTCTACAGCACAATTGTGTTAGATTCTTGAAAAACAAGCAATGTCATTGTTTAAAAATCACATACATGCTTCTCATGGTGACAACAGACCTGTAATCCAGTAACTTAGAAGGCCAAGGCAGGAGGATAACAAGTTTGTGGCCAGCCTGAGCAACACAGTGAGACCCTGTCTCAAAATTAAAAATAAAAAGGGCTGAAGATATAATTCAGTAGTAGGGCGCCCCCATGCCCAATCCTCAGTACTGCAAAAGAAAAAAAAATCACATGTTCGCGAGTACATATTCATCGGTGTTGAGAGTTACCAACACAGATTTAAAAAGACTAAAAAGAAGCAAAACAATCAAATTCATTAACCTTGCTTGGATTCTGAATTTTAAAAAATTAAAGAAAAGGTCTAAAGATATTTGGGGACATGTGATGTATATTCAATATTCTCAAATCACTCTTAATTCTCTTAGAAGATATAACATCACCATAGCCTTATAGGAACAAAAATGTGAAAATAGTTAAGTAGATTGATAGCTAAGGCAGTGGGTGAACACAAAGAAAGCAAGTATGCCAAATTGTTAATAAATGGTGTCTTCAGGTGAGGATATTATAGAAATCTATATTGCCCTCTTTTGAATTTTTCTGAGCTTGAAATTTTCCAAATTAAATAATTAGGGGAAGAGGAGGAAATAGCATGAAAAAAGCAGTGTTGTTTTGTTCTAAGCTGTACCGCCTGTGCTTCATCTTTGCAGCATTCCTCCCTGTCCAGGTCGCTGACCCCCAGAAGCCTCTTCTGGTCAGGCTCAGGGATTGGTTGTTGTGAAGTGGCCATATTGTCACCAGATTGTTCGAAATGGAGGATTTTTTTTTGCAGAAAGGTGGTGTATCCAGGCTAATGGAGAAAAACAGGATGGAGGGAGGACAGAAAATGAGTCAGTTGCCATGGAGCCGAGCCTTGAAGGGCCCCTTTTGCTCAGGCTTGACGCTTGTTTATAATCCCGAGAGGTGATGGGGGTGGGGAAAGAGAGGAAGAAAGATGGGGGCTTAATTTGCTCTCATAGATTCTGGCTGCCCACGGGGCTTATTATCCTTGATTGCCTGTTTTCTGCTTTTTATCACCATGGAGACAAGCGAAAACGTGACTCTGCTCAGATTTACGCATTTTGCTCACTGAATGCCTTGTCCCTGTGTACCTGCTGGGTCTCTACTGTGGGATGGGATCCCTACGGAATATGTCTGTGCAAGGCATATGATTAACTAGGTGGCTGCCATGAGGTGTGTGGTGAGCCTGTGGTGGGAGTGTTAAGACATCCTTAGGGAGTTTGCCAGAACAGAGTTGCTATTGGTTTCATTCCTCAGGTCAGGCTGATAAATCTTGGATATGTTTTCAAGGCTGGGAGTTGGGAGCAACAGGCTGTGCTACTGAAGACATACTGTGTGGTGAGAAGCCAGCTCCCTACCAGCAGCACATTCAGAAATTTATCACAATCCCCCACCCCCAGTTGCTGTTCCATGGTGGAGACATTTTGAGGTTCTTACACATGGATATTTGGTCCCTAAGATCAAATCAAGAGGGCTTCACCAAGGACAGCATAATTTTCTTTAACATAAGGAATTTCTGAGTAAACTCATTTTGTTAAGTGCTGAGAATAAAACTGGTATAAAACGTTCTCCAGGGGTTTGAACAAAAGGGTGGGGAAGGGAAGACACAGTTATCTTGGAAGCCAACCCATATGGCTCCCAGAAAGATCATAAGGAATTTTCAATGTCCGTGTTTCAAAAAACAATTAGGAAGAGCAAGATAGACATAATTATTTGTCTGCTCATTTCTGTAAGTGACTACATAGTGGCTTCTCCAAAGCTTGGTGGCATTCATAGACTGCTTTCTGAGGTGAAAGAATGGGCTTAGATTTGACTTTTGAAGGTTGGAGGAGTTTTTCCTTCTGACAAGTTTGCTACTTCAGAGTCAATGGCTTAAGAATTAGAATGACTGGACCACCCAAAATGATGTATATATTCAATGCAATCCCTATGAAAATTCCAATGTCATTTTTCACAGAAACTGAAAACAAATCCTGAAATTTGCACAAAACCACAAAAGACCTTAAATAGTCAAAGTGATCTTAAGCAAAAAGAACAAAGCTGGAGGAATCACACTACCTCACTTTAAAATATATTACAAACTTATAGTAATCAAAACAACATGGTACTGGCATAAAAACAGAAACACAGAACACTAGAACAGACCAGAGAGCCATAAATGAATCTATACATTTATGGTCAATTGAATTCTGAAAAAAGGTGTCATGAATATACAAAGGAAAAAGGACATTTTCTTCAATCAATAGTATAATTAAAACATAAGTACTGGTAAGAATGTGAAGAAAAAGGCACCATTATACATTGTTAATGGTAATGCAAGCTGGTAGAGCCATTATAGAAAAAAAGATCCTCAAAGGTCTAAAAATAGAAATAACATATGACCCAGCAATTCTACTTCTGGGTATATATCCAAAATAATTTAAATCTGTATGTGAAAGAGATTTTTGCACTCTTGTTCAGTATAGCATTATTCAGAGTATCCACAATATGGAATCAATCTATTTGCCCATAAATGAATGAAACAACAAAGGAAACATGATATAAATGATATATTATGCAGGCATTAAAAAGAAGAATCCTTTCATTTACAACAATATTGTTGAATCTGGTAGACATTATGCTAACTGAAGCAAGGCAGGTACCAAAAGGTGTATGCTCCATGACCTCACTTATATGTAATCTAAAAAAATTGAGTTATTGAAAGCAGAGTGTAGAATGATGGTTACCAGAGGCTGAGGCAAGGGCAAAGGTAGGGAGTAATTGGGAAGATATCATTCAAAGGACACAAAATTTTCAAATAGACAAAAGGAATATATTTTTGAGATTTATTGCACAGCATGGTGACTATAATTAATAAAAATGCATTTCATATTTCAAAATCATTAAGAATGACTTTCTAATGTTCTTATACAAATTTGTTCTCATCACAATTATAATTCCATGGGAAGTTGCACATGTTAATTAGCTTGATGTATTCATGTAAATATGTATGAAAACATGCCCCATAGATATATACAATTATTATGTCAATTAAAATAAAATAACTAATTAAATAAAATTGGAATCAATATGATGATAAAAGTGATGTGACCTGAGCTATGAATGGGTGCAGGTTTTCTAGGTATTTAAATAGAGGAAGCTGAATCTTAGGAACTTTTGCCCAGACTTGAGAAATAATGAACAATATTCCATCTTGGATTGCTTATTTCTGAATTCCATTCTCATGGGAAATGTTTTGTCTGGATCTCTCTGAAACAGTCTTCTGTGCCCCTGGATTGAGAACAGCCATTTCAAAATCTGTCACTACAGTAATCCTCTTTTTCAAAATGGAATGTGCTGCTCCTCTGCTCTCAGCACCTCTGGCTATATCTAACTCTGTGTTGTTATGATTTGGATGAGCTGTGGAGTCCACATTGAAAATGTCTAGTAAAGAAACAATCACCAGGGTCTGAGGTTGTGGCTCAAGTGGTAGAGCACTTGCCTCTCATGTGTAAGGCACTGGGTTTGATTCTCAGCACCACATATAAATAAATAAAATAAAGATCCATTGACAACTAAAAAAAATATTAAAAAAAGAAGCTATCAGCAGTTTGGAGAATTCCTAGTTAAATTTTGTAGTGAACTTATCCCAGGAGTTTTATATAAGACCTTGCATGGTAAAGGAGGCTTCATAAAGTCTGCGTAGAGAGACGGAATGATCCAGGATGCAGAAATATGAGCTGAGTGCCTGGTCAGCTACATTCCTCCTTTCAGGCGTCTAATCCCCAGAATCCCTTCCTTGCACAGAGTGGGAATATAACCTTGCAATCAGGACTTAAATATCAGTGTAATGCATGTGAACGTGTTTGAAATTGCTGGTTTCTGAGAATTGTTGTTGGCCAGACTAGCATCAAGATAAGCTAGTAACAAGTGGCTGATGGGAAAGTGGGGTTATAGGACATTCCTCCTCTTTCCAGAAGTCCTGTGGTGCTTGTTCACCCCATTTGGAGTTTGGTGCACAGTGGAGCCTATTGACACACTGCTCAGGAAACTCCTCCCTTTGAAAGTACAACGCCCTGATCTCACTCTTTGCTGCTTTGCCAGGCTCCATATAGAGTCACTTCTTGGCCAAATCTCAGTGTGACTCCATGATCTTTCATTTTGTCCCATAACTCCTACCTCTCACATCGATTTGAGTGTGTTTCAGAGAAGTTATAGGAGGTCTAAGAAGGATGACATTCTTTATTTGGGCACTAAAGAATCATGTAGAAACTAAAGGGAAATGGAATATGGGATTTGACCAGGCGTAAGCCTGGGGTAAACAGGTATCAGTCCATTTTTTACTGTTATAACAAAATACCTGAAGCTGGCTTATTTTACTAATAATTTTGGAGGCTAAAGGCCAAGATTGGGTGACCTCATCTGTTTGGCCTCTGGTAAGGGCTTTTTATTTTGTTTTATTTTTTTGGCTACTACACATTTAAAGAAAAACAGAAAGGGAACAAGTCACACGTAGAAGGCACCAAGTTCATGGGGTTGTCTTGTTTTATAATAAACCACTCTCATGAGAACTATCAGGATCCTAGAAAAACTACATTAACATTTTGCAAGGGTAGCCCCTTATGACATAAAAACCTTCTGCCAAATCTCTTAAAGATTCCATCAACTTTTCTTGATGTCTAGCAATAAATTTATTTGAGATATAAAAGTAAGATAACATAAATCTTTTGAAATATATCTTAAAATCATTTTAAATAAAAAATTAAATTAAATTCCACCACAGAGAAACTCCAACTATTTGATGCACACAGTTTCAGAGCTCTATATCTTAAAGACATTTTTAAATAAAAACTTAAAATCAATTCCATCACAGAGAATCTCCAGCATCTATTTGATGTGCACAGTTTCAGAGCTCTCAGTCCGTAGACAGCTGATTCCATTACTCTGGACCTGAATTGAGAAAGAAAATCATGGTGGAAGAAAGCAGCACAGGACATGATAGGAAGCAGAGAAAGAGCTCTGCTCACAGGGATAAAATACATGCCCCAAAGTCATGCCTTCAGTGACCCGCCTCCTCCAGGAACACCCTACAGTTAACTCCTTGTTAATCCATTCAAGTGGATTAATGCATTGATTAGGTTAAGGCTCTTATAACTCAATCATTTCTGCTTCTAAACTTTTTTGTATAGTCTCACACATGAGCTTCTGGGGGATACTTCACATCTAAAATGTTAAAAGGGATTGCTTTGCAGGGCTAAATTCATACTGTGGAATGGGGACAGAAGAAACTTTTATAGAATCATAATTCTGTTATTATTTTTTTCTACAGGAGGGGAATCTGGTGAAAGGTCACTGGAAGGGAGGTGAGGGCACAAAGACCTTTCTGAAGACTGGGAATGTCCTGATGTCTTCTTTGTGTTCATGGGTCTGCACACTCATTGTTTCTCATGGAAAAAGAGAAAGCTTATTGACTGTGGAGTTTGGATAGAAGGGAATGTCAATTTCCCCTTCAGTGAACACTTCTGAACCTTTGGTGCTGAGTTGTGATCTTCTGGACACAAAAGCAGAGACATATGCATGAATCCACACAATTTGTACCTCTGTACCAGTCGGATTCTCCTAGAAAGTTCTGCTACAAGTCTTTCTTTAAGTATAGAATGGCATTGGGTATAGAATAAAAAGAAAGCAGAATTTAGATAAGAGATTTATTTTGTTCTCAGTTACTTATGCTGTGCCCCCTTCTTCTCAGTACTGATTTCAGAGCCTCATCACCTTGGGGTAGCAGGGCTGGGACAAAAGGGATTTATATGTGATAGGGCAATATAAATATTCTTTTTTGGAACTTAGTTCTTCTGCTGAAGTGTAGTATAATGACCAGATATGGTTTGAGTGTCCTCTCCAAAGTTAAGATGAAATTTAATTGCCATTGTAACCAGTGTTGGGAGGCAGGAACTTGAAGAGGTAATTAGATCATGGAGATATCATCTTAATAAATGGATTAAGGCCATTAGTTAAGTAAGTTAGTTATCTCAAAAGTGGTATAGTTATAAAATGGGAGAATTGGTCCTCTTTTCTTCTTTCTCTCTCACACTTGCTCTCACTTTTTCACCATGTAATGACTCCTGCCATGTTATGATGTAGCAAGAAATCCCTTACCATATGTGTTCCCTGGATCTTGGATTTTCCAGCCTTCAGAACCGTAAACCAAACTTCTATTGTTTATAACTTGCCGGTTTGGTGTATTCTGTTATACTATCAGAAAATAGACTAAGACAAGGCATTACATGGGTCTATATTTTTCTCCCAAATAAAACTGATGAAAACCTCCAGGAAGTTAAGATAAAAGCATAAATCAACCTTCTGGAGTGTATTGAATCTCTCACTCTTCTTGTTGCTCACTGGGAATTAGGGACAAGGACAGAGGATAGATGGGAGAAGAGGATAGGGAGTAATGCACACCTGCTCCTTCTCCTTGCTAACCCTTCCTTCCAAATGGGCCCAGGGATCCTTATGGCCCATGATTGTAAATATATGGGTCACATGGATTGACACAAAATCATATGCTCAGGAAACATGTTCTCCTACCACACACACCTTTTGGGCATGAGTCAGGATACAGAAAAGAGTAGACTCTGATTCATGGAAACACAGCCCACTGTACTTAGTGAACATCAATCTCTATTTTATACCCAGAATTTCCTGGTTCAGAACTGAAAACAATCCATAGCTTACTCCTGACCCCATTTTTTTTTCTTGGCTAGAAGGAATGTTTCTGGAACATATACTCAGTTGTTTGTGAAATAGGGGATCTCTGGGGCATAAAAAAGGCTGGCTGAGTCTCAAGAAACTGTTTGACATCTTATCTACATAAACAAATTCATTCCATATGGTTTCTGATTAGTAAGTCTAAGTTCCTTATCAGCATAACTCACATAAATGTATTTCTAAATCCTACTTCACCAGATTTTGACCTTATTCAGAAATACTGACTATTCTGACATTTCTGAACCAAGGACATCTTAGAATTGTGTTATCTAATTAGCACTGCTTTTTCCCCCTTGGAGTTACATAAAATAGTCATGTTTTTGAAGTCAGTGAACTCTGATTTAATTAAATGCATATTTATGATGATTGGGGTCATGAGGTAGAATGTAAGTTTATCTGGTGGGGATAAAGAGAGAAAAGACAGATTCTGAAACTTGGTGATTAAGATATGGAATAAAAAATTAGTGTGGAAAAAGGTGAGGTAAGAGCTTAGTGCCCTCATGAAAGTATACAGATGCTGGGTTTTTGACAGCACAAGGCAGCCTATCCTAGTTATAAACATGATTGGGAGCAGGGCTTTCCTGTCAACCAAAGCCCTTACTACATGCCTCTAGTCACTAGAGGTCCCACGCATAATGTTCAGGGTTAAAGCATTTTGGTTGGCATGATATTTGACCATAACTTTCCAAGTCATGCAAAATTGAGTTCTATGAAAATAAAATATATCTGTACAGTATCTTCCTAGAACAGAGCTGCTGAAAGCCACCTAGGAGGCAGGAAGGGAGACCCACTTCTGACTTTAGAATTTGGAGAGGGCTTTGTGGAGCATGAGCATTCCTATTCACATATGGTAGGGGGCTCTTCACCTACACCCTAATTTCCATTGCATAGTGAGAAGACTGGCAAGGAGGCTGGGTATCAAGAAGGGAGCACCTCTAGTTGCCTTTCCCTTGCTTGCCTCTCCCACTCTAATTATCTTATGCTCCTTGGATATTTTCTCTTCTACCTGTGTGGAATCTGAACAAAATATAACTCAAAATTAATGCACATGATCTTGGATTCTTGAAATTTCCTCCATGTGTAGTACCCTATAGCAGTTGGCTTTGGTATGCTCACAAAGGTAGACACAGGGGCTCCATGGTAATGATATTCCTCATTCTTGGCTACAGTTTCCTAGAAGCCTTTCCTGTAATAGGAAGGAACAATCAACTGGGTTCTCTCCATGGGCAGAGAAGATAAGGAGAGGAATAAGGCCTGGTTCTGTCTTTCTCTGTACCCCTCCCTTAGTTTTGTCCTTCTCTACCCATTTCCTGCACCATCCATACACAAAGAGACTAATTTTGAAACAGCCACCGGGTGTCCACACTGTAGGTATAGGAGAAATGAACCAAACATGGTATTCCTGCATTACAGATATAAAATCTCAAATGGGTTATGAGGGTGAGGAGATATGAAGAATGGGAATAAAGATGAAAAATAGCATGTATTACCACCAGGATCTCAGAAATCAGAACTGTGCATCTTGTAAGTTCCATTTCTCAAGTGGAGTCCTGCTTACCAGCATCAGAAAAAGTACCTTTGCAGAAAAGATGCTCCCTATATGGTTTCCTAATACTTCTTTATGTCAATGTATGTATATTAATGTGTAGGTCATTGTATTGTGTTTTGGTATTTATATGTGCGTATTTGTACTGAATGTGACTTGGTGGTGTTATTCTAGTACATGTGTGTATTCATGATGAAGTGTGTATTACCATGTTTTGATGTGTTTGTGTCAATGTGTGAGTCATTATCTATGTGTGGTGTATATTTCTTTTCATGATGTGAAACATCATGTATTTTCATGAGTATATTTCAATGTATGCATTTGTGTTGATGTGTGTATTAGTTTTTATTTGTGTGTTTCTGAGGGTAAGTGTGTGCATTTTCTCTTATTGAGAACAACACTGATGGAAAAATTACTATAAAGATATATGTGACCAAAGAAGTTCTGAGAAAGATAGAACAATATAGCCCACCTTCTACACTGAGATGGGACTTCTCTGAGCTGGGGGGAATGTACAAAGGTTGGTGACTGGAACTTTACTAGTTCTAAACCTCTTTATTTGAGGTATAGCTGGAAATATGGGTGTAGGTGTAAGGGATACAGGTTTTCACTTTTATCTTTTTTTGTTATAGCATAGTTGTGGATAAAAGAATGGGTTCTGGAGGGAAAATTATTGCATTAAATGAAGACTCTTAGTAATTAAGATCATGTTCTTGCACAAAGAGACAAAAACCAGAGGGTGAAAAAGAGGTTAAAAATATCCAGATACATGCATACATGCATAAGCAAATTATTTGTTAGAAAGATCAATGGGAAAAACATACATTTTTTAGAAGTTCTAAGAAATTGAATATCCATATTGGATAAATAAAATCTGAGCTTTCAATCCCCAAAAAACCCCAAAATCCAAAAGTTTTCTCTGATAAGTGGATGCTGATCCATAATGGGGAGGGGAGATAGGGAAGAATGAAGGAACTTTGGTTTGTGTAGAGAGGAGTCAGAGGAGGGGTGGGATTGTGAGGGAGAGACAGTAGAAAGAGATGGACATTATTACTATATATATATATATATATATATATATATATATATATATATATATATATGAATACACTAGTGGAGTGACTTTGAACCATGTATAGCCAGAGGAATGAGAAGTTGTGCTCCATTTGTGTAGTACATGTCAAATGCATTGTACTGTAAAATAAATAAATAAATTTTAAAAAATAAGAAAAATAAAATATGAGCTTTATCTTTACAGTATATACAAAATCAATTCCAGGTGAATTGCAGACCTAAATATAAAAACAATTTAATACAGCGTTCAGAATGCAATTTAGAAAAATAACTGTGACCATGAGTAGAGCAAGATTTCTTAAACTAGGCCTAGAAACTATTTACTATATATGGAAAAAGATATTCTGATACACTTGATCAAAGAAAAGTCTCTGGAAACAATGTGTCAAGCTCAAGGTTTTTCTATTTCTGTAGGGATTTAGCGAAGATTCAGAAACGGATCATGGGAAAAGTAATAGTGCCCACCTCTTGAAGTGGCAAGATTAAATGAACTTTGTAATATATAGTACATGCATATAACAGCAGGCCTATACTAACCAGTGTTGCTAATACTGATTACTTTTTCTAATAACTGCATGATATAGCATTCACTTCAATTATAAAGTGTACCTTTTATTTCCATTACTATGAAAGAATAAAACCACAATGACACAAATGTTTCTTTCTTATCACTTATAGTTCTTCTTATAATTATTTAATCATATCTTCATATGTATGAAATATGTATATGTATATTTGTCTTATGTATATTTGTCTTATGACAGTCCTATTATCACATGGGGTAAAAATAGAAGCAAAATACATTAATGATGATATTCATGAAAATCCCCTCATTCAAATCAAACTTTCAAACCAATTTTCAAATCATTTTGTCTGTTTTTCCCCACATTATCATCATCTGTGCTAATGAGAAATCTTGCTGTCAGATTCCTTTTGAGAGTTCTATGCTACCCTCTGAGATTACCTTTCCAACCTACAGTCATAAACTCTGCAAGTTCTGATGTTATAATATCACCAAAATATGGCAATGGATGATTTTTAGACAAAGTTTTTAAACTGAATTTATACATGAGTATAAATTATGAGTGTCTTTTGGCTAGTAGTGTTTTGGCACTATCAATTTAAATATGCATTTCTGCTTAAGAGGTATGAAAGATATATTGCAGTATATTGCAGGTATATTTTATATGGAATGAAATACACTGTTTTTTTCTGTGACTTCACATTTATCAATGTAAAACATGGTGGATCATCTGCTATATTCTGGTCTGTTATCAAAGAAGCACCTTTAAGTATTGTTTCATGAAAGTTGACCAAATCCATTTGCCATCTACCTGTTAGAGATATGCAAGCTGTTTGTGGACTACTGAAATTCCTATTTTATAGGAAGAAGAAATTTTATAAACTCTGTTTCAAAAAATCCACTGAGAAAAAAGAAATATAGTAGAGAGTTACTTGAAAGTTTCCACTAAAGTGGTAGCTTTTTAAACACATTTTTAAATCTGTATTTGAGAATTTCTGACCTATTATTTCAGGTATTTTCAGTAGAATGTTCCACAGTAAGGACTTATACAATAATTTCTCATGATTTTATTGACGATATGGATAAATATGGAAACATTTATCTAAGTGTGAAAGATAAGAATAACTTCAGAGTATATCATTCAGAAATACAACTTTGAACAACAATAAAAATAAGCAAATTACAAATACAGAATTCAAAATGATAGTTACCTTTAGTGAGTAAAGCAAAGGATGAAATTAGGAAAATACACAATCTTCTCATGTTTTTTTTTTTTTTTTTTTTTTTCCGTGGTACTGGGGATTGAACTCAGGGGTACTCGACCACTGAGCCACATCCCCAGCCCTATTTTGTGTTTTATGTAGAGACAGGGTCTCACTGAGTTGCTCGCTTAGCGCCTCGCCATTGCTGAGGCTGGCTTTGAACTCGCGATTCTCCTGTCTCAGCCTCCCTAAGTGCTGGGATTACAGGCTTGAGCCACCGCGCCCG
>CM053401.1:113826700-113995579 GCA_028644305.1 Xerus rutilus | reverse complement strand
TACTGGGGATTGAACTCAGGGGTACTCGACCACTGAGCCACATCCCCAGCCCTATTTTGTGTTTTATGTAGAGACAGGGTCTCACTGAGTTGCTCGCTTAGCGCCTCGCCATTGCTGAGGCTGGCTTTGAACTCGCGATTCTCCTGTCTCAGCCTCCCTAAGTGCTGGGATTACAGGCTTGAGCCACCGCGCCCGGCTATCTTTTCATGTTTTAATTGGACATTTGCATAGTTTTACAATATACTTCACTCATGTTTTTCTTTCAGATTATCAATGATTAATATTTTGCTTTGTTTAAAATAACACATGTATAAAATCATATTTATCATATACATTAGAATGTTTTTGAAGTATATATAAATTGTGCAATGATTAAATCTAGCTAATTAGCATATACACTATCTCACATAATTATCATCTTTATGATAAGAACAGTCATGAAAGTGGACACCATTCCAGATCTTAGAAAAGTTTTCTCCATTGAATACAATGTTAACTGTGGGCTTACCATATATGGCCTTTATTTTGTTGAAGTGCATTTCTTCTGTACCTAATTGGTTGACGGTTTTTTTATCTTGAAAAGAAGTTAAATTTTTTTTCTTTCTCTGTGTATATTGAAATACTTTTCTGCCCTTTATTCTATTAATATGATGCTTCACTTTCATTGACCTAAATATATTTAATTGTCCTTGCATTTTTATACATTGAATTGTCTTGAGAACTTCACAAAATCAATTATAAAATTTAATTATTAATTTTTTTGATACTCAACTTTCCTCATTCACGTATATGTCTATCCTTCTATCAGAGTCACAATATTTTGATCTCTGTAATTGTGTAGTGAATTTTGAATTCAGGATATGGGTTGAGCACTTCATCTTTGTTCTTGTTGTACAAGAATGTTTTGGCTATTCTGGTTTCTTGTATTTTTACAAGAATTTTAGAATCAGTTTCAGTTGTTGCAAGAACAAAGGCAGATATAACTTTGATAAGAATTATATAGAATGTATGGGTAAACTTGGAAATTATTACCTTACATTAAGCCTTAACAATATTGTCTTTTGATTAATAAACATGAAATTTTTTTTACTTTTACTTAGATCCTCTTTACTTTCTTTCCATTACTTTTTTATGTTTTCATTTTACATATCTTACACTTATTTTGTTAAAATTATTTCCAATAATTTTATTTTTAAATGCAATTTTAATTGGAAGTGGTTTCTTAATTTTATTTTTAGAGTGTTATTTGGCAGTATATAGATACACAACTTGTTTCTGCATATTGACTCTATGTACTACAACCCTGCTGAACTTATTTTCCATTCTAATAATATCTTAGGAGATCCTTAGGGTTTTCTACATACAATATCATATATTTTGTAAACAGGAATAATTTGACATCTTCCTTTCCAATCTTGATACCTTATTTTTTTCTTTTTTTACTTTCTCTGTGTAAAATCTCCAGTATATTTTTCAATAAAAGGGGCAAGAATGGATATTTTTGTGCTCCTTATAATCTTGTGGAAAGTATTGAGCCTTTGTGATAATGTGTGTTGTCATGTATTTTAAATAAATGTCCATTTTTTTTAATAAAGTTTCCTTCTGTGCCTAATTTATTGGGTCCTTATCAGATCTGACCTTCTAACAGATTTTAAGTATACAGCATTGTTATGTATGGGCACAATTTTGCAAGCATATCTCTAGAACTTATTGTTACAATCATAATTTTTCTAACTTTGCACAAAATTATAAGCAGATTACATTCTTCATATTAAACATCTTTATATGCAGGACTCCATTTTTAATACTGTCTCATTTTCTGACAATGCAAGATGTTTCAGATGTGTCTTGCATTTGTGTCTTTGTCAATCCTAGAATCAAACATTTCTAAGGAATTCTTTTTAATTCTTTCCAATTGGAGAATGGCATTCCAGAATTAGATGTGCTTGCTGATACTGGAGTGTCACTGCAACTAGACCCTAAAGCACATTTATACACCTACACATCTATATTTATTTCTGTATCTATTTTTCTGTATTAAAGTCCACACAGGTACATAGATCTATTTAAAAAACATATTTATGGTGATATCTATAACTCTAGATCAGAACTATGAGATTCATTCCAGCCCTTAACTTTACTGTTCACAACTGCTTTCTTTGTAGAAAACTTTTCCTGAGCTCAAGATTCTAATCATTTTTTATTTACATACACACCAATCTAAATTAAACTTCATTTATCTTTCTCTTCTGGCAGCTTTTAATGACTATGACTTGGGTAGGAGTACTGGGCTGTTGAATATGGTGGTAGGAAACATCAGATTCAATCATCTGTTTATAGATATGAAATTAAAAGCAGATTGCAATTTGGCAAAGGGTGAGTTGAGAGCTTAGAGAAATGAACACATTCCCAGAAGCCTCAAATATGTAAGCTCCAGAAAGCAGATAATTTGACCTTTTCTTGTGTGTTTTCTTGGTGATTTCCCTGGGCTGATCCTCAGTCCCTTGGTGATCTTGGTGTGGGAGGTAGTTAATGAATATTGCTGGGACACCTATGTTTTAAGATGCTACAAACTGGACATTCTTGGAAAATGTGATATCCAGTCCATTAATTACACAGATTACTTTTTGAGGACAAACTGCAAGCAGTTATCTGGTGGGTTGGGAATTTGGAAAGTTCTTGCGGACCTTAGTGACTTCATGGTATACATATTCTCAATCTAGTCATGGCAGAAAACTGTCCCTCCTGGCTCTCCTGCTCACCACTCATAAAACTCATGCTTCTTCCAGAGATGATTTCTCCTTGTACTTTGAGAAAGAGAGGCTGGCATAAAGCCATGTACTCTGTCCACCCCTTTTTTACATTTGTCTCTTGGTTGTGAGGCTCTAGTTTCCCCTAAAGATGTGACAGTGGCATGAGTACACACTCTGATGATGGATCACCTCACGTGTACCCTGAAATGAAGATGGGTACTGGCAAGCAATAAGAACTGAGGACGGCATCATGAAGAGGGCAGCTGTAGCACATAAAGAGCTATTCTGAGGCAGGAGGTCTGATAGCCTCACCCTAAATAATAGGCTGCTGTTAGCTAAAAGCCTCTTCATCCTAAGATTTAAGGCGGGCTACTGAAGATGAGCCACATGATTTAATGTAATACAAGATGGACCTTCAATACATAGGTTGTAGTCAAAGAAATTAGTACTTCTCACGAAAATTATATTTCAGGTCTAGTTTTGGTGACAGAGAATAAGCTTGGTGAAACTGTAGTTGATAGAAGATGACATGTCAGGGTGAGGAGAAGAAGATAACTAAACTACTGTCTAGGCTGATACAG
Organism: Xerus rutilus; assembly: GCA_028644305.1. Lineage (NCBI taxonomy): Eukaryota > Metazoa > Chordata > Mammalia > Rodentia > Sciuridae > Xerus > Xerus rutilus. The sequence goes on along the minus strand of CM053401.1, from coordinate 113,992,245 downwards.
ATCTGTATGAAACCTGTTCATATTGGGGGAAAACTGAGTCATCCTTTTCTTGTGTTTGGATTAGTGAGGAAGGATGTGACCTGGATTTCTCTCTCTGCCTGCCCCCCCATCGGCATTAGCCCAAAGTCTTTCTCTTTTCCTTCCTTCCTTCCTTCTGTAACAGATTCCAGAGATATAATGCACAATTAACCATTTAAACTCAGCAGGTTTTAGTGTTTTCACAGTATTGTGCACTCAACATGAAAATCAATTTAGAATCAAATTTAAAATAAATTTTTAAAAAATAGAATAAAAATAAATGCACAGCTTCTACTATCATCCCCTAATGCACTGTCTTTCCCAGCTCTATGCATGTGTATGTATAGACTACATTTTGTTTATTAATCCATTAATTAGTGGAGAATTGAGTTGTCTCCATCTTTTGGCTACCCTTAATAATGCTGCAATGAACATGGGTGTACATATATCATTTTGAGACCATGATTTCAATGATTTTGGCTATATATCCAGAAATAGAACTATTAGATCATATGATAATTCCAATATTAATTTTGATCAATCACTGCATTTTATTCCATAGCAGCTGTAATGTTTTACATTCTCAAAAACATTGCACAAACATTTCAATTTATCTACATCCTCATCAATATTTGTTATTTTCTGTAATACATATGGGGAGGTATCTCATTTTCATTAGTATTTCCCTAAAAATGAATGATGTTGGGCTTCTTTTCATGTACATATTGGTAAGTTGTATATCTTCTTGGAAATGGTTTTAGGTCCTTTGTCTCTTTAAAATGTGTTTTGTGTTCTCTTTGATCTCATGGCTATTAAATTATTGTTCACTCATCTAACTCTCATTAAAGATAATTATTCAGCAAACCTTCACAGATGTGACTATTCCCCTAATCAATCTATCTGTAATGAGTCACCTCAGATAGAATGGGCAGGAGTCCATGGTGTAGTTACAGAGGAAAGTAGAACATCTTAGAAATATAAAAATTACTGTGCATAATCAGTTTGCAGCTGTAATTTCATGTGGATGATGAAAGACCTGTAGAGTAAGAAGATGTAAGGAAAGATAGATCAAGAGAAACATAACAACTATAATAGGCCTGATCGCAGAAATATGCACTTTGCTATGTAACAGGCTCTTTCTTCTTTTAAAGACATTTGGAAGCAAAGATGAGTACCAAGGCTGTTCAACACAATTGAATGCTCTCAATGAGGATGTTTTATCTACATCCTTGGTGAGGAACTATCGGAGCTCATATTTCTCTCCCACACTTCCTTGAAGTCTGATAGTAGTCAAGTGAAGAGGAGGTAAAGAGATTGAGATCCCTCAGACCACCTCTTCTATTTGAAAGCCTTTTGCAAATCCAGAGTAGTGTTCCCTGAGCTCTGTAGAGATCATTCCAAGATCCATTTTTCTGAGATACAGATCACTCTTAAAGGATCTGGGAATGTGTGGAGTAAGGTGGTCACATCTGAAGAGTATGGGAAGGTTTTCTCTATCAACGTCTTCCTGCTTTTCTTCTCCTCCATCTGAGCTTTGTATGCTATTACTTCACTCAGTAAAATAGTGGCTGATATAAATGTTCCTCCCTACACCAGCTACCCATACAGAATAACTGAACAAGCTTGGGTTTCTAATTGGAATAATTTAACTTAAATGAGAAAGTATAAAACTCATATGATGTTATTTAGAAATAGATTAAATAGGAAGCCATAATTTTTCAAGAAGTGAAACCACTCCTCTTCCCCTAATTTTTTACTAGCTTCCACATATCAGAGAAAACATTTGACCCTTGACTTTCTGAGTCTGATAGCATTATAGTGTCCAGTTCCACCCATTTACCAGAAAATGACATAATTTCATTATTTTTCATGACTGAGTAACACTTCACATGTAAAAATTGGAGAGGAGAGAAAAAAGCAGGGGGGCCATTCTATCAAAATAAAAGAAAGATAAGGAGAGTAGAAGAAAAGGGATTAAGGGAGAGGGAGGATGGATGATATCATGGAAAAACAGTGGAATGAATATTGCCAAATTTCCAATGTACATATATGAATATAATACAGTGAATCTCATCATTATGTATATCCACAAGACAGTAATTAAAATATATAAATAGGAAGATCAGTACAGTAGATGAAAGGAAATGGGGAGGAAGAAGGAGGAAGGAAAGGGCAAGTACCAGAGACTCAATTGGAACAAACTGTACTTTATGTATTTATAATGATGTCAAAAGAAATCCTAATGTTATGTATAACTATTATGAATCTGATTTTATATCAAAAAATAAAAAAAAAGTCTAAAGGCTAAGCCATCTGAAAACCATATTGAGGAAACCTTGCATCTTGGATGGTCTTCCTTGACCAAAGAAAAATGAGTACCTTTATCTTTGCATTCTGTGCCATTAAACTTTTCTTTGTATCTTCATAGACAATTGGCAAAGAGATGTTTTATGTATTAAATATCTCACTCATCCCATCACCTTGCCCATCGGTAACTCTCAAGTATGATGTGCCTTCCAATGATTGCTGTGTAACAATACCAACAGAACAACCACTGTGTTGTGCTCTTGGATTCAGTGGACATTGAACTTATGTAAAGAAAATGCTTATTTCCTTCACACTGTCTGGGCCCTCAGCTGAGAAGACATAAATGTCTGGGTAATTCCTCTAGTCAGAGGCTAGAATCATCTAGAAGATCTATTCTTCATATGTCTGGTGACTGGACAGGAATGCTTCATAGTTTAGAACTGTCAATGGAAGTTCTCCATGTGGTTTGAGATTCTTCACGGTATGGATTCCTATCTGGGTATTGCACATGACTTATATTTGAAGAGTAAGTTTCTCAGGGAGGAAGGCAGAGACTCATCCTTTTTAAAATCTTGACTTCATTTACACATAGCATTCCAGCTGTCCTGTAGTAGTCAAAGAAGTTATAACTCCTCCTGGTTTGAAAGGGAGGGGAATAGACTCTGAATTCTGATGGAGGTAGTTTCAAAGTACTTGTGGCCAATTTTTCCAATCACCAAATTTGGAAAGAGCTGCATGTTTCCTTAGAGGAAATGTTAAATTAAATGAAAGTCCTGATGGTTCATAATTTCAGAGATTGCCTCTAATTGTTCATGGAGTTTTGTACATGTTCTTTTTATTATTGTTTCTTTTTAGTTATACATGACAGTCAATTTTGATACAATTATAACAGCAAGAAATATATTTTACTCTAAGTCAGACCTCATTTTGTGGATGTATACCATAGTGAAATTCACTGTGGTGTATTCATATATGAGCATAGGAAATTTATGTCAGATATAAGTTCTTGAAATAAGAATTTGGAAAAGATCAGATTAAGGAGGCTCCAACAAATGTTTCATCCTGATTTTGGTGATACCCACTGAACTTCTTTATGTTATCATCTGATTCCCATATTTCCAGTGGAAGATAGAGAAACTAGCAATTTTGTTTGTTTTGAGACTAATGGAGTTCAGGACACTCTTTCTGTGAGCAGATTGAAATCTGGTGTCCATTCTCAGAAAAGTATCCCTTGAGTCTGCATTCAGGGCTTGGTGTACTATGTAACTTCTGAGATTGTGACCTTGTCATTACTTTGCTGGAGCAACTTTCTGTCCTTTTTTTATTCCAGTAATGGAAATTTAACCCAGGGGCACTCTCCATCTGAGCTACATCCCCAGTCATTTTTTATTTTATTTATTTATTTTTTTGAGACAAAGTCTCACTTTGAACTTGCAATTCTCCTGCCTCAACCTCTGGAGTTGCTGGGATTACAAGCATGCACCACTCTCCTGCCGAACATTCTGCCTTTTGGCATGAAAACTTTTGTGAGCTTACTGATTTCATTCTCCAAGTTTTGTTTTTATAATTTCGAAAGATGGCTTTAAAGCACATTTCCATCTCTCTTCCCTGATCAACTGTCCCCATGATCTGAAATATATATTACATTGAATTTGATAAATATATATTATCAAACACATATATACAAACAATATACTATATGTATATTATGATATCTAATACATAATATATATAATAATGTGTGAAACATATATATATATATACTAATATATATATAATATATATCACTAAGAAAATAATACCTCCCAGATGAGGCCACATAGTCACAGTATGTGAGGTGAGAGCCTGAAAAAATAGCAACAAAAAGGTGACATAAAGTTCATTCTTTTAGCTCTTTTGGTCCTTGAGAATAAAGAGGAGAGTATCCTATCAATCTATTTAGGATTGTAGCATCAGCAAAACATGAACTAGTGTTACATTAAACCAAAGATAATTTTGTGTTGTTTGTTACTACATTATAACCCAGCCTAATATAATGCAAAAATCACTACCACACTAGAATAACATTAAAACCAAAATATGTGTCATTATCATTGGTAGTTATGTGACAAGTTACACAGAAACTCATATCTGAACCCAGAAAGATGGTCATCTGTCTTTTGTGGTAACAAAAAAAAAAGGAGTACTCTGTTGCCTTCACCAAATTGTGAAATGTACTACAGGTTTCTTTAGCTAGTAGACTGAGGAGACTTTGGTAAATATAATCTTATTTCTGAAGTTGATTGCTATTGTGTATGCCTGGTAAAATATCAGGGAAAAGAAAGAAGATGAGAAAAGCAAGAGAAAAAGATGAGAAAAGCAAGGGGAAAAAATGATGGAAATAATATATAATTTCAAGACAGGAAAGCAAATACATAGAAGGTACAGAGAGAGATACAGCATTCATCTCTGGGGAAAATACTTGTATAATAACATGAAGGGGAGTGTTGGGGAATTGTGTCAAATGGTTTTATTTTCATCTGAAATTTTTCACTTGTATAAGGAGAATGTATTCATGAATGAATGCAAAATTTATATTTTAATTGCAAGGGAATGCAGTTCGAAAACACTTTTTTTTACCCCTCAAAATGCTAAATTGCAGATTTATTGTTCTCTGCTCAAGAAGAAAAGAAAAGAAACAAGTGGAGTAGGACTGAGATTTTAAATGACTTTTAAAAACACAGTAAAATCCATTAACTTGTTAACATTTTGATAGCAAAACTATCAAAAAGTTATATCCTTCCTGTCTTGTACTCTGCATCAATTAAAGTTACTCCTTTCCAACCATCTTTTAATAGAACAGAAAGAACTGGGAATGATAATACAAAACGAGGATTATTAACAAACTCTCAAAAGTAATTGTGGATGTGACCACTTATACAAACACATGATCAGAAACACATACATTATAAATCTACTGAGTGTTTAAGAGAGTTTAAAAACTATGTCTTTTCAAGAATTAAAACAACCATGGGCTACAATCATTTTAGAAAATAGATTCTTAAGGGAAACGGGAATAGTAATGATGATTGATCGAATGGGTCATTACTACCCCTGGTGCATGTATGAAGACACAAATAGTGTGACTCTTTATGATTTGCAACCAGAGAAATGGAAAAACTGAGCTCTGTTTATGTACTATGACTTGAAATGCATTTAAATAAAAAAAAAAAACTCAGGACACAAAAAAAAAAAAGAAAGAAAATAGATTCTCAATTTCATATTTTCATACACTTACAGTAAGAATCAACCATACCATACTAGTTATTTACCCTATAGAAATGAAACTATGTATCTGCAAAAATACCTGTTCACAACTATCTAAAATAATTTTATTTCTAATAGACCCAATCTGAATCCACATAGAAGTTCTTTGACAAGAAATAAACATGTGTTGGTGTGTTCACACAATGGACAACTACTGTGCAATTAAAATAGAATACTGCTGATATATACTATAGCATATATGACTATTAAAAATATTATAAAAGCAGGTAGATTGAAAGATCTGAACTGCAGGATCTTACTTACAGGAAACTATAAAAAAAAACCCAACCTCTAGCAATAGAAAGACTATGCAGGAAGTCACAGTCCAGTAAAATGTCTGGAAAGTTCCAATTCCTGTATGAAGTTTTAGATAGAATGGGGAAAGGAAAAGTCACATCTAAGTATAACAAGGAGGCTTACTCCCTGTGAAAGTCATGGTTCTCACGAAGTTCTGACTCATATTTTGCCCTCTTCTGAGATCATTGCATGAGAAAGGTTAGAAGTTTATCTTTCTTGTCCACCAGGCTCCTCTATTTTTCCAACTTTGATTTTTGCCCTGTATTTGTTCATCTGCTTCATTTCAAATTACAAACACCACACATCCCTGAAGACACTTGTTTATAGAGAGTTATCCTTCTAGAATATACACACATAAGATGAAAGACTAAGCATATGTCTGTGAAGATTGTCTCGTACATGCATAGCATAGCTACTTACTTCTGTTTAAGTCACATCTATGTATCTGAAGTTTGGTTTCTGAACTCTGGTGGCTCATTATTATCTATTTTAAATACAATTTTATTGAGATATAATGTGCATAACATAATAATTAAAGTGTATAATTTTATATTTTAGAATAGTCATATATATTAAAATATCATCACAGTTAATTTTAGAATATTTTCATTACCACAAAATCACTGTATGCTTATGCTGTTCAACCCTAAGCAACCACTAAAATATTTTGTCTACAGACTGTCTTATTCTGAACAACTCATATAAATGGATTCATAATATATAGTCTTTTGTGAGGGTGTGCTTTCAGTTAGCATGATATTTTCCAGGTTGGTCTATATTGTAGCATATGTCAGTACTTCATCATTTTTATGGCCAAATGATATTATATTTCATGGACATGCTGTATTTTGTTGATCTCAATATGTTTCTTTGAATTAACTGCAAGCTACAGTCTTACATGATCTTACTGAATGTTTTTAGAATCATCATTTGACCCAGTTATCCCACTCCTCAGTATATATCCAAAGGATTTAAAATCAGCATACTACAGTGACATGGCCACATCAGCATTCACAGCAGCACAATTCAATAGCTAAACTATGGAGCCAATCTTGGTGCCCTTCAACAGATGAATGGATACAGAAAATGTGGTATATATACACAATGGAGTATTACTCAGCCATAAAAAAAGAATGAAATTATGGCATTTGCCAGTAAATGGATGGATTTGGAAACTATCATGCTAAGTGAAATAAGCCAATTTTCAAAAAAACAAAGACCAAATATTCTGATATGAGGAGGTAACCCACAATAAGGAGGGGGAGGGGAATAATAGAAGTTCAGTGGATTAGATAAAAGGAAATGAAGGGGAGCGGGGAGAGGAAAAAGAAAGATAGTGGAATTAATACGACATTACATTCCTATGTACATATATGAATACACCAATGTGAATCTCACCATTATGTTCATCTATGAGAGTAGGGTCCTTATTAGAATAAGATATACCATGCCTGTATAATTATATCAAAATGGATTTTGCTGTCATTTCTAACTAAAAGGAGCCAATGAAATTTTTAAAATGACTAATAATACTTGAAAACAGTGAAGGAAACTAAATTTTTCCTTTCCAAAGCAGGGAAATATATATTTTTCTCTCTACTATCCATATTCCCCATTATAAGCTTCAAAGAGGTTATAAAAATTAAAAACTGGATGCTCAAAACATGCTGCTTACAAAAGGGAAGGCAGAATATTCAAATTGGGGCTAAATTGATATTTTTCTTCTGTAACTTGCAAAAGATATGGAATTATTTGTATGGTAAAATAGCGAGAACTACTGTCACTCTCTGAACTTCAAGTGGTCTTCTGGGATTATGTGTCATGTTAATAGTGAACATTAGGTACCCTCAATTCTAGCTGAGCAAGATTAAAGAGAGAAATTAAAATGGTGATAGGACTTCTGTTTCTTGCCAGTAAGCCAAAGCTTGGACTGGATTTGTGCTCCTATCATAAACAACTAGAAAATTAGAAAAAAAGAGGTGAAAAAATTGTTTTCAAACATTGGAAACAGGTATCATAGAACTTAATGCTTGAAGGAAAACAAAAAATTGCCCCACTTTCTGCCTGGTAGCACAATTTAACTATAATTGAAGAAGTAGAGAGGGTCTCAAGAAACAGTGGAATAGTTCTGAGATGGGGAAGCAGATGTTAGCACTAAGGGAAGACAAGATGAGTAAGATTTATAGGATATAAGAACAAAGGGAAGAAAAATATGCAACAAACAAAAAGCTTCAGAAATCTGCCTTCTGATCTCATTAAGTCTGTTACTAAACTGTACACATCTGGGAAAAATCTCCAAGACACTGGGCAAGAATAACCACAGAGCTGCAATATGAACCATTCTTAGACGTTATGCAGAGTTGGAGAACATTCCAGTACAGGGCAGGCAGAAGGAATAAGTTTGATTTACCCATCAAGACACTTAGTGGAGATCTAGAAATGGTGACTTATTTACTAATAAGTAAATTATGACCAAACTATTACTAGAGTAAAAGTAACTCCAGACATGCTCTAATAATGCTTTAAAACAAGCCTCAGAATGATTAAGCTGGTTTGCAAGCTTAGTTAACTGCCAATCAAAACAAAGCCCAATGAATCCAGAAAATCAACACTGAAACATTTGTAATATTCACCAATCACTCAAAAACTACTAAATATTTTAGGAAGCACAAATATGTGACCCACAGCTAAGAGAAAAAATGTTAGTCAAAACAGATTCAGTTATGATGGGATTATAACACCAAAACTTTTAAATAGATAGTATAAATGCTATAAATAAATAACTCTTTATTCACAAGTGACAAGTGAATTGGAATTCAGAAAGTTCTAAATAGTCTATTAAATGACAGAAGAACTAATCAGTGAATTTAGCAAGATTGCAGGGCACAAGGTCAAAATACAAAGAAAAGAAATCATTGTATCTTTATTTACTATAAGCAAACAATTTGAAAATAAAGGATGACTTCACATTAAAAAGCTTCTACACAGCAAAAGAAATAATTAAATGCATGAAGAGAGAGCCTAGAGAAGGGGAGAAATCTTTGCCATCAACTCCTATGATAGCATACAGATACCTAGAATATATAAAGAACTCAAAAACTTAACAACAAACAAGCAAACAAATAACCCAACCAATAAATGGGCAAATGGCCGGGCACCATGGCATACATCTATAATCCCAGTGGCTCTGGAGGCTGAGGCAGGAGGATCATGAGTTCCAAGCCAGCCTCAGCAAAAGCGAGGTGCTAAGCAACTCCATGAGACCCTGTCTCTAAATAAAATACAAAATAGGGCTAGGGATGTGGCTTAGTGGCTGACTGCCCTGAGTTCAATACTCAGTACCAACAAACAAATAAATAAATAGTCAAATAATCTAAGCAGACATTTCTCAAAAGAAGAAATACAAGTGATCAACAAATATAAGAAAAACATCTCCAACATGCTTAGCAATTAACTAAATGCAAATCAAAACTACACTGAGATTTTTTCCTCATTCCAGTTAGAATGGTAATCATCAAAAATACAAATAACAATAATTGCTGTCAAGGATGTGGGGGAAAAGATATACCAAAACTATTGGAAAGTTACATTGTTAGTGAGACTGTATATTAGTACAACCACATTGGAAAGCAGTATAGAGATTCATCAAAAGAGTAGGAATGGAACCACCATATGATCCAGTTATCCCACCCACTCCTTGGCATTTATCCAAAGGAACTGAATCATCATATCATAGCATATGAATGCTTATAGCAATGCAATTCACAATAGGCAAGATATAGAACCAGCCTAGGGTCTGTCAACAGAGGAATGAATAAAGATAACATGGTATATATATAAAATGGAGTTTTACTCAGCTATAAAGAAGAAAGAAAATATGGCATTTGCTGGTAAATAAATGGAACTGGAGAAAATCATGCTAAGTGAACTAAGCCAGACTCAGAACGTTAAGGGTCAAATGTTTTCTCTCATATGCAGAAGCTAGAGAGAAATAAGGAATTAAAAAGAGAGATTGCTTATAAAAGTAGAAAGAAAAACATTGTAGTAGAAGTGAAATGATGGAGAGGGAGAAAGGATGGATAAGGAAAGAAACTGCAGAATGAAGTTGAGCAAATTATACTGTAAGAGTGTATGAATATATTACAATGAATTCCACTTTTATGTATAACTGAATACACCAATTAAAAACAACAAATAAAAATGTCAATTATACCAGCATAAACAAGCATGAAACAAAATATATGCGAACCTCTGCACTAATAATTACAAATAAAGCCATGATAATTTAAAGAAGATCTAAATAAGTGAAAATATACAATATGCTCATGGACAGAAAGACTCAATAATGTTAAGACAGTAAGGTCAACTCAAGTGGATATACAGATTAAATGCAAACATTAAAAATCAGAGTGGAAAAAAATCAGAGTGGGCTTTCTGAAGAAAATGAGTTTGATTTAATTTAGAAATACAAAGGACCTAGAGTAGCCAAAATATTTTGAAAGAGAATACTAAAGTTAGAAGAGTCACTCTGTCAAATTTCGAGCTACTGTAAAGCTACACTAATCAAGTCAGTGTGTTATTGTCCTGAGGATAAACACATAACTCAACAAAATTGTATAGAGGTCTGAAACAGATGCATGTGTGTATGTTAAATTGTTTTCTGATAAAGTTCCCAATTAGGGACAGAGTTTTTTTCAATAAATACTGCAAGAGTTAGCCATCCACATGGGAGAAAATGCTCTATCCTTACCTCACATTATGCACAAAAATTCAGTTGACACAGACCATAGAAATAACCATAAAAGCTAAGATTAAAAAGCTTGAGAAGAAAATGTTAAAGAACATATTCATGACCTTGGGTCAGGCAACAGTTTATGGCTCAAAGGATAAACCAAATAAATTTTAAAAATATAAATTCTACTTCACAAAAATGTGCATTTTTCAAAAGAATGACAAGCTAAACTGTGGGACAATATTTAAAATACATATATATCTAGAAAAAAATTTACATCTAGATTATGTTAAAAATTATGAAGACTCAGGAATTAGGCAAATAGTCCAATGAAAAATGAGAAAAAGTCTTAGCCAGACATTTCAGCCTAGAAAACATATGAATGTACAAAGATGCTCAGGTCATTAGTCATCAGCAAAATGCGAATTAAAACCACAGTGAAATACCACTATATATTCAGTAGAATAGTCAAAATGTAAAAGACTAGCAATACTAATTGCTGGCACAAATATGAAACAACTAAAATTCTTATATAAAGTTGTAGTGAGTATGAAATAGCACAGCTGCTTTGGAATGCAGTTTGACAATGTCTTAACAGAGGTAAACATATACTTACCTTGTGAACCATTAATGCTAACACTATACATTTAAACAAAAGGAACAAAAACTTATCCATAGAATGAATTGTACATAAATGTGCATAACAACTTTATTCATAATACTCCAAAACAGGAAACAAACAAATTCCTATCAACAATTAAGTGGAAAAAAAAAATCATGCTATATGCATATAATGGAATATTCAGCTATGAAAAGGAAGAAACTCCATATATACACAACACCATGAATAAACCGTGGAAATACTAAATACTAAGTTAAAGGAATAAGACATGAGAGTACATATGGTATGATCTATCTGTATGTTGTTATTCTTTTGGAAAAAAAAACATGTCAGTATTTTCCTATCACTGGAGGTTGAATTGAACACAGAAGGGAGGGAGAATTCAGGGGTGATGAAAATTTCTGCATCCTAGCCAGGCAAGGTGGGGCACACCTATAATTCCAGTGACTCAGAAGGCTGAGTCAGGAGGATTGAGAGTTCAAAGCCAGCCTCCGCAAAAAGCAAGGTGCTGAGCAATTCAGTGAGACCCTGTCTCTAACAAAATACAAAATAGAGCTGGGGATGTGGCTCAGTGGTTGAGTGCCCCTGAGTTCAATCCCTGTTAGAAAAAAAAAAAATTCTACACTCTGATTTTTATGAGAGTAATCAGTTATTGAAACCACTAAATTATATACTTAAATGGGTGAAATTTTTTGTATAGAAAACATAAAAATAAAGATAGTGTGTTCTAAAAGGAATGGAGGACTATGGTTTCTCTATGTGGTTAGAGTGTTTAGAGTTCTGTTTTCTTTTTTTTTTCCTGTTTTTTTTTTTTAACTGTCTTAAAGATATATTCACAAGCCACGCATGGTGGCACACACTTGTAATCCCAACAGCTATTGGGTGGTTGAGACAGGAGGATTGCAAGTTCAAGGCCAGCCTCAGAAACTTAGTGAGGTCCTAAGCAACTTGGTGATACCCTGTCTCAAAATTTTAAAAAGGGGGGTGGGGGGTGGGATGGTCTGAGGAAGTAGCTCAGCAGTAAAGTGCCTTTAGTTTTAATCTCCAGAAACCCTCTGCCCCACCAAAAAGAGAGAAATAGATTCAGAGATGTAAGCTCCATCACTCTGCCTGGCCTCTACCAGGTCTATGTACACTATATAACCAGTGTTAGATTAGGATATGATGATTCCTAATTTAGGGGTATACAGCAAAGATAAGCTTGATATCCTATGCTACCCAATGGAAAATGAAAGTAGACTGAATTTGAGATAAGACCATAGTGGAATTGAACAAGGAGGATTCATAGAGAATGCATAAAGAAAAGAACAATGCCTGGCTTTGCTAGTACATTTAATTGTCAGATGTGTATATACTGTGTATCTTCCTAATCGCATTCCCAGATCCAAGTTTCTGATCTCCATAAGCATTGGTCCCCAACCAGGGGTGAGGCCCTGATTAATCATATGATGTATAGGATTTTTGGCATTGGGGTTTTCAGCAGAAATGTGTTACCCAGGCTTGCAACTGTGCTTTGTTCCTAAAAGGCTGTTATCAAGTATATGGAAAAGAGAGAAAGAAGAGAGGCTGAAGATAAGTTGGGAATTATCTCCTTGGACAAATCATATTTTTACAAAACAGTATAACCATCTTCTTCATCTCCATACCTATCGATAGAAGCCACATTAGGTAATCGAGAAAGAGATAAATTGAGAGGTGTGGAGAAGTTTCACAATTCCTTTCCTTCCTCCCTTTTCTCCTATCCAAATGATTTATAATGAATTCAGTACTTTTCTTACCTGCAGCACAGATCAATTTAGTGTTATTTCATATATGTGGCTCTCTTTGCACACTAATTATCATCTACAGCCTGGAGTATGTGGTATTATTATTTTGTTTGGGTGCAGAATTCCTTAACTTGAGTCTGGAGTTTAACCTCTGTATTTTTATGGCTTAAAATGTTGGGGTGGGGGGAAAATCCTGGAATTTGGCAAGGAGTTAAGGCTTCGGAGGTGAGTAATGGCTTCATAAAGACTGAATTAAGAAAACAGATGTATCTTAGGAAGCTTTGCCCAGATCTGAGAAATATGAGCAGTGCTCCTCTCAGCTGCCTTTCTCCTAGTTTATGGCCTGTTGTTGCAGGGACTGAGTTGATAGGACTCTGCAGAAACTGTCCTGTTGCACTCTCAGCAACTCTGCCCATAGGATGCTCTGGGATATCAGGGCTGCACATGGTGTTGTGATATCCTGATGCATATATTGAATGATGGACAACTCACTTCTTGAGTTGACAAAAATGACACTAATGACACTTTGAGTTTCCTGTCATTTGGAGGAGGAATTGGGAGTCAAGGAACTAGAATCATATTATTATGAGCTATGTGCCTGACAACTACATTTCCCACTTCAGACTTTCAAACTCAGACACTATTGCTTACTAGAGAGTATGCACTAGATCCTCAAATCTAAAGTCATGATTTGATGTAAGATTTTAGAGTAGATTTGAGGTTGCCAATTGGTGAAAGTAGTTAAATGTGGCCTAAAGAGGTGCAGGGAATATGGAATGCTCTCAGAAAATTTCTATTGCCTGCCCAGGCAGAGTGCTGTGTGGGATGTTCTGGGGCTCTGGTATCTTCATGGTGATCACTGTGGAATTTTCTACTGCCTCTTCATGACATAGAACCCACCCTGTTCACTGGTCCTCAGTCTTCAGTTTGTTTAATCACACCTTGACCAAACATGAGCATGGCTAATCAAGCTTCCATATGCTTCCCACCTTCTTCTTGTCCTTTTGCTGCCATATGCTTCCCACCTTCTTCTTGTCCTCTTGGCAATTGAGGGCACCGGTGATAAAGAGCATCCTTAGCAAAGGTGCCAGGTGAATGGAAAACACATTGTGCATTATGATTGTGATGAAGGATGTTTAATGAGAAGGAGGATGAGACATCATAGGAGCATAAGGTACTGTGGAAAGAAAATTTATGCTAAATGAAATGGAAAAAAAAAGTTTTCCACAATTTAATCCTTGAATAGAATTGATGCTGCATTTTCCTGAGGGGTGAGGTCAGCAGTTGGAGAGACCAGATGCTTTATGAAGCTTAAATGGAAAGAACAGCAATCTCTAAGGAGGAAAAAAAGGAAAAAAGAGAAAGAGAAAAGAAAAACAGAGCTGTGTTTCTTGTCTATTGCTCTTCTGGATCCAGATCCCCAGCTCCCTGAAGGGGGTTCTGCCTAAAGCTTGGAATACAGTTTGGAGGATGTGAAGTTTCATTTTGTTTATTAAAACAAAGAACAATATTTTGTATTCTTGACAAGGGCAGTCATGTGAATCTGTGGTCTCATTCTTTAGCACACAGGAATGACAGAGGAAATATGATACAGGCAGACCTTGGACTCTGTGATGAGTCCATACCCAATTCTTAGCCTTCTCTAGGTATTCATTTCTTTCCTGTCCTCCATTCAGGCTGCTGCACAGGAGGGAACAATTTTAATTTTTATCCATTTTTGTGCTTATCTGCCATCCCTTCTCCCATAACCCATGCCAAATCTCATAGTGTCTGAAAATGCACCTTTCTGCCATTTCTGTAAAGAATGAGGCCCTGCCATGCATTCATATGAATTTTCCTTTTCTGTATCCCCTGGGCACATTTAATTTTGCCTATAGCTTTGGAGCAGTCCAAGGACTTCCACAAAAGTGTTTCAAGTCAACCAACTTGAGGTTCTGCTTCGTGCCACAACCAAGCATCTCTTCCTCCTAGAACAAACCTCACAAAGATAAGAGAAACTAAATAAGAAATTATTTTTAAATATTTAAGTATAAATATTTTATATCAATTTCATATCATTAAAATACATATAACTTTTTTGCAGCACTGAGGTTGAAAGCCAGAGCTTTTCACATACTAGGCAAAGAGTCTACTGTTGAGTTGCATCCCCAGCCTTCATGGACTACTTTTTTTTATTGTTGTTGTTAAGAGACAAGGTCTTGCTATGTTGTCCAGGCTAGTCTTGAACCCCTGGGCTCAAGCAATCCTCCTGTCTCAGTTTACAAGGTAGCTGGGTCTAGTAGCACATGCCACAGTGCCAGATTCAGTTATTATTAATAGGTTAGTAATTTAATACCACTAGCATTAGTATTATACACATTTAATGTTTATAATCTACATAATTTTAAGTGGAAAATAAGGGCAACTCTGAAATCACTAGAGGCAATCAAAAGCAGACAGAGACTGTAGGGAAGTTGACATTTGTTTATCAGGGTATGGCTGTAGGTGAGTTTTCCACTGTTGTATGGTTTTTAGCTCCAGGGAAGTTCCAAGTCCTTGCCTTGAAGGATAGCTTAAATTCTAATGGAAAAACCTGCAGTTTTACTGGCTTGGAAATCCAAGGGATAGTGTTTGGGGCAGTTACATGAGTTAGATAATGGGGGGAGGGTACAGTCTTAGAAAAGAGAAAGCCATAGAAAGGGGCTCTAAATTCTGTTTCTCTACTCTTGTCAACTCTAACTGACCCTGAAATATGCAGAGCATAAACTCCAAGAAACTCTCATAAATCTTCAACAAAGACAGTTCCCACAGAGTTTTTAGTTTTTGTTCAGCCAAATAACTGCTAATTAACATATACAAATATGTGTACATATATATATATATGTATGTATGTATTTGAGTCATAAGTATGGTTCATAGGTATGTGGTAGTTGTCTCATAAGATTATATAGTCTAGTCTAGTGAAATTGTACCCATCTTAGCTTATGTAAGTATAAGCTATGATATTTGCACAATGACAAAATTGCCTATTGGAGCATTTCTCAGAACATAGCACAAATGATATGCAGTGCATGTGTGTATGTAAGTATACATCACAAGGACACATCATAATCAGAAGAACATATTACAATCAAGATTGCTTATAATGTATCATTAACAATGTCTAGGACAAAATCCAAAAATACTCAACATGAAAAAACAGGAAAACATGATGCATCTCAAGAGCAAAGACAATAAGCAGAAACATGACAAACCCTGATTGAGGCTATGATCTTTGGAATGAGTTGGAGGCTGATTTGGACGGTCATAATCAAAAGGCTTCAGGCAGCCTGCAGTGCAAAGCATGAGCTCAGAGAAAAGGTTTGGTGTGCAGAAATGTAAGTTTTTCTGCTGTAAATCCTAATTCTCATCATAACTTTTGATCTCTAGGAGTCTTATCATGCCTCAATTTATGATGAGATGTTTAAAATTTAGTACTGCATTGAAGCAGGTAGGCAAAAATCCAAATGTTTTAGATTGAGCCCATTCTGAAGAAAATCAGTGCCCAGTTCTGTGTCTGGTGATAAAGAGAAGGGAGGGTGTATGGTCAGCAGTGGAGTTTTCAGAGGGAAGACCAAAGGGAGCTCTCAGGAGTGGGAGGGGTTTTGATCACACATGCATTTTCTTGATGTAGCACTATCCTACTTGCACCCTTTCCAAAACTTTCTCCTGATACTGGGGATTTGGACGGTAGTGAATGATGGCAATGGTATATGTGTGTCCATGCGCGGGTGCTTCATCTTTCTGCTTAATCTTATGGCTGCTAAGAAATTGTTTGTATCTTGTTTTGGTTTATTTTTTATTCATCTGCTTTTTGGTTTCTTTTAAACCACATAAAAGTTTCACACTCTAATGGTAGTGTCACTATTTCTCTCAAGGTGATTATCTTTGTGTAGCAGCACCCAGATCCCAGAAGCCCTGGTGCTCCCTCCTTGACCAGTCTCCCCAGATCATGCCACCCTCTTCCATAGTGATTTTTTAATGTTTCACCATCTGAGACAAACGTTGTTTTAGCCAGAGAGGAATTACCCGCTCATCAGTGGATACTCTCACCAGGAAAACCTGGGATCTGAAGTCACAGAGGGTATAAGATGGACCTCTCATAATCATGGCAAGTTAGGGCAGTTGTCTCTCTGATAAGGGAGTATTAAAAGGTGGAAGATAAGAAGATTCTGGAAGGCTGAGTAAACAGACCAACAGCTTTTTTAAAATGTCGGATATTTGCACCTGGTTATCTCTATTACTCTGTGACCACCAGGGCCTCAGTTGGCTAGGACAAGGACTTTGGGTTAGAGATAGGAGTAATGACAGTGGGTGTGTGTCAAATTAGATCCAGCATAATCCAGGATGTTCTAATTGCATCTGTCTGAGTAAATTTGGCATTCAGAGTCATTTTCCTGCAAGCTCCCTGCCCCTTCAGCCAAGCTCACACCAGACATCCAGAAGAAAAGGTTGCCAAGGGGAGCAAAGAGGAGAATACTCCCTCCCCTCACTCTTATCCCCCAGCCGTCACCCTTGTCCCCACCCTCAGTAAAAGGAGCAGCCCTGGTAGAGCCATGCGCAATCACTTTGGTGCAATGCAGGGCATCCTCTGCGCCTGCGCTCAGTTCTTTTGGGGTGGGCGCAGGGGGGATCCAGAGGTGGAGAATTCCATCTGCTGTTTTCAACCGCCTGCATTCTACCCCTCCCTTAAGCTAATGGTGGCTAATTCATTTTCTGGTTCTTACATACAGACATAAATGTGGCTTCTGCTAATTAACCTCAATATGCCCACAAGAAGCCTGCCCTGGTATAATATAAATGAGTTAGCATTTTAAATGAGCTCACTGGGGCCTTGGTGTATGTATATAGAAGGACTTGGTGTAGGTGCAGGGAGGATCAAAAAATAAGTTGGAGTTTGATGAGGAGTAAATGATGCGCTCAGAGGGGAATATTACTTTATTCTATACAAATTTTAAAAGCAGCAGAGCCTTGAGAAGGGCAGGAGGGAAAAAGGCTGAAAAGCCTTCACTAGACAGAACTGAAAGACCAGGAACATGTAGGGTGTGGGCAGGAGAGGGTAAGGTGGGCGGGGCTGCTGCATGGTCAAGTCGGATGAGTAACAAGGGTCCCTCAGATTTAATAACATGAAGGTCAGCAGAGACTTAAGTAAGAACATTTGGATGAAAGAATAAGAACAAAATGACTTAAGAGTAAGCTTGGAAATGAATGTTCTGTAGTACACCATTCCCAACTTAAATTCTAGAGGTGGATGCACAACCTTACAAATTAAAAAAAAAAATTATTGTGCTCTATTGCTAGCCCACAGATATCCCGAGAGAGCCCGTGGTAACCCCTGACATATTCCAGTGGCTCTGAAAGACATACCATCCCAGGCTCTATTCTTGCCTTGGCTAGGAGCCCAGAGTGGGCTTCCTGGATGGATAGGTCCAGCTGGAAGCCTAAATAGGAGCTAGTCCCTTCAGTACACATTTCTGTGTTTCAGCAGGGCAGAGACGTGAGAGAACCATGGTAATGATAGCATGACCCTCAAATTAATATTCATTAAATATTTGGTGAAGAACTGTTTGGTGAGAGTGAGCATAATACTATTTTGTATTAGAAAAATCATTGCACATCTGCACCTTTACTTTGGGGTATAGGAAATGCTTTATATGTTCTGAAAATTCTGTAACATTTTGATTGTTTTGAAATATTCCTTTGACAAATGTTCCAAAATATAATTGTGATCAATTCCATCTCCCTACAGACAAAAGTAGCAAAAAAATTCTAATTTATATTGTTCTTAATCTTCCCACAGGGCTTTCTAAAGAATGTTTTCTTCAGGATCACATGAAGTAATTAAATATTTTGAAAATAAAATGAATTGCTTATTCTCCATTAATATTGTTTGCATCAGGAATTTCAGTTTTCTTCTGACCCTGGCTTCTGGCAGAGGTCCACTCATGGCCACAGGGCAGCCTTGTGTATTTGACAGCATTGTTGCAGAACAGCAACATGGAAATACAAATTGCCATTAAACACATTTAGACCTCTTATGTTGCTGTGATTCAATTTTTCATATAATTTGCCTATTTTCTCATTTCCCGATCATACTTTTCTCTTACTGATTTGTAGAGATATCTTATATAATGCAGTTTAAAAGGTTGCAAATATTTCCACCAAGCCTTTGGTTTGTATTTTCATTTTAACTTCTTCTAACACTATGTTTTCCTGATTTTAGACCACTGGGATTTATTTTTATAAATGGTTTAAAACAAGAATTTATCTACATATTTTTTCCTTAGATGTATGTGAGCCAAACATTGCAAAACAATATTTTTATGTTTCAGCTTTATCCAAACTAATTGGGATGTTCCAATTAGTTTGAAAAAATTTCCATGTATATTTAGGTTAAACACAAATTCAAATTGTTTCCCCCCAACTCATAATTCATATTGATAGCTTCTCCAGAAATAACAAACTAGGAAAATTTACCTTATAAATCAATGTCTTCACAGGTACCAGCACTCAACACCCCCCCTGCAAGGTAAAAAAAAGGCAAAACAAAACAAACAAACAAAAAATTTTTAAAAACCACCTGCGGCAGATTCTTCCTGTAGTATAAAACAGCTAAATTCAAAATCATTAACATTTGAGTAAATGCTTTTTAAATTGATCATTCTTGTCATTTAAAATGAATTGTTTCAAGAGCACTGCCGTCCCCTACAAAATGTCAGCTCTTTTCCATAATTCATTTCAACAAACCTTTCCTAGGCTGACTCTGTTGGCTCATTTCTGTAGATTCCAACTTGGCAGCCTCCCAAAAAAAGCTTTAAAATTTTTTTTTTAAAATAAGATCTATGGTGCTTTTGGATAATTTCCCCAGTGTGTGTTTATTGGGAAAAAATCTAGGTCTAGGGGACTGGAGAGATAAGTAGGAAATACTCAGGGTCTGGAAGCCCCAAGAGTGTGCCTTCGCTTACCCTGCAACTAAATTCTCTAATGTCTGCCTGCGAACAGGGGTACCAACAACCCTTCTTTTTTTTTTTTTCCAACACTCCTTCTTGAAGGAGAGGAGTGAACCCCAAACAGATCCATTTTGGCTCTTTTTAAGAGATTTTTATTCTCGGTTTTTGTAATCTTGGTTGGGATAGTCTTCACCGATCAGGTTGTAGCGCCATCTAGCATTCAGAACTGGGAGTCCTGGGCGGGAAGCAAACTACTTCAGAAAAGTTCCGAGAGCTGCTAGACAAAGTGGTGCTGAATTGAGAGAAAGAGTCAGAAGAAACTCAAAAGGTGGAGAGGGGCTGAGCACAGGGTTATAAGGTAGGTTGGTGGAGCAGGATTTTTAAAATGACACCATGCCCCAAAAAAGAAATGACTATGACTGCGTTCAAACAATCTGAGGTTCTATGAAGTTATTAAAAGCACTAATGCCCAATTCCTCTCCTTCATTTTAATTACAAATTGATCAGCATCTACAAAGGGACTGATGCCTCTACAAATCTAATCAAAAGTACCTACATAAATACACAGGTTGACTTGATATTATTTTTGTAATTTGAAATTGTTCCTTTGTAACATATCAGAACACTTTTCCATCTCACCCTGTATAGACCTTTCATTCTTTCATCAGCTTTGTTATACTCAGTATTATATGCACCTTATTTTGTTGTCAGATACATATATATAGCTATTTATACATATATAGCTATTTATACATAATTAGATCATTTCTAATTTCTCTACTATCTCGAACAATGCTGCAGTAGACATTCTTGTATTCTGTTTTTAAAATCTATTTGTGGAAAAACAAAATGGTTAGGTCTAAGTGTAGGCATATTTCACATTTTGCAAGCTATTAAAAAATCTCTCTCCCAAAAGAGGCTTCTCTGAGATCATATGAAGAGAATGGAGCCTCCAGGGTAGCCTTCCTCTGATCTCAAAAAGGGAACTGCAACTCCTGCCAGTCTCATTGCTTATTCTAGGCAGCTAATCCCTAGAAGCCCTCCCTGGCTGTGGGACAGGGATAGACTTCTGAGGACAGGCTAAGTGATTCAGACATGTAGAGACCAAAATATTCAAACGGAGGCCACCAATTGTGAAACTGAGGACTTCCAGGGAAAACAAGTTTCATGCCCAAATGTGTGCACATTTTGTTCCAGAGAAATGAACTCGGTGAGCATCATGTAGGATGGTTTACTGAGAGAGAAAGGAGAGAGAAGCAGTAAAAGTGCACCTCTCTGGAGTTTTCTCACTGGTGCCTATACTTGCTTCTTGTTTCCTTACAAAGTCTTCATTGTAATGATGTTATTCTCTTTGCTCAACTCAAAGGAGTGTGAAAAGACTGTTTCTAAGCCTATGAATTTTGCTATATTCTGTTCAAAGCAAAAATAAAAGTTCTTTATGAGTTTATAGCATATGTGGAATAAATATGTAAAAGTAATAGAAAAATGAAAAGGGAGATGGAAAACAATGTTCTAAGTTTTATGAAAAAAGAATTTTGCTACATTACTTTTCTTTTTTACTGATCACCCCCTCACCACCTCTAATTCATAGTTTTTAAATGTCATTTCAAGTTTCTTTTTCCTTAGACACATCTATTTATTTAATCAATATTTACTAAATACTTACTGTAATGGAGCCTGGTCCTAGGCATTTGGGATGCATTCATGTGCAAAATGAAGCTATCTGCCTTTGTGGAAGTTATAATCAGAATTTATATTACTATGTAATTACATATTAAGTATATTAAATTACCTAGTAAAAGGCAATGAATATAGTGGACAAAAAAGAAAAAGCACATGACGAAAAGGTGAATAGAGAGGTTGGGTGCTGCAAGCTTCCAAAGTAAACAAGGAATTCTGGATAGGATTCTGTTGCGGTGAATTCTGAGCAAAGATTGGAAGGATCTGAAAGAGTTAATTGCCAGAGAGGAATGTGGGTTGTTCTAGACAGAGGGCAAAAGCCCTGAGGGCTCATATGTCAAGGGAGCAAGAAGGGGGGCAACCAGACTCTGGTGCAGTTAAAGTCAGGGACATTTATAATGTGTATGCCATGATAAGGACTCTGGCTTTCTGAGTGTAATAAGCCGCCATTCCTTTGGTTTGAACAGAGATATTGAAGGTGGTCTGACTCATTCTGCTGTATTGATGATATAAGCTGGGAAGAGGAACAAGAGTGGACGCAGAAAAACATGCTGAGGCTACTGCAAATGCCTGGGTTTCATCTACATGTTAGGTCCTGTCCCTCTGCCCCTTCAGTCTTATGGAACTGTGGGCTTATGTGAGTCCCTAACAGAGTTGTGAATGGGCAATCTATGGATGCTGTCTATAATATCTGAGTAAGAACAGTGTTGTACCTTAGGCAGTATCGAACTGTGGTGAGAAATAAGAGCTTGCTGTGTTGTCCCAGATCTCTCCTGCTCAGAGAAGTCTTGTTTAGCTAGGGCTCTGGGACAGGATGCCGAAGGTGTGGTTTGTAACACAGCCAGTTTTGAAACCAGAATGTTTAAACATGAGTCTATGGGGGAAATGTGGTTCTTAGCCTGAGAAGACATAGGGCACACCAGGGTAGGGATTTGAAGACAGACATGAGGGAGGGGGGCAGCAGGGGCACATGCACTCTCTTCTGTCCTTTTTGATTCTGAAGGGAGTCTTCTTCCCTCAGTAGGATCATAGAGTAATTAGGACCTCTGCTCTGCACTTATCCTGATTTCCTGTACCTGTGAGCTATTAAAATTCCAAAGAAGTTCAGTGCCTAATTGGCGTAGGTTAGTGAAGTTTAAGAATTGATAACCCATGATTTAAGAAACAGGAAAGTCAGGGGTCAGTGGCGAGTACTTAAATGGCCATGTGAAGGCTGTGAGGGTAAAGAGCCTTGAGGAAATCAGTGACATTTAAGAAAACCCTGATTTCAGAAATCTAAACTAATCTAACCTTGGCTAATTGACCCACTGTTAGCTCACATCTCCTTTCTAAGCTCTGTTATTTTGAGGTCAGGGAATGGTGCCTAGGTTCTGTCCCAGCAACACAGACGTTCAAATCACATTTATAGATGGAAAACAGTCTCCCAGAGCCACCATTTTACATGCCTTCATCCCTCAGACCACATCTAGTGTCAATCACCTGGAATAAGAGGTGGGAGGGGATGGGTGGAGACCAGCTCACAGCCAAGGGAAGGAGGGGGGCCTCCTTGCACATGCGCAGTCTTTTCACTGCAGTGCAGGGGTCTGCATCACAAAGGTGGGGGTTTTGTGGAGCATGCGCACTCTAGACACACTGCAGGGGCTAGTTTCGCGCGGGGAGGGGGCTTTTTGGAGTCTGCGCACTCTTCTTACAGCATTGCAGAGTCTACTTTGCGGCTGCGCCAGTTTGGTACCTTCCAGAAAGCTCGAGGGCTGGGCGGAGGGGAGGGGGGATGACTAGGGGATGTTGGTCTGTCATTCTCTCCCTCAGCTCCTCCCTCGGTTGGAGCTCACAATCCACAAGTGTTCTTTTTTTTCCCTAAGTTACTGCGCCGACAGGCGGCAACCACACTACACAGGCATCGCCCCTTTCCGTTCTCTGACAACATCTAAGTGGGCTGTTTGTTAGGAGTTGGAAATGTGCTGTGTGGGTCACCAAAGTAGAATTAGAGTCAAATAACAGACCCTAATTTTGGAAAGAGAGCAGCTGCAAGAAGGCAATTTTGGCAGATTGACAGGCTGGAGGTGAGCCCTCTCCCCAAAAAAATCTCACCTCAAATTCAGAGCCTGATGCCCTCATCAACATACTTTCCTCTCTGGGGCTCCATCCCCAGCAGTACAGCTGATTGAACAGCATCTGCATGGGTGCCACCTTTCAAGAAATGCAGATTCTCAGCCCACTCACATCCTATCAATCAGAAACTATGGGAGTTGTCCCACTAGGGCTTAAGAGCCCTGCGAGTGATGGGACAGGGTGCTGAGAAATTGTAGAGGGCAGCTCAAGAAAAACCAGGGACGACTTGTTGCATCCAATGAGCCCTGGTTTCCAGGACCTGGCTCTATAGTCACCTCTCCCTAATGTATTGATAGGAGCTGAGGCCAGCCATTTCTGAAAGGGTCAAGAGAAAGACAGACTGTGCACCCGTGAATGGAAATGTGTATTCTGAAACCTGTGTGTTATTGGTGCAATGTGCTGCCTTCTCTGTGCCTCTGGCCCCTCATGGCTGTGTCAGGAGTGATGAGTCTGGGGGAGCTTTTGAGGAAGGATGATGATTTTAATTGAAGCCCTCTCCCTAACTGCCCATTCTTCCCTCTGAGACATGGGGTGAAATCTAGTTTTTGCCACACCAAAACTTAGTGGCTTAAAAGAATATTTCTTTGAAAACTCCGTTCTTTGTGTTTTCTTGAGATTGAGTATGAAAAATATTGCTTCTTATATTCTGGTTCTCTTATGTGTTCTTAAAATATTGTTTATATACTGAGCAATTAATTCCGTAGTTCATCTTTTTTAATGTACCTTACGATACTTAACTAAAAGAAGCCTTACAATACTTAAAAGAAGCTAAATGACCCTTTCAATATTCTACTTAGAATCATCTTGCCAAGATACACAAAATCATAGTTAGATACTTCAGTTTGCCACTGGTGACATTTGTACTAATTTTCCATCTTTCAGCCTCTACCCACAGAGTATTACTCACCTTTTCCCAGTTTTTCTGACAGTTTCTTCACCATGTTTCCAGTTTATACCTGCTGCTCCTTTCTAAAGTGAATGCAACATTTATTAGTTTTACAGCAGTACACCACTTTTAAGTACCTATGTAGGTATCAGATACCTTTGGATCTTTTCAATCCATTGCCCCAAATTAATGGCTTAAAACAACATCTTGTATTATTTCTAATTGTGGCTGCTTAGTGACTTTTCTGATGTAGGACAGCTCTTCTGGGCCTGGATGGTCTAGGATGCCTAACTTACATATTTGAAGATTGGCTTGATGGTAAATCTACCTTAGCTGTCAGAGATGGTTTGGCAATGTCATTTTTATCATTGAGCAGGCTAGTCTCTCACCTTCCTACAGTTATGGAGTTCAAAAGCAGCAAAAATTGGCAAGTCCCAATGTGCAAGTTCTTTTTTCTGCAGTTCTGCATAATGTCACCTTTGCAATTGTTACATCGGCCAAAGCAAGGACAATCCAAGGCACTGCATATAAGGAATGTATTTATTGCAGCTATTTTTCCACATGCAAATGGATTTATGTAGGGACTATCATCATGGCTAAAGATGCCAACATTTTAGGGTCATTAACAGCAGATAGGGAACCGATAAACAAGACTGAGTTAACCGATAAACAAGACTGAGTTAACCGATAAACAAGACTGAGTTAGACTAGTCAAAAAGTTCTGTGGACAATAAAGAGAAGAAAGACTCAGAAACAGAGCAAACATCATTAAAGAAGAAGGCTCAGAAACTCTTGGATGCACATGGCTAGTCAACTAAGATGAGCAATGGAAAGTGACAGCTAGTGTTGACAGGCACAGAGATTCACAATGTGTTTGAAATATATGTTTTAATTCATTGGAGTAGAAAACTGACCCTGAACAGCAACATAGACTCAGAAACAGATAGTTTGTGTCTGTAGAATGACCTGTTATTTTTCATTAGTCCCATCATTTCCTGTGTAGGCGAGGAATTATTTTTTTCCTAAACTCTAATTCAAAATCACTGTGTTTCCAACCACAAGAAAAATAATTACAGCATCTATTCCTGATTCATGACAGTCAGAGTGCACATGCTAATCTCCAATGTATTTCAATGGCTTTAAAAGATATGCCAGGCTCTATTCCCGTCCTGGCCAGAGTCCTGGTGATGCAGTTGGTAGATGGATAGGTCCAGCTGAAAGCTCCAACATCAAACACCTGAGGTAGATATCTATGTTTAGAGTAGAAAACCGTGAATAATATGTTGACCCTTCAAAGTATTTTCTTTAAGTTGTGTAAATGAGGTATTGAAGGCAAAGGGGAAATCATAAATAGAAATATAACTTGTTCATTTCTTCCTTTCACTCAAAAATCAAGTTATACCACTCTGAGAACACTCTAAACGTTCTATTTGGAAAAGTCTTTCATTTCACAAATATTACATCAGAAATAACTGAAATAGCCATATCAGTGCATAACCCTAGTAACTTATTTTTTCATTCATGTTGGGCATTATTTCCATCTTTTTTTTGTGCATTCCCATCAAATGCTTATGATTATATACAACAAAAGTGATCTTTAAATTCATATAAGCTAATTTCCTCCTTTTGGGCAGGTTATTAGTTGTTTCTGATCATTTATTTGTACACGTCATTTATGTATTCTGGAGACCAACTCTTTGACAGTTGTTACAAATATTTCTTTCTGCAGGATGATTTCTTAATTTTATACAGTCTTTTTATATTAATTTAAACTTTTAAAAACTATTGTTATAGGGAAGTTTTTCTTTTTTTCCAGAAGAGTGAAATAGTAAATTACCCAAAACTTATTTTTTAATTTTGCTTTTAAGATATGGAATTTTAAAATTAAAAATAGTGACAATAATAGAAGGAATTCCTTTATTCATCTCACACAGATTCATCACATTTACATTTTGCACCATTTATCATTCTTATCATTTTATATATAGACATGGATTGTTACAGATATTTGTGCACACATGCAGTGCACACATTTATCTCTCAAACCTTTTAAAATATGTTAGATAAGGCATATTTTATATTAGTTTATTGAAGTATTATAATTATCCATAATAGTGGGATTCACTATGCCATGTTTTATATGCACATAACACAATTGTATCAATCTCATTTTCTATTACCTTCCCTTTTCCTCACCCTCCTTCTGCCCCAGTCCACTCTACTATCCAGCTCTACACAGCTGATCTTCCTTGTATTATTATGCATGAATAATACAATGAAGCCCACATTTATAGATAAGACACATTTTTTTTTAACCCTGAGCATTTTAGAGTACATGTCCAGTAACATGGAGATCTTCTTAACAAACCTACAGTTCAGGGGTTAGAATTGATTAAATGCTATCATTGACTTCACGATCTATATTCAAATATTTTGTATTGTCCCAATTATGTCCTTTTACAGATTTTATTTTAGGATCCAGGCTTACATTTCATTTAATTGTTATGTCTCTTTAATCACCTCCAATGTGGAATAATTCTTCACTGGTCGTTACATTTTCGAGGTGTACAGGCCAGTTATTGTGTAAAATACCTTTGAATTTGTGTTCATCTGATGTTTTCCAAAGATTAGTTATTTTTTTAGCAAGAATATCATTTTGATAATGTTTGTTTCTCAAGGACATGTGCTTTTCAAGCCTGTGTGCTTTCTCAGGAGGCATATACTGTTGGTTTGTACCAATATTAGCAATACTAACCTTGATCACTTGGTTATGATGAAATCTTACCAGGTTCAGCGGTGCCCACATGCAATCCCAGCTCATTGGGTGGCTAAGACAGAAGAAGCAAATTCAAGGCCAACCTCTGCAACTTAGCAAGATGCTCTCAAAAAAATTAATAAAAACAGCTGGAATGTGGAATGTAACTAAGTGGTAGAACACCATTCCTGTAACATTTTCCCATTGTTTACCATTATTTCCTCATTATTATCATTAACATTGTAATTTATAAAAAGTAATTTATAGGGAGATATATTTTAATTCTTTTTAGTTGTTGATGGATCTTTATTATTTATTTATTTAGTTAGTTAATTAGTTATTTAATTTATATGCAGTGCTGAGCATCAAACCTAGGGCTTCACACATGCTAGGTAAGCACACAAGCCACAACCCCAGCCCTGTATGGAGATATTTAGTCTTACTTTCACTCACTGTTTTAGTACAAACTAACAACTTTCTAACTCGTTTCTTAATCATTCTTTGGTTATTAGCTGGTGTTGTACTATCAAGTACAGCTTTCCCTTCTCTCTCATTCTTTCATTCATTAATTTATACCAGTATGATCTAATGATTCTCATTTTACTCACTGGGTTAGAAATCATTGTTACATTTATTTTAAAAACAGTCCTAAATTTACAGTTAAAAAATGTAAATGTGTTCTGTATGTAACAACTAATTCTGGAATATGTTTTAAACACATTCAGAAAAAGTGTACATTTTCACTGGCTTCCTATTAAAGTTGCTGCTCTAAGAGGTCAAAAAAAAAAAACAAACCCTGTAAAGATAGTATAGGGAGTTCCTATATAGTACTGAAAGTATAATAGTCAGTATCCTATATTAGTAACATTTAAAATAGATATGGTACATTTATTGTAGTAAATGAACCCATATTGATATGTTATTATTAACTAAATAAAATCTATACCTAATTCCAGTTTCCCTAGCATTCATTTAGTGTGCTCTAAAGGAAACTCCAAGTTCTCATTCAGAATACCGCATACACTTACTTGTCATGTCTCCTTGGGCTCCTCTGCACTGTGACTTTCTTTGTTTTTGATTATGTTGATACCTCTGAGGACTGCAGGTAAAATATTTTGTAGAACATTCCTCAGATGAGATTTATTCAATGCCCTCAAACTCTGCCTCTGTGAAAATTTACATTAATGTCCCTTCCTCAAAGGAAACGTATAAGCCCTGAGAACAACATTTTCTTAGTTAAAATCCACCTCTTCTTAGGTGAGGTGTCAGTGGTAGAAATGTAGAAAATGATCAAAAACCCATGTTATAGCACCATCTGTCATCCAAAAATGGAAGTACCAGAGCAGACTAGAATTAAATTGCTGGGAACCCAGGCTCCCGGGCAGCTGCTGAAGGTCCTGGGAATGATTGTGAAGACAGAGATCAAGAGTCCTAGAAAGAACAGAATCCAAGGAATCACTGATGATGGATTTCAATGAAGAGCACATTAAAATGTCTTTTTAAATTACAGAATTATTCAGAAAGTACAGAATCTTACAAATTAAAAGATGTACATACAGTATCTTTTTAAATTCCATCCTACTTTTTAAATGTGTGAATATATTCAGATTTTTCAGGATGTTATATATCTACCTATATAAAGATAGGTATTTGAATGTAAATATAACTGCAAATATAAATATAGCTATCACATTTTAATTTTCAACATAATTTGTATTCAACAAAATCCTTATCTACCTATGTAGGTATATATTGCTACAAAATCTATGTGAAGAAATCTATATTTAATAGAACTAGTTTTATATGAGATATTCGTATTTTTATCCAAATATTTTTTTTATTTGCAGATGCTCACAGTGCTCTTTCCTTGTCATTATCATACAGATGTATTATTTGAGTTAGAATTTTATTCCAAAATATCTATGTTCCTTTGTTTGTCTATGGAAAATTAATATTTACTTGATTTCTTATTTTCTAGCCATGCAGAAAATGCAGCAGGAAATACACTTTAAAAATCATACATCCATAATAATAAAATTGGTGAACCTAAAAAAGCTGCAGCAATCTGTAGCCCACTTAAAAGATGTAAGTACAAGTTAAATATGCAGTTTTCAAGCTTGACTATTATTTCCCCAATTAGGCTAAAACGGCTTCTTTGATCAGCTTACTTTTTGTTGGTTGGTTGGTTGTTTGGTTTTCTGCACTTACTATTTGATGTTTGTATTTATTTTTCTTTGGACACTGCTTGTTCATATGACTTAATGCATTTCTAAAATTAGCTTGATTTATTTTTCTTATCAATTTTCAGCGATAATATCTATTAAACTGAGAAGTACCTCACCACACACATAGCAGATATTTCCCAAATATCTATTTTATTTGTAGCTTTACCTTATCATATTTAAACATTACTAGTTGCTTATAGGCAGCATAAATATTTGATTTATTGTGCACAATAGCAAAACTATGCATTGCTATTTTAATTTAAAATGTATAGTATTTTATTACATCTGGGAATTTATGTCTGGTAAAGGATGGAGAATCTAACTTTTTTTTTTAATGAATGAAGACCTGAAAACATCCCCACATCTTCAAATATACTTTGGAGTATGAAATTTTATTGTCAAGTTCTTCATTCTGTAGAAGTGAAAAATAAGATCGGGAATCTCCTAAAAGGTGTAGGACAGTGCCATTTTTCACAATTTTAAGTAATTTGCTTCTTTGTTATTTTTTGTTTTGTTTTGTTTTTGATTGTACAAGATTTGTTTAAATCTTTTTCTTAGGTTATGGGCTACTCTGTACTCTATTTCCTTAACATTTAAAATGTACAATTTCGGGATTCATCTGTAAGAATGCAGCAACGGAATCCATAAACTACAGCGTTTTCTTAACAATGAGACCTGAAATGCTTTGTCCTGAAACAGACTCTTAAAATTTTTTTAAAAGGTTCAACACATTTGATACTGCTCCGAGAAAAATCAATCTTGAGTGACTGAGCCTTTCTGAAACTGTATGAATCTTTACTTTTAATAGCCTGGCATGAACACTATGCGAACCGCTGTTTTCCGGCACTCGCCCGGTGCGTACCCGGACGGTCGCCATCAGCTAGCTAGGGAAGGAACAGGGCGCAGGAACAGCATCTTAATCCGGCTGGCCGGCAAGATCGCAGAGCGCTGTGGGAAGGTCACGTGGATTCCGAGCAGGATGGCGGCCCCGAAGGGCCTTTTCTCTGAGCACACTAAAGGCGTTGGTGAGAAGGACAGGTGTAGCGCCTTCGTCTTTCCCGGCTTCCGTCTTGGCAACCTCTGCCTCGACTGTTCGAGCTTGAGGCGCTCACTAAGAGTTTGCCAGGGGAAGTTTGCTTCCCGGCGAGAGTGACAAATCATAGTTCTCAAATATCCGCAGCTGCTGACCCCTTGCAATTTGGACCCCTTTTTGTTGTTGTTGTTTCTTTTTCTTTTCTCCTCGACATATAGGAAGATTGACTTTTCCTGGAAAACGAATAAGTGTTTTGTGTGTGGGATTTTTATATTCATCAATTATATATAACGAAAAATTTCATAAAGTTGTTGATGGTACTTATTTTTTGTGTTAGTGCTTTGTTTTCTACTTTACTTCCGTTACTCAGAATTTTTTTTTTTCAAATATTTAGATTTGTTGTTGCTTTTTCGTTTTGTTTAATGGGAGGTCAACATTAATTATAATTTTTGGTTTGCATACTGATTCTCTGTTTTCTTCCCATATGTTTCATTTACTCCAAAAACTCCAGGAGGGAAATTTCTTCCAGAAATTTACACATTGCCTTTAAAATCTTGTGGGTATTGCCGGTATAACACTTGATTTCAAATCAAAGCTTCTTAATTTACCCCAGAATTTTGTTAAAATTTAACGTGATTTAGAACGACCTAAGTTACTTGATTTAGTATCAAAACAACTAATGGGTTTTATTATTGAACTGCTTTTCTGTGCAGATACCCGTTGCTAAAGGATTTTGTTTCTGATTTAGCCCACCCTCTTTTTCCTCCAGTGCCATCTCCTACATAAAGCTTTTGGGTCTATTGCAGAAACTTCATTATTGGCATGTCACACAAAATAAATCCAAGTCTGTTTTCTTTCTTGTGTGTTGTAAGTTATTTGCATTTTACCTCATTTTTAAAGGGCTAAGCAGAAGCAGGAGGAGAATCCCAGTAACACTAAATTCCCTGTAATGACATTTAGAAATGATGTTCATCTTTATTTCCATAGCTGTAAAATTGTATGTGAAATGTCCAGAACTATATATCAGTAGTTATTTTGATACATTAATGTTCTAATTTTGAAGGAAGAAATTTCATTGATAAAATTTAAAGTATACCTAGTAAAAAATATATAATGAAAAACCATTATCTAGACTCTGAAATCTGCAATTTGTTAGCACCACCTTCATCTATATTTTGATATCTGCTTTATCAGAGCTATGCTTGCAAAATACATGCCTGTATTTGTTTGCTTTGTTTATGTAGTGTATAAACCAGACAATGATTAGTCATTAATTTTAGCTAGATATATTCGGTCATGGCATTGTTATGCATTGTTATTAGTGCTCCTTTAATTGGTTAGAACAAGAGAATTCAGAAAAAAATATCCCACTGCACAGAGGAGGGAACACTGTAAGGTTACAGAGGCATTAATGACAGAACACCATGCCCTTCCTTCTCTCTACAACATCATTCTCCACCACTGTGTAGAATAAGCATTGTCTCACTGTCCTGTTGTCTTCTAGTCTTGAACTATGGAAGTTGAAATATTCAGAAACCAATGATATATCTCCAATGTTTGTACAATAATCTATTTTAAGTATAAGCCATAATATATTTATAAAATCACCTGTTATTTGATGGGTGTATATAACATTTGTTTTCCATTCTTGTTTATTTGATTTGGTGTTATTGTTGGTTCATTTTTTGCTAAAAGGAAGTTTGAATATACATAGCTGAACACTCATCTGCACTAGAAATCTTTTTCTTTCTTTCTTTTTTTTTTTTACAGAATGTAGTTGTAAAATTTTAACTTCTGGATCAAAGTCTCTGCACTTCTGATATCTTACTATTCAGTAATCTATACTAATTGCTACCCAAATTATATGATTTCTTATTATAATAGATACCATTTTGTAGAGTTATGTTATACATAACATATGAGAAACACTTTTCATACTGAAAAAGCACAAGTTAATTGCAATAAATAAGTCAGTCATTTTACTTTGGCAGTTGTTTAAACACTGTCTATTCCTTTTAATTAAACCTTTCACTTTCCTTTGGTAACATTTGTTTGGCAGTGCCCTGACTGGCAGATTCATCACAGAGGGACAATAAACCAGAAGAGAGAGCAGGAGGGGACCATGAGGAAAAGGTGCTGTTTGGGGAGAATCATTGAGTCAGGCATTCTGGGGTGAGGAGAGAACTTTGGTGTGGGGATTTGATATAGGTACTGCCTAGGTAAAATGCAAGCTAAATGATCATGTTTTTAGAATTCTGGTATTCAAGGAAAATCCTGCTTTAGCTTTTAAACATGTAATAAGGATTTACTTTTATTGTGTAAAAAATTTATATGATGACAGGCAAACTTGTACTGTTAGGTATAATCAAGAATGTCCTCTGTTTCAACATCCTTCTGACTTTGTTTCACCATCCTCAGTGAGGCTCATCTTGTTCTTTTAATTATGGAGGATGGGAAGAGAAATATTACGAGGAGTATTATTACATATCTTGACAGATGTCATTTATATGTATGAATCCAGTTGTGAAATATTCTTGTCTAACTTATACATCTGTCATTTGAATTTTGAGTTTTCCAAAGGGGACTAAAATTTTACTGTGAATAAAATCACTTTATATTGAATTAGTGCAATTAGCAATTATCATTTGTGGCATGTCATGATTCAGGGAAAATTCCTTGATCAAATTTTGACACATTGAATAATTCTTAGGCTTTATCTTAATAATTAGTCCCATAAATTTTGCCTGCTATCTTAGATATAAAAACAGAAAACATAAGCACTCCAAATTTTTGTAGATGCAATACTAAAACTGAGAGCACATTTATGAAGGTCATACTCTCACTTACGACAGGATTATGATGTTAATCCATACAATGTCATTCAGCCACATTCAGTTTTAACCATGAAACAACAGTGATATGAGACTTTTATGATACATTCTGTCTCACTGTTCTGTTTTTTATTTCATCTCCTTTTCTGCAAGCATAAATTTTAAAGGCACTACAGTGAAGTTTTCTCTTGATCTCTAACTTGGGTCCCAGCCAGTGGAGTACAGGTATATCTCAGAATAATTCCTGTCAGGTTTATCCTGAAATGTGTTCATGAATGGGAAGTGGCAGCCTACAAAGTTAGTTAAATATCAATATCATGTTCACTATGATGCAAAATTTCAAGGATAAAAAAAGAATCCTCAGTTTTGCCAAACCAAAAATCCAAATTTGGTATAAAAGGCTGTATTAATTTTTTTTAAAAGGATGTGTTGCCAACTGACATCTTAAAGAGGAAAATCTTTATCCTGTTCAAAGTATATGCTTAATGCACTTGAGATAATGAGAGCACTAGGGAATTGAGCATACAAAGAACATACTGGTTCTTGATGGGACTGCTTAGCATAATAGAATCATCAACTATGTTTTAAAATTACACACCTAAGAGATCATGAAAACAATTTTCACATATATTTCAACCATCCCTTAATGATACCATCTTATATAACTGTGTTATCATAATCAAAACCAGGAAATGGCAATGGTACAATATTATTAACTATATAGCATCTTCAACTTTCAATGGTCTTTTAGATACACTCTAAAAATGATATATTTGTGTAATAACCATCACATTCTGGATGTAGAAATTTTTCATCACCTCCAGTCCCCACAAAAACTTTCATGTTACCCTGTGTTAGTAATGTCCTCCTCTAAACTCTGTTTCTGACTTATACTGATTTGATCTCCATGACTCTAATTTTATAATTTAAAGAATGTTATATCAAAGAAATCATATTTACGTTATCTTTTGAGACTATTTTTAAACTCAGCTTAATGTTTTTAAATCCATTTAATTAACTTCATGTATCAATAGTGTCTTACTCTTTATTACTGAGTAGTATTCCACTGTGTGAGTATATCATTATTTACTTGTAAATCTCTGTGAACACTCATGTACAAGTTTTTATGTAAACATAATTTTTCATTTCTTTAGGATAAATGTCCTAGTGTAAGATTGCTGGGTTATATGGAAGTATGTTCTTAATCATACAACTGCTAGATGGTTTTTCAGAGTAACTGCACCAATATATATTCCCAGAACTGTTGTTTTTATATTTCAAATTTTAGCAATTTCAATATAGATAATGATATTTCTTTTTTTAAAATTTTTTGGTTTCTTTTTTAGTTGTTGATGGGCTTTTATTTTTATTTATTTATATATGGTCCTGAGGATTGAACCCAGTGCCTCACACATAGTAGCCATAACCCCAGACCAGATAATGATATTTCATGGAAACTTTAATTTGAATTTCCCAAATGTCAGTAAGGTGCCATCCATGCCTTCTCTTTGGTAAAATTTTTGTGTAAGAATTTTCTGTTTGTTGATTGGTGGTGCAGGGAATTGTTCTCAGGGCCTCACATATGCTATGAAGCAAGCATTTTACCACTAAGCTAAAGCTCCAATTCAGACTTCCCCATTTTCAAAAGAAGAATTTATTTCTTACTATTTAGCTTAGGGAGTTCTTTATAATTTCTGAATATGAATTATTTTTCAGACATTTAATTTGCAAATACTTTTGTTATTATGCACCTTGAATTTCATTCTATCTTTCACAGAGCAAAGTTTCTTAATTTTGAAGTTTAGTTTCTTGATATTTTTTCTTTCATAGATTATGTTTTGGGAGTCATATATAATATATATTCTCCTAACTTTTGGTCAACAGATTTTCTCCTACATTTTCTTTTCTGAAAGTTTTATAGTTTCACATTTTAAATTTAGATAGATGGTCTATTTGAGTTTATATTTGCATAAAGTGTGAACTGTAGGCTGAAGTTCATTGTGTGTGTGTGTGTGTGTGTGTGTGTGTGTGTGTGTTAGGTCTAAAACTGAAACCATTTATTTTAAACTTATTTCTCCACTGCACCCTCTTGTACCTTTGTCAAAAATATTTTGGCTATTGTTGTCTGGGTCTATTTTTGATTCTATTCTGTTGCATTGATATTTGTCTCTGGTCTTGCACAATACCACAATATCTCATCTCCTTTAGCGCTGTACTTCTGTTAAAATTGGGTGATGTGATTCCTCCAACTTCATTATTCCTTTTCAAAATCATTTTAGCTATTTTAGCTTATTTACATTTCTATATAAAGTTTAAAATGTTGTTAATATCTACACAGAAATTACTAGGATTTTGTTAGGAATTTCTTTGCATGTATACATAAACTGGTGAATGATATTTTTACTAGGTGGAGTCTTCTACGAATAAGATATGACTTTCTAATATCCTAAGGCTTGCAGTTTTCTGTTTTTGTTCTCCTGCTATTCTTCTATAATTTTCAGCATAAGGATAGTGTAAATGTTTTGTTACATTTATACCTGTTTTATTGTTCATGTCCATGGTGTCATATTTTTAGTTTGAGTTTCTCATTTTCTGTTCACTATATACTACCACATAATATGTACACACACATATACATTCATATTCTGTATTAACCCTATATCTGTAATCTAGCTATATTCATGTATTACTTAGAGAAGTGTTTGGTTTTTTTCTTGAAATATTCTACATAGATATATCATCTAAAAGTACATTTACTTCTTCTCTCATCTGTTTAGCCTTCCTCCTTTCATCCCTCTCTACTTTCTTTCTCTTCCTCCTCGTTTTATTTTTTCCTCCTTCCTTCCTTCTTACCCTTCTTTTCTTTCCCTCTCAATCTCCCTCTACCCGGCACTCCTCACTCCTTCTCTTTCCCTCCATTCCTATTCCTTCTTCTACTCCCTCACTCTCTCTTTGCCTTGTTTCAGTCCTAAGGAGAAATAATCAGTTTTTACTAAGTATGATGTTAGACTTAGGTTTTGGATATATCATATTTACCAAATTGGAGAGGTTCCTTTCATTGGACTTGGAATGGTTCTTTTTTGCTGACAGATTTTATACAGAATGAAATGTAGCATTTGTTTCCTTTGAATATTTCAAATTTATTTAGTCTTGTTTTTTTGTTCTAGAATGTGGTTGATCTTGGTTAATGTTTGCTGGTCATTCGAAAAGAGAGAATATTCTACTGCTGTTGGATGGAGCATACAAATCTATAAGCACAAAATGGATCAAATAATGAATAATTTTGCCCATATATTATTTATCTCTATTGATATGTTATTTCTCAAGTAAACTGATACCTTATTGTTCTATTAGAGATTGAGAGTAGGATGCTGGAATTTCCAACTATACTTTTGAATTTGTCTATTTCTTCTTGATATTCTATTAGTTATTACTTTATATATTTTGGATATCTGATGTTTGATACTAAAGGATTAGGTTTCCTATTGTCTTGTTGAAAAATATGTATTATTACAAATAGCCTTCTTTATATTCACTGTTTAATATTATTTCACTGTTTTATGTAAAATATGTGTTGACTTGTATTGATATCACCATTAAAGCTTCCTTTTGATATTTGTTATAAAGTCATATATTCATCCTTCTACCTTTCCCCAAGTTTTACCTATATTTATTTAAAGTGTATTTATTCAGCCATTCTCTTTTATGTCCAGTGTGACAGTCTTTGAGTATTTGTATTTAAACGCTTTACACTTAACATGATCATTTGATCCATTTTCCTCCTTTATATGTCTTTTTTTTGGGGGGAAAGGGTACCAGAGATTGAACTCAGGGGTACTCAACTACTGAGCCACATCCTCAGCCCTATTTTGTGTTTTATGTAGAGACAGGGTCTCACTGAGTTGCTCAGTGCCTCGCCATTGCTGAGGCTGGCTTTGAACTCTTGATTCTCCTGTCTCAGACTCCCAAAGTGCTGGGATTACAGACATGCACCACTGTGCCCGGCTTTTATATGTCTTATTTAGGAATGATATAGTGTCTTTAATGTTTAAATTTTGTCTTCCATACTTGGTTATTATCTATATTTCTTATTATTATTATTTTACCAAAATTGATTTATGGTTTATTGTATACATGTTTAATTGATCATATTCTACCTTCATATGATATCCTTCCACTTTATATAATGTATAAGAGCTCTAGCTGGATGCAGGGGCACACACCTATAATCCCAGCTTATCAGGAGACTAAGGCAAAAGGATTGCAAGTTCAAGGTCAGCCTTGGAAATTTAGCAAGACCTTTCTCAATTTATTTTAATTTAAAAGAGCTAGAGATACAGCTCAACGATACAGCACCCCTGGGTTCAATCCTTGGAACCATACTTCCTGACCTTTGTGAAATATTCAAACATTTAACTTTTGCTTATAACTTTACACTACAATATTATTTTTGTCTAAACAATAAATTAGGTGCTAAAGATATTTTTTATATATACTCATCACAGATTCTTGTTTTCTTCATTCATTCGTTTTTTAATTTAAATTCCCATATGTTACTGGTTTTCTTCTGCCTGAAATTTAAAATTTCTTGTAATAAGCGTCAACTAGTGATAATTATTAGAGCTTATAAATGTATAAAAATCTTTATATTTTCTTTGTTTTTGGAAATATTTTATATTTTTATAGAATACTGAATTAACTCTTTTTGCTTTTAAATAATTTAACAATATTACCACACTATCATCTTGCTTGTGCTGTTTCTAATGAGAGATCTGTCGTCTCTCTTCTATTATTCCATATCAATGTTTTATTTTTTATCCTATTTTTAAAGTACTGTTTTGCAACAACTTGATTATGATATGCTTTTTAATATATATCTTCATGTTTATTGTTCTTGAAATTCACTGAGTTTCTGAATGTGTATGTTTATATTTTTACTCAATTTTGACTCCAGTTACACATATATTAAGCTGGTGAAGCTGTCCTACAGCTCACTGATTCTGTTTCATTTGTGTTGATTATCTTTCTCTCTGTATTTTATTTTGCATGAAATAAAAATGTCTGTATTGTCAGGTCAAATTTACCAGTCTTTTGCAAAGACAAGCTGTTACTGGAGTCTTAGGCAAGAGACCTAACTCTGGGGTTCCCAAAGAATCAAACACAGCTACTCACTCCAGAATACAAAGGGAAAAGGAATAGTGAAACTCAGGAAAGGAACTTTAATCAGTATATTAAGAATGCAAGTGAGATTAACTGTCTCAGTCCTGTCTTTGGAGCACTGGCATGAACTTTAGGTTTAAACAAAGGAAGAACTGGGGCAGGGCCAAAAGATATGTGTAATTAAACAATCTAGGTCAAACTGTGGTCTGGTTTATCATTTCCTGAATTCTGGTTCTGTGAGAAGGAATCTGCAAACAGGTCCTTATCTCTTGAGGGGCAATCTTCATTTGCTTGGCAGGATGTTTACCTGTCAGAGCTGTGATCCCTGAGGGGATAATTCTGTTCCCAGGAGACAATTGCTTCTCCTTAGGAGGGATGTTTCATCATGGAATGATGTGCCCACAAGTCTCTACTGTTCTTGGATGATGAAGGACAAGAATTGAAGACTTCTGGGGAGCCACTTCAGGAGTTAGAATGTTGTAAAAACTGGCAAGTGAATATCCCTGAAAATCTTGAAAATAACTTAATCTTATCTTGGTGTCCTCAGTCTTGAAGAAGGTTGAAATAGGTTAGGTAATTTAGGATTAATAAAACTTATACTAGCCGCCTACATGCAGAGCTGAGCAGGAATCTGATTCAAAGTAATAAAGAGACAGGAAATGAAGGCAGCAATGCCAAGCTTTATCCTGCTATCCTAGGCATCTGCAGCCCTGAGTGAAGAGTTAATGCAGCTTCTAATTTTGTTATATATTCTTCAGATAATTCCATTCAGTGTACTTGTAAACATCACTTGCATTGTAGTTTTTCTCCCTAAAAGTTTAGTTTTGGTCTTTTCTTTTTTAATCTACCACATCTTTTAAATGTTCAATATATGGAGTGCAATGATTTCAAAATTACTTTTCAGAATATGGAAAATAGTCATAGTAATTGTTCTAAGTGTTCATTCTAATATCTGTGCAACTTCTGAGACAGTCTTAAATGATTCAAATATTCCTAATTACAGGTCACATTTGTATCTTTCTTTGCATGCACAATAACTATAAGTCAGATATCAGATAATGTGAACTTTGCATTATTTGGTGCTGTACATTTTTTTATTCCAATAAATATTAAGACTTGAGATGAGACATTACATGGAACAGCCTCATTATTTCACATTTTGCCTATAATATCACTTAATGGATCCAGGAGGCTGTATTTAGTCAAGGATTGTTCTCCATTGCTGAAGGAAGACTTTTATTTGTCTTCTCTCCAATGTGCTTTGAATCTCAAAGTTTACCAATCTGGGTGATGAGAAGAGGCATTATTTCCAGTGATATGTAAGTGTGAAAGATAGCTAATCCACTCAAGTGATTCTCCTCTCCTCAGTTAGGTTCTTAACTCAAAGCACTTTAGGGTCTTTGACAGTCTTTAGAGTTCCAAGTCTGGGCATTCTAGAGAATGCTGGTCTAGCAGATTGGGCCAACTATTTCTTCCAGACTCTCAGCATACTCACCACAACTCAGAAAGTCTGCCAAGAACCTTGCCATACCAAAGCCTACACACCCTGTTGAAGCTATAATTTGGAGCAAAGTAGAGTTCCCATGATTGTTTCATATCTCTCAAGTCTTCTTGTCTGTCCTTCATTATTTTGATATGCAGTATTTTGCAACCATCAATTTGTATACTTTGTCCTTTTGTTTAGTTTTCCATATGGCAAGACATAGTCAATCCTTATTAGATTTTTCACAATTGTAGGTGCCTTCCTCCTGCAATAAGTCAATCATTACTATACCTCTGGCTATAGGATTCTAGTTTGAAACATTAAGGCGAATGAGGATCAATGTGAATTAAATTAAAAAGACAGACAATGGCACTGGCATTTGTAACAGGAAAGAGAAAGTCAGAATTGCTCTAGGCACAGTGGTTTAGTCTTGACTACATGTCAATAAACAAAGATTTAAGACAGATCTAAAAGAAAAGACAATATCAATGTCAAATACTTATAATGTTCTCATTTTATACTTATTTTAAAAGTCTTTTTACAATTATAAGGTCATAAATTATCTTATACACGTTGAAATTAATTCATGAATGATTTCATAAATATCTTGACATTCTGATTTTTCTGAATCATATTTTGATTCAGAGTCATGGATATCTTAACCCTCTGTGTCATGAAGACAGATGATAAAGAAACATTTTTTTTAAATACAAGAGGCTATAGCATTGTTACCAAGCCAGGGTCATTTTGCTTGTTGCCCGGTATGCCGGTCACTGAAGCAATTAGTTTTACTGAAGAGAAAGACTATGCACGAGGTGGCCAAATGTGGGGACAGAGAGCAAGTGTCAAATCCAACTCCCCCCAAGAGAGATTTTAGCCATATTTATTGGATAAAGAAGGGATTTATAGCATGGGAATGGTGATTGGAGGCAAAGTAAATCGTTGTCTGCACATATGTAATCAAATTTTATAGCTCTTAATAAGACATGTGTTCCGAAAATGGTGGGTGGCATTAGCATTATCTGAGGGCAGTTTATGTCCTCCTGACATCAAAGAAATCACACATGGGACATCTGCAGGAACCCAAGTGAAGGGTCAGTGATTTCAATAAAAGCGACCTTCGAGTCCATGAAAAGTAACCTAGGTAACTGTTATCACCATGACCCACACCTCAGAGGTGTTATCTACAGCAATGCTAGTGGGAGATTTATGTAACACAGTATTTCTTAGCTGTGTGACCTCCAAAGTTGGTGACTTTTAAAGTTAACTAAAAGAAAGTGAAACTAGTAGGTTTATCTAGGTTTTTGCTTAGTTTTATGATTGTGTGATTTCCTATTGATAAATATTGAATAAGTTTTGATGCAAGTCATCTCCCAGAAGATGATAGAAATTTCAGGACATGTTCATTCATGTGCAGACAATGAAAACCATGTCATGGTTCTACAAGGCTAGCAGCCATTGTTATAAATTTTGAAAAAAAATTCACAAAATAATATTGACAATATGTGGTAAACAATACAGATTTGAAGATATTTGTCCAGAGAAACATATTAATAGGTTTGAATATTGGAAGACAAGAATATTTCACTTGGTCTAAGAGGGCAAATTTATCCAGAAGGAAAGATGAGGTGCAGATGAGATGAGAAGCAGAATGGTCCATCAGAGGATCTTCGCAGTGGTTGAGAATGGGGAGGCCAGAGAAAAGGTTAAGGAGGAAGTCAAGGTCCATGTCCTGCCTTAAGAACAGAAAGAAGTTAAAGAAACAGGTTACTGTTGAATTCCTCCTCAGATTGAAAAGCGAGTATAATGAAGACTACCTTCTGTCTCACTCTTTGTTCACTACTTGTGTTGTATTCACAGTACAATAAACAGTTTTCATATTCTCTGAGATTTCAGACCAGTGAGGCCCAGGACAGGACATGAGAGGAGGCCAGTGGTTCTGAAGCACAGGAGAGACAGGTAGGTCAGAGCTAAGGGGACTGGGCAGGTGAGAGGCAGCAGGTCAGGAAGTGATGCAGGAGATGCAGCTCAGAGAGGAATGCATCCTGTGCTGTGGAATTTTCAATGTCTGGGTCTTGTACCTTGAAATATGACGCCAGCCTATGAAGTCTGCTTGTCAGGAAAACAATCAGTAAAATGGTCCCTGCCAGGTGGAGTTAAGTATTAGGAGGAGGGGTTGGGTTTGGGGAAGAGCCACGGTAGAGAGGGATAGAGAGAACCGCCCCGCTGGTAGACTAGCAGGTTCAGAGACTTTGGACGTTCTTGTTTTCCTCCCTTTTCCCTTCGCTCAGATCCCTACCCTACTTGGAGTATAGGCTCCTTTCCCCCAAACATTTTACAGGTTTGTCTGGATCAGAAATTCAAAGTTGCCAGCTCACAGCGCCACCTGGTGTCCATACATAGGAGGCTGAGAACAACCTAACGGGAAGCTTCCTATAGGTTGTCTGCAGTTGCGCAGAGAAGAGACCCAGCTGTAGTACAAGGCAAGGCGGGCCGCGCTTGCAGCGGGTGTGCACTGCGAGTGGCGGGCTGTGCGGCGGAGGGATAAGTGGGGGGATGCGGGGAGAGTGGGGGGAATGCCTGGACGCGGGTCACTGGAGCAGGAGGTGGAGACGTGGGGTTAGTGGAGCAGGAGGTGGGAACGTGGGACTGAGCTGGGCTGTGGAGGGTGTTCTCTGCATATATACACAAGCTGAAAGGTCTGCATCTCTAGTCCTTTTATGCTGTCTGTGATAGTCTCATATACTCATTATGACTTTCCCATGTGTCTCACATCCTAACACGCATTTTGACATGCTTCTATTGTATGGCATACCCTGCCTGTGTTCTATATGTAGGAACACTATAGCTACCTTTATTTCTTTTTGGTAGATTATTCATATTTAAAGTATTGGTCATAGTAAACAAAGGAAAATATCACATGTTAGTATGCCTTTAGCTAATTATTCCTAAACAATATTTTCTCATTTAATGGGAGAGTCACCTCTGCATCCCCTCATGCAAAGATTCAGTTTGGGTGTTTATGCTGTTGCTGTTGTTGTTCTGTTTTAATTTTAGATACTTCTATTTTGTGTATATTGTTAAGTCACTGATATTCATTTTGAAAATACAGTGGTGGTATCTATTATTTTGTTTTGCTGTCTTTACAGTATTATATCTTTTCTTCTGCTTACTTTGTATTTAATAGGCTCTTTTTTAAGTTTCAAAAGGTAGAAATTACATATAGTTCTTTCTTCTTTTCTAAAATATGCAATCAATATTTAACTGTTTTTGAACTTTCTAACACTATAAGATGCTCCAGTTTAATTGTATTTATTACCTGCCTAAGCCTAGGACCATTCATTTATTTACTGAATCCTAATTGATTTTGTTGGAGGGTGTTATTAGAATGGAAGACCTGGGCACCAAGTGTACTGTTATTATTTTTTCTCTGTCACCTTTTCAGCTAAGGCTATAAATATTGGTTTATATATTCTTTTCCACAGGTTTTCCAATTTCAGCTCTTACCTTTGGTAAATGATTCATTTTCAGTCTTCTATGTATGCAGTGTGGAGGAGAAGTTCAATTTACATGTGATATCCACTTGTTCTAACATTTTTAAAAAATATTTTTCTTATTGAATATTTTGGACATAATGTAAAATCAGTTGACTCTACATATAAAATTAACTTTTGGACACTGAAGGCTATTTCACTAATCTAGATGTCTTTTACCAGTACTACAATATCTATATTGCTGTTATTTTGCAGTAAGTTTTAAAATCCAGAAGTATGGGTTGAGTACTCCAACTATGTTTTTATATTTTAACACTGTTTGGGCTATACTGTATATCTTTCATAAAGATATAAAATTTATCCACATAAATTTTAGAATCACCTTGTGCATTACTACAAAAGAAGAAAGATGGGCTTTTGCTAGGAATTGCACTGAATTTCTAAATTTCTTTCAAATATATTGGCTTCTTTAACCATATTACGTCTTCTGATCAATGAACCTGGGGCACTTTTAAATTTATTTAGGTCCTGTTTATTTATTACTTTTTAAAAACTTTTGGTGTACATATCTTACACTTATTTTCTTAAATATATTCCTAAGTGTTTTATTTTGATGCTAGTTTATTTACATATGTTTTTATTTATTATTTTGACACAGGCTTTTTATGTATTGCTCAGGCTGGTCTCACATTCACATGCTCAAGT
Organism: Xerus rutilus; assembly: GCA_028644305.1. Classification (NCBI taxonomy): domain Eukaryota; kingdom Metazoa; phylum Chordata; class Mammalia; order Rodentia; family Sciuridae; genus Xerus; species Xerus rutilus. The sequence continues at coordinate 113,947,865 of CM053401.1, read as the reverse complement.
GATCTTCTCTGTTCATCCTCCCAACTAGCTGGGAGCACAAGTGTGTACCATATACCTTGCTGATATTATTTTAAATATTTTGATTTTCATTGGTTGATTGTTAATTACTTTTGTGTAGAAAAACAATAGAGTTTTTATATTGATTATATATATTTCAACTTTGCTGAACTCATTTTTGGTTCCAATCATATGTTTTGTAGATTACTTAGGATTTTTCTATCTATAAGATTATGTATGTCTTTTGCATATATAGACATACATATCTATAAGATTATGTACGTCTTTTGCATCTAAAGTAGATGTAGTTTGGCTTGTTTCCATATGGAAAAGTTGCATAAGAAATATAAGATACCTTATGGTTATTTTTCCTCTGTAGTATCCCTGATGACTACTTCCAGGACAATATTGAGTAGCAGTGGCCACAATGGACATCTTTGTCTGATTTCTGATCTTGGGGAAAGTACTGAACCTTTCAAGACAAACCTATGATGTTATGTGAGTGTTTTGAATGCCCTTTTTAGGTTCAGAAGGTTCTTCTGTGTACCAAATCTGTTGAGTGAGTTTTTATCAAGAATGAGTTTTGTATTTATCAAATATTTTCTCTTCATCTTTTGAGAAAAACATGCAATATTGCCCTTTATTCTATTAAGTAGCATGTTACATCCTGCATTCTTGGATCACTTTTCCTTTGCCATACTATGTAATGCTTTTTTTAATAAGATTTTTTAAACATTTATTTTATTTATTTATGTATTTTGTATGTGGTGCTGAGGATTGAACCCAGTGCCTCACGTGTGCAAGGTAAGCACTCTACCACTGAGCCACAACCCCAGCCCCCTATGTAATGCTTTTTATATTTTCCTGGAATTCATTAATTAATATTTCCTTGAATATTTGCCTGTATTTTCAAAAGGCAATTAGTGCATAATTTTCTTTTCTAAAATTTTTCATTGGTGCATCGTAATTATACATAATAATTATGTATAATTACTTTCTTTTACATGTTTGCATGTGCACACAATAACAATATAATTAGGCCAATATTGTTCCCCAGTACCACCTCTTTCCCTCTCCTTCTCCTTCCCTCTTGTCCCTTCCTCTGCTTTCCTGGTCTCCCTTCTGTTTTCAGGAGATCCCCATCCAACCGCCACCACTTGTTTTTTCCTTTATTTTACTCTCTAGCTTCCACATATGATAGAAAATATAGAACCTTGGCTTTTGTACTTTGGCTTATTTTGCTTAACATAATACCTCAATTTCCAACCATTTTCCATCAAATTACATAATTTCATTTTTTATGGCCAAGTAAAACTCCAGTTTGTATATATACCATATTTTCTTTATGTATTCATCCACAATAAATACTTAGGCTGTTTCCATAATATGGCTATTATTTATTGTGCTGCTATAAACATGAGTATATTTGTATCACTACAGTGTGCTGACTTAATTCTTTAGGATAAATAGAGAGGTGGTATAGCTAGGTAATATGATGTTTCCATTCCTAGTCTTTTAAAAAACCTCCATGCTGATTTCCATAGTGGTTGTACTAATTTATAACCCCACTAACAGTGTAAAAGTGTACCTTTCCACCCGTAGCTTCTCCAGAATTATTTTTTTTTATTCTTGATAGCTGGTGTTCTAAGAAGAGATGAAACTTCAGTGTAATTTTGATTTGCATTTCAAGGAAATGCAAACAATGAATTGCTAACAATGTTGAACATTTTTCATGTTTTCTGGCCATTCGTATTTCTTCTGTGGAGAAGTTCTGTTTAGTTCATCTGCCCACTTATTGATTGAGTTATTTGGATATTTAGTGGTAAGTTTTTGCATACTTTAGATATTCTGAACATTAATCCTATATCAGATTAGCTAATAATGGTTTTCACCCATTTCATAGCTTCTATTTTCATGCTTTTAGTTGTTTCTTTTGCTGTGCAGAAGCTTTGTAATTTGATGCCATCTCATGTCATCAAATTAATATTTCCTGAGCTTTAGGAATCCTATTGAACCCATTGCCTGGATCTATACAGTGTTGACTCTAGTCATTTTCTTCTGGCAGTTGCAAAGTTTCTAGTCTAATTCTTAGGTCATGTTTGATCTGTAATTTTATTTTCTTGTAATATCTTTGTATGATTTGAGTATCAGAAGTAAACTAGCCTCAGGATGAGTTGGGAAGTGTTTTTCTCCTCTTTTTTTTGTTCTTTTTCCCCCAAAACATTTGTAAAGGAATGTTACTATTATTTAAATTTTTAGAATCATTTTTCAGTGAAATCATCTTGGCGTGGAACTGAATCCTAGTGTCAACCACATCAGCGTGGAAGGGGTTTCTTCCCAGCAGAGCCTTCAATTCAGACCTCAGCCTTGGCCATGTTCTTCATCTGCATTCCATACAAGAGAAATTGTGAGTAATATATGTGAAGTTTTGAGCCACTAAGCTATGTGGCAATTAATCATGAAATAACAAGTAATTAATACACCCAACAGTAAACCTAATATGATATTCTAGATCAGGTTCTCAAGTAGAAACAATAAATGACATTAGTAGAAAGCTGGTAAAATGAGAAGAAATTTCTTAGTTCGGTTTAAGAGTCAATTTCAGTTTACATAAACATACTGTGGTTATGTAAGGTGTTTAGATTACAGGAAGCTAAATGTACATGAAACTCTCTGTATCACCTTGAAGCTCTCCATAAAAATAAAATTATCTCAATATAATATAGTTTAACAAGGTATTAATTTGATGCAACTGCATCCTCAAACACACACACACATACACACATCCCGACACCTCAGGAGCTGAATATACACATTGAGAGAATATTAGAGTAGCTTTCATGATTATCCACTATTTCAAACCCAGGTGCACCTGCTTCATTAAAACCCCCTCAGAACTGCAGGAACCCTCCTCCTCTTTCTTATCCCCCATTAACAGTCAAAAGTTTGTGTGTCAGTGACCACTTCTTCAAAGATAAATCCCTTTACCTCACATCTCTCAAACCATTGTTCTCAGACATTTTCTGAAAGAGATCTGAAGGCTCCCTCTAAAGCCTTTTGAGGAAATATGATTTGGGGAAGCCATGTGTGTTAGTCAGTTTTCCATTATTGCAATAAAATACCTGAGATAAACAGAAACTTATAAAGAGAAAAAGAGTTTTTTATTTTTTTGCTCACATTTTTGGAGGTTTTAGTTCATGATGGTTTTACCTCACTGCTTTTGGGCCTGTGGTGCAGCAGCACTTCATGGCAGGAGCATGTGGTGGAGCAGAGCTGTCCTCCTCATGGCCCAGACATGAAAAGAAAAAAATAGGAAGAAACTGGAATCCCAAAATCTCAAAACTGCAAGGGTACACCTTTAGTGACCTAAAACCTCCCAATAGGTCCCACCTTTTAAAGTTTCCACTTACCTCCCAATAGTGCTAGTTTGAGGATAAAGTCCTTGTTATGGTTTAGATATGTGGTATCTCCAAAAAGCTCATGTGCAAGACAATGCAAGATAGATTAGAGGTGAAATGAATGGGTTTTAAGAACCTTAACCTAATCAGTGCATTAATCTGCTGATTGATAGAGATTTATTTGGTGGTAACTGTAGGCAAATAGGATGTGACTGGAGTAGGAGGGTCATTGGGGGCATAAATTTGTCTTTGTTGAGCAAAGCTCTCACTCTGCTTCTTAGTGGCCATGTCCTGAGCCACTTTTACCCACCACACTCTCCTACTGTAATGTTCTGCCTCACCTCAAGCCCTGAGGAATGAAGTCTGCTATCTATGGACTGAAACTTATGAAACTATGAGCGCCCAAATAATATTTTCCTCCTCTAATTGTCCCTTGAAGGTCTTTTGGTCACAGAAGCCAAGAAGATGACTAAAGCAGAAATGTTACAGCTGAGATGTGAGGTATTCCTCAAAATCTCATGTGTGAGATCATATAAGAGGGTTTACAGGTGAAATGATTGGGTTATGATATCCTTAAATTTATCAGTGCATTAATTCACTGATAGGGATTAACTGGATTAATCAACTAATAGTGTGGTAAGGTGTGACTGGAAGAGGTGGGTGGATGGGTGCATGCCTTTGGGGTTTATATTTTGTCTTTGTTGAGTGGAGCACTCTCTCTCTATTTCCTGGTACCTATTCCAAGCTGCTTTCCTCCACATACTCTTCCACCATGATGTCCTACTGCATCTTGTGTCCTGAGGAATGGAGTTGTCCATCTGTGGACTGAGATCTCTGAAACTGTGAGTCCCCAAATAAACGTTTCCTCTTCTAATTGTTCATATCAGCTCTTTTGGTCACAGAAGTAAAACAGCTGATTAAAATAGCCCTTAACGCATGGAATGCATAGGTTTTTGGGAGACAATCCAGAACCAAAGTATAGCACCTTGGTTGAAAACTGTCAGTGACAGGGACCCTAAGTAATCTTTTTGCATTCATCAGAGTGTTTCCTTAACTCAGGGCTTCCTTATTTAAGTTTTCAAAAGACAATTTACTATACCTTTAATTATTTGAAAAATTCCTCTAATAATTATTATTTTTATTCCGTAGACTTCATCAAGAATTCTTTTGGGACCATGTAGCCTATCGTCATTCACATTTTGAAATTATGTTACTTATTGCCAAACCCAAACACCACTGAAAAAGTATTGTTCTGGTAGTGGACTATATGCAAAAAAATATGTTATCATGGTGGTTTAGACTAATCCTTGCTTATGAATACATTGAAGTGACCATTTATATAAAATATTTTTGTCCAGTAAAGGCAATGAGTAATTTGGAATGTGTTGTACACAGGTGAAGAAATCCTGGTTCAAAGTGAAAAAAAAAAACTTAGAGGATGGAACACATCTGCAGCCCCCATGCAGTGATCTAATAAATGGACACAAGATAAATGATGGCTGCACATGTGCTGAATAAACAAAGACTCCACAGCAGGAGGACTGCCCACTCATTCCACATAGCTCCCTGTGCACAGCTCTCTGCTGGCAGCACCAGGGCTGTGTCCAGTAACCATGTCCTCAAAGCTACAAAGCAGTGGGAATATACCCTGCACATTATGGATATACAGAGTCAGCACTCTCTATTTTGTATTCTGTAATCATGGGACATGTTCTCTGCTGTGTCCAGTAACCATGTCCTCAAAGCTACAAAGCAGTGGGAATATACCCTGCACATTATGGATATACAGAGTCAGCACTCTCTATTTTGTATTCTGTAATCATGGGACATGTTCTCTATCCTACACATGCATAACTTCAGTGAGAAAACCAGCTGTTGTGCATGGAGATCTGGAGTGAGTGACACAGCTGACCTAGACCACATTTCTCACATTTGAAATCAGGATAGCAGATATTTATGTGCTTTTATTTTGGACATTTGTAATTCAAGAAACATTCTCAACCCTCTAAGCTTATACTTTATTCTTTGAAAAGGGACAGGCATACTCAAAATCCACATGAACCTGTGGAGGTGCATTTCATTTTAACTGTAGTTCTTATAATAGGTAATTGACTTAATCCTCGCTACTTCTTAACTCCAATGTGTATGTTATAATCTATAATGATGCCTGCTGTAAATTTAATATTTTGCCAGACAACCCCCAAGCACACAGAGTGCAATTTTATGAAAGGCCCTATATAGATCTGGACAAAGAATGATCCATCTAAAAGTGACAGCTGAGTGCTGAGCACTCAATGAGCTGAGTGCTCAGGGTTAAGAGAGGACAGCTGATAGACACAGAACTATATTAACATAATGTTAGAGGCACAGAAGTCACAGTATTGAGCATCAAGTCTCCAAACATGATTTTTTTTTTTGGTACCAGGGATTGAATTCAGGGGTACTTGACCACTGAGCCACATCCTCAGCCCTATTTTGTGTTTTATTTAGAAACAGGGTCTCACAGAATTGCTTAGTGCCTCGCCATTGCTGAGGCTGGCTTTGAATTCGCGATTCTCCTGTCCCAGCCTCCCAAAGTGCTGGGATTACAGGCGTGCACCACCACGCTCGGCTCAAACATGACTTTTTAATAGCATGGAAGGTATCATTTCCCACAGCCAACTGTGAGCAGACTTCACAGAGGCTAACCTGGCCACCAGAATGGTGCCATTGCAAACATTCCAGGCAGACCACATCATGAGGCAAGAAACAAACACCCTGTCTCTATACTCATTGAAATAAATGAGGGTGTCCAATAAACACGTGGGTCAAGTATTTGAAATCAGACATGCTCTTAACTTTATTCAGCCCTCCTGATGCTGAATTAATAGATGCACATTTCAGTCAAAATATTAAATTATGAATAGAATTTCTTCCTTATTCAGTATACTCATTAGGGAACACAGCCAAGTCCATCTAATTTATAAGTGTCCACCAGATATGGTGGCACACACCTGTAATCCCAATGTCTTGGGAGGCTGAGGCAGGAGAATTGCAAGTTCAAGGACAGCCTCAGAAATGATGAGGCCAGTTTAAGCAACGTAGCAGGACACTGCCTCAAAATGAAAATTTAAAAAGGGCTGGGAATATATCTCAGTAGTTAAACACCCTGGGTTCAATCCCTAGTACCCAAAAAAAGCAATTTGCAAGTGCCCAAAGTCAAAGTTCATAGTAGCAAGTGGACAGAGTAACACATTTTATGAAACCATAATGCACCTACTTCTGCATTGACTGATAAAGTATTTTGTATGACCAACATCCATTTGATCATAAAGATTAATAGGGAAGAAGATAAAATTAGATGACTAAATTTGCAATGCATCTTCTAGGGAGCATTGCTTATATTTCCAAGAGTAGAGCAGAAATTCTCAACATAAACATTCTTCCAAGTCTTTAGAAAGCCTTCATTTTGGTACACACTTTCAAAGAGTGCTTTACCATTTCTCTTATTTCTCAATGGATTTATTTAACATAGCTCATAAAATTACTTCCATTTATATTATTTTTTATTTGTTATTTGGTCTTAGAGTTTGTCTTTGAATAAACTCAAACTCTGATATGACAAGACTTTAGGAAATTTGAGGGTGGATATCTATAATATGCCTTTTATGGAATGCTTCTTTATCCTGATGGATGGCCTAATGCCTTGAATATCTGATCAGTAAGAAATTGTCCCTCTTTCAGGAAACTTGTTTATACTGGCAAACTCCCGTGTGACTCTTATCTGACCTGCGTCTGTCCATTAATTCCTACCAACATATACACTCTCTAGCAGAGCCCTGACCAGGAAAGAACTTAGTGAAAGCTGTGTTCAGGGATATTGTCAAGTGAGACATAGTGGTGGCAACTCAATAAAGCACATGAAATAACAACAGCACTGTATCACTTAGAGATCCCAGAGAGAAAAGTGCAGCATACCCCACAGGCCTAAGGGTATAGAGGGAGCTGACCAGAAAAGCAGCTGGTGCAGGGATAGAGAAATGGAGAGGTGGTTATCTGATTACTAAGGCCTTATTGAGGTTCAGGATACAACCCAACAGGCTTCCGTAGAGTGATTCTAATTTCTACAAGCAAGCAGACTTACAGCAGTTCACACCATGACTAAGAGTTAGCTCCCTGTTTTTGTACAGTTTATCAGGCAAGAGAGAGTCAGTGGGGCAAATCAAGTGCTTTATCTGTCCCATAGGGATTTTGTCACTAGGGAGTATATACATTAGTTTGTCAGTGGTATTATTTCATGATTATGTAAAATAATAAATGAATGGACCAAATAGAGGAACTTGGAGGAGGCAGAGAACTGGACACTGTATCAAAGTTTACTATGCCTTGCTTCTGGTACAAGTAAGTTAAACCAATATTCAAATGGATGCGGACACAACCTATAATTATGGGAGTTCACTATAGCATATAAATAGTAATTATAATATTCCACAAATTGCTCTAATAGCTAGTTATATGGTAAGTGGAGTTGACCAGCTTTTATAATACAGTATTTAAACAGTTTTCCTCAATAATAAAACCAAAACACAACAGTTGAGCCACCACGATTTTACTTGTGAAAGGGCAGTCATGTAGAAAAACAGACTATTCCATTAATAATTGTTTGCACATTCATACATCTTTAAAACAGAGATTCATCTTAAAATTGATAGTGTAAAAACACTATTGACCAGAAGGCAGTAATATGATCATTTTCATATGTACACACACAAAAAAACCCATTTATTGACACTTTACAATGATACATACACTAGGAAATACAATGATATCAACACTAGGAGAGAGGCTGTCAGTGGCTTGGAAAGATGATCTCATAAGGAATAGTATGGGACTTTCTTAAGAAATTCTGCACCACCAAATCTTCATGTTAGCATGAAGGATGATAATGGGGAAATCTTGTACAAGATGTGATGAAAATGGTTTAGGAGAGTTTACTCTGAAAGGAAGATAGTTCAGAATACTTTTGTTCATGTGTTTGTTTCTACTTTCCTTCTTTCTTTGTTGGTTCTTTGTAGTTATACATGACAGTACATTCCATATTTATATAATTATACAAGCACAGAATATATCTTATTCTAATTAGGACCCCATTTTCATGTATGTACATGATGGTGAGACTCACTGTGGTGTATTTATATATGTACATAGGAAAGTTATATCAGATTCATTCCACTGTCTTCTCATGAAATCATAGCAGTGACATAAGACAACTTTTTATATATGTTGAAGTATTAGCTAAAAATCTAAGTGATAGAAAATATCTGTTATAGTTTATCAGTGGTATTATTTCATGGTTATGTAAAATAATAAAGCATCTTAAAATAGGCGCAAATGATGCATCTTTCAAAAACATCAGTCAGTGGTTATTACCTGCTGTTAGTCTACAGGCTTTATGTTTGATTGATTTATTCAGTTCTCAATCTCAAGAGGCAGGTACTATTCCTGCTCCCTTGGTCCAGGTCTGAATTTAACCTCAAACTCTGCAAGAAAGGAATAGAATGATCTTAAGCCCAACTCTGTCTGTCTCCAGAGCCTTTGCTCATGTTGACTGTATTATGCTATCTTATTCCTATTTGGAACCTACTTTCTAGGTCTACTCTAAGATATTTTACCTTATCCCATAGAAATGAAGTTATATTCACAAGATAAGTTGTTTGTTTGTTTTGTTTTGTTTTTGGTACTGGAGATTGAACTCAGGGGCACTTGACCACTGAGCCACATCCTCAGCCCTATTTTGTGTTTTATGTAGAGACAGGGTCTCACTGAGTTGCTTAGCGCGTCACCATTGCTGGGGATGGCTTTGAACTCACGATTCTCCTGTCTCAGCCTCCCTAAATGCTGGGATTATAGGCTTGCCCCACCACGCCGGGCAAGATGTTTTAATATTGTATTATTTTATCTTTTCCATTGGTTTACTTCTCTCTTTGTACAAATACTGCCATAGTCAGAGAGACTTTACTTACTCCACAATTTTTTTATCCAAAATCTGTTATCTTAATCACAGTGTTATTTTATAATAAATAAAGAGTAAAACAGTGCATTTTTGCATGTACTCCAATATTCTGAGCTGTACCTTAAGTGAAGAGAAAGGCTTAGAACTTTTGAATATCACTATTGGCGCTTAACATTCCTAATGTTCCTGTGTCTTAGGCAACATACTTTCTCCTTTTTTCCTTTTCCTTTTTAGTGAGTTATATTGATTCCTCACCTACTCTTTTTTTCTTCCCTTACATTTTTGGAGTCTTGTAAACATTCTACTGCCTGGGCAATATCTAGAAGGGCAGGAACCTGTATAGGCACTGTCACACTTTCCAGCTGAAGCCCAGAGGATCCAGTGGGTGTGTCCTTTCCAGTTTATGCACACAAAAGCACAGCTGAGCTGGGCCTCTCTGTGGGGTCTGCATAGGCAAGTGCAGCTGTTCTTACCCTCCCTCTGTAGTTAAACATGGAATTCAGATTATTTGTTAAACAAGTGGCACTACAAAAAATACTCGGCTTGCTGAACAACAGCACATTACTGCTTCAGGCCTTGCCTTGTCATGTTTATCCTTGCTTTGTATGCTAACAGCATACGTTCACACTTGCACATATATTTTCATGTTTGGTCACATAAATACTGTCTACAACTAAACTGTATTTTTTGTGTTGCGAATTATTATTTTTTATTCCTGTGTTTAAAAATGCATTCTTTTTTAAAAATTTTTTTAGTTGTTGATGGATCTTTATTTTATTCATTTATCATGTATATGTGGTACTGAGGATCTAACCCAGTGCCTCACACATGCTAGGCAAGTACTCCACCACTGAACTATAGCCCAGCCTCTAAAAATGCATTCTTAACCATTTTTCCAAGATTCCTTTAAAATATTTTCATCTTTTCAAACTTCTGTCATTGCTTAATTGAATGAGAATATCAGTTTACTTGGGGAGACAGATGTTATGCATTATCTATTTTAATTGTTCAGAAACTTCCTCTAAATATGGTTGATTGGAAATGAGAAGGATGGTGACTTTTCTAAGAAAAACAAGGAAAATGTGTTCAGAGTCTCATGCTTTAAAATATCTGAAGATGGTTCTATTATGTGGCTAAATATTTTTAAATTATAAAATGTTCACAAGAACAATAATGTGGACTTGACAGTGAGACTCCCTGCATACAGAGGCACACCACTTAGTTACTGTATATATGCACACTTCATAATATTGTCTGTTTTTCTCCTTATTCAAAAACTATAGGTATTGGCTGGAGTCCCTGATTGCCTCCTCATGTTTGTGTAAGTCTGCATGACATTTTCTTGTATGGATGGCCTATAATATAGTTATATATTATTTTCTTACTCTTTGATGAGTGAATAATAAAATTGTTTGCAGTGATATAAAAATGTCACTCAGAAATATGTACATATATCTCCAGGCAGCATCTATTTTGTACTGTTGTATTATAAATAGGGACTTATTTTCTTTGCCAACTTGTATATTATTTCAAAAATGTTTACATTTTTGTGTCTCTTAAAGATGATACTTTACACTGACTTTCTTAATAAATTAAAAAAATAGTTGTAATTGGACACAATAACTTTATTTTATTCATCTATTTATTATTATGTGCTGTTGAGATCGAACCCAGTGCCTTACACATACTAGGCAAGCACTGTACCACTAAGCTATAATCTCAGACCAACTTTGTCAATAATTGACTTACATTCCTATTATTAAGCTTTCTGTTCATGTACATTGTTTTAGGCTGAACCTTTGACACTCCTCTGACAGTCTCTATGTGAATAGATGCTGTGTGTTCTGGCTTGTAAAGATGGTATTCCTCAACACAGATTGAACATGGATTTCCTCACCTCTCATAACCAATAGAAGCAAAAGCAAGATGAGGACAGAAAAATTCATGGATCTAGTAAGCAGATCAGTATTTACTTAGAGCCTGCAATGTAGATGGTACTAGTGTAAGCTTTCCAGTGTTAAGATGGGCACATTCTCTAGTGAAGGAGGATTCCCACAGGTACATCTCTGAGACTCAAGAGCATGCATCTACTATGAAATTAATCTAAACAGTTTAGATTTGTCTAAATTATTCTTGCAGGGGGTAGTATTTGTTAAAAAAGTATGTGATATTGGCAATAACCAGATCAAGAATATTGACACTTTGTGTATGTTCTCATGCCAAGACAAATATGGAGCATTTTAAAATTTTTGGAAGTTAATGCTACCATCAGGGGTTCTGGGTTTTTATACTGTATTCATATCTCAAGACTAGATATTTTCTTTTGCCAAAAAAGAACACTGATCTTGATTTTTATTGTTATTATAGCCTGGCAACATTATCTATAATTTTACTGCGTATAAAAAGGAATCCTGTAAATCTTGTACTCTGTAAAAAGTACATAGACTGTGACATCTATGTAGGTCAGAGGCAAGATGATTCCAAAATTTAAAGTAAGCTGGAGAGGAGATGGGTGTGTAGCTCAGTAGTAGAGCATTTGCCTTCTATGTGCAAGGCCCTGTGTTTGATCTCCAGTACTGCCAAAAATAAATAAATAAATAAAATAAACTGGAAATTCTCTGGAGAAACAGAGGAAGTGAGAAATAAACCTATTTTTATCTCTTAATAATGTGTTAGTCAATTATTCATTTCTATGATCAAAGTACCTGAGAATAAGTACTTAGGGAAGGAAAAGTTTGTGTTCATAGTTTCAGAAGTTTAGTGCATGGTCAGACTGCTCCATTGTTCTGGGCCTGAGGCAATACAAAACATCATGGCAGAAAGGCATGGTGGAGGAGAGCTGCTAAGCTCAAAATAGCTGGGTATCAGGGAGAGAGAGACAGAGGGATAAGTCAGGAGCAATATATAATCCAAGGCCATAGCCTCCCTCCCCATGACCTACTTCCTTCAGCCATAACCCACCTATCTATAGTTACCACCAAATAATCCATCCAGATTAATTGAATAGATTAATCTAATGAGGTTTTAGCTCTCATAATCTAAGCATTTCACCTGTGAACATTCCTGTAGTGCCTAATACATGAGCTTTCCTCGAGATGCCTCATATCCAAATTATAACAAATTATAATTGTGTTCTACTCTTAGAAATAGGAATCCCTATTTAATTTAATTTATAACAGTAATTATCAACCACATGTAATAAAAAATCATAAGAAATGAGGTTTGGTGTCTATGAGGTATGATTCAACCTATGTAAATACATTACTTCCTGCATTTGTAAGGTAGTCATGGGTTTATTGTAAGATGTCTACATCATGCAAGGATGTCTGTGAATTTCAGTTATTAATAAGTTGAAAATGTTGAAGGCAAATTTGTGTTTTAATTTATGGTTATTTTTAGTTATAAATAACATTTGGATTCATTTTGATATACTTATAAAAACACGGAATATAATTTGCTCTAATTGAGTCCTTGATATTTCCCCTTTTCTCTCTTCCCCTCTGCCCCTGTTCCCTTCCTTCCACTCTACTAATCTTTCTGCTATCTACTTTTATTTTATTTTTTTAGTTAGTATCTTGTGACTATACATGATGGTAAGATTCACTGTAGCATATTCCTATATGTACGTAGGAGTATTAGTTCATTTAAATGGCTTCTTGTTTTATATCTGTCTTTTTCTTCTGGTCTGCTTCCAAAATTTCATAAGTGTAATGAGGGTATCTGTCAACCTTGTCTGCACGGGAACTGGCATGAACTAACACACACCACTTTGTCTCTTACTGTAGGATTTAGGGGATGACTTGAGGAAGTTGGGGCACTTATTTCCCAGAACTTCAGCTTCATCTGCCAACTCAGAAGTCTGTCAAGATCCTTACTATAGACCATATTTGGAACTCTCTGGCAGGAGTAAGCTACTTCTCTGGGGCAGTATTGGAACTCTGGCATTGTGTCACAGCCCTTAGATCTCACTCTCCGTAATTGTTTAATACATAATGTCTTGAAAGCGCTGTGTCATGTGTGTGACCATTGTTTACTTTTATTTGTAGTGCAGCATATCTAAACCCTACAATTTTTTTCCACAACATCTTGATTCATTTCACCTACAATTACTCAGCCATTACTATAACCCTGGCTGTATAGTTCTGGTCAGCAACATGAAGGTAAATAAGTAACCATGTAAGAGAATCTCAGAAAATGATAGAGTAATCATATGGAATTTGAATCACTACAGGGAAGGTCAGAATTGGTATAAGTATAGGTTTGTAGGTGTATGAATTAAGGATGTATAACTTATAGCAATGAATCTAACATTTAAAATAAACCCAAGGGTCTGGTGTTGTAGCTCAGTGGTAGAGCACTTGCCTAGCATGTATGAGGCACTGGTTTCAATTCTCAACACCACATATAAATAAATCAAAGATTCATTGACAACTAAATATATATATTTATGTGTATATACATATACACACACACAAAAGAAATGATAATATCTCTGATAATTCCACTATTATACACATGAAAAACTCATTTTATAGCATAAAAAGTCCTTATCCTTTTAAAGACATAAATTTTATTTACATAAAAACAAAAAGCAATTAAAATTAATTTGTAATAGAAATCCCAAGTATCTTAATATTCTCTTTCTGAAAGTTATACAGCACATTTTAATCCAGAGTTATGAATATTTTTACATCACCCCATGTGGCATGAAGACAGATGGCAATGAAACATAGTTGTGCCATTGTGTAATTTCCATTCTGCAAACTTTGATTCAAATGATCCACTAAATTGTGACAACAAATGATTTCAGGCAAGCTCTTCCATGTTCAAACAAAGAAAGCCATGTCATGACTACCTCTAGACCTGCAACAATTGTGATAAAATTTGAACAAAAATGCATATATATACCAAGAATGGTCAAATAGTGTAAGTAATAAGTACTTGGAAATATTTATCAAGGGAGCTATGTTAATGGAGTAGAATCTTAGGAAACAAGAATTTTCTTGGATTGCGAGTTCAAAATTGCCAAAAAGGTCAGAAGAGATACAAGTGAGATAAGAAGCAGCATGGGTCTTCACTGTGGTGTGAGGCCAGAGAAGAGGCTGAGGTAGAAGTCAGGATTTATGTCATGTCCTGAGAAGAGGAAGGAGAGAAAGAAACATGTTGTTCTTCAAATTTCAATCCTGTTCAGATTGAAAGAGTATTGTTTGTTGGAAGGTAAATCAGAGAAAGTGAGGAGTTTGAGTGATTTACCAATTTTTGTGTGAATTTCAATGTAAAGGAGAATTTCCTATTTCTTTTTGCACTGTGTGTGGCTCACAGGAAAACAACATACACAAAGTTTCCATATTCTCTGAGAATTCAGTCCAATGGGGATCCAGATAACTTAACAGAAAATAAATTATAGAAGGACAAGCTTCACTTGGAACTCAGGAGAACAGACCTGGAGAGGAAAGGATGAGGAAGTTTTCCTGGAGGAGGAATAGTGGAGGATGTTAAGAGTGAGGAGCACTGGGTGAAGCAAACAAGGAGGGCAAGTGTGTCTGCACAGGCCAGGCATAAAAAGGAGCCAGTGGATTTGAAGCACAACTGGGAACAGTCACATGTGAGGACGATGGGGCAAGGAAGGACTGATACAAGGGGGACTGGGTAGGGTGAGAAAGTAGATCAAGAAGTGATTCAGCGGGCAGCTCACAGAGGAATGTGTCCTGTACTGGGGAATTTTGAATGTCTGCATCTTGTTCCCAGAGATGTTTCCCCAGCCCATGAGGTACATCTATCAGGAGGTCATTAAAAAGCCACTGAGGATGGTCTGTGTCCACTGATGAGATTCCTGAGCATTACAATGAGTAGCTGGCTCTTAGTAGGAAGGAGCATGGAGAGAGAGGTAGAGAGGACACCCAGGTTCATTGGAGAGCAGGCACAGGGATTTTGGATATCCCTATTCAGTTCCTTTTTTTCTTTGCTCAGACCCCACCTCCTCCCCTGCAGTGCAGGTTCCCTGTCTCTCCAGTCATTTTTCAGGTGTAGATGGAATCCATGGATGAAAAACTTAAGAGCATCCTGCTTAACAGCTACCTAGCAACTACACATGAGAGGCTGGGAGCAGCCTAGCAGGAATCTGGGGATGAGAGGCTCTGTAGCTGCACAGAGAAGCACCTATTGGCTGGCAGAGGCTGCAAGAGGTATGTACAGTAGGCATGGGTAGGCCTTCAAGGGATGTTTCTCTGAGTACACATTACACATATTGATCCATCTCTCTTTTCATGTACTCTCCCATGTTCTTTGATATTCCCATAAAACTTCATAATGTTCTCACATCTCAGAGTATAATATATATTTAGACTTTCTTCCTCTATTACATGTCCCCTTTTACATTGACTACGTAGCAGTAGTTGTCTAAATGTATTCCACCTAAATTGGTGGGATATTAGTATTTAAAGTATTTTCCACTTCACTTAATAAAATAAATTATCCCACATTATGCCTTTAGTAAATCATTTCTGAAAATTACTAGTAGCTCCTGTTCATGGGGATTAATTCTGCAGGTTCTTAAGCAAAATTTTAATTTGGCATATTGTGAATATTTTTCTTTCTTACGACATGTATTTGGCGCTTTATTTATTTGTTTTTGTTCTGTTTTGGTGTGGTACCAGAGTTGGAAGCATTCAGTACATTAAATGTCCCCCTGAGCTCTGCTTTCTTCATATTCTACACATTTTGATCAGATACATTTTTGTCTTTATTTACTTTAAAATATTCTTAATATCTCAAATTTTCTTAAGAGATTATTGGTACTACTGCATTAAACTCTGTCATTACTGATTTTCTGTGTTCTAGGTCTATCCATAATAATAGATGTTGAAGTCTCCTGCTATTCTAATGAATTTATCTATTTATTCTTGGAGTTACATCAGTTTCTTCTCCAAGGATTCTGATCCACTGTTGTTGGGTGCATGCATGATAAGAATTATATCATCTTGGAGAGTTGACCCCTTTAAACTTATGTGATGTAATTCCTTATCCCTGATATATCCATACTTAGGGGCATGTATACAAATGTTATTAGTTGAATATGTGTTGTCCCCCCAAAGGTCCTGTTAGTGCAGGAATATTCAGAGTTGAAATTATTAGGTTTATGAGATTGATAACCTAATCAGTCCATTTTAGTTTGAATATGCTTACTGGGTGGTAATTCAGTGGGGTAGGGAGGGCTTGACTGGAAGAAGTGGGTCACTGGGGAAGTGCCCTTCAAGAAGGGTGCACCTTCCCTGTGACCCTCCCCCCAACTCTCTCTCTCTGTCTCTCTGTCTCTGTCTCTCTCTCTGTCTCTGTCTCTCTCTCTCTCTCTCTCTCTGTCTCTCTCTCTCTCTCTCTCTCTCTTGGCTTTGAAAACCTGCTGAGCAGAGCATTTTCCTCTGGTAGGCTCTTCTCCCCCATGATGTGCTTCTTCAACTTGGACTCAGAGCAATGGTGTTGGCCATCTATGGAGACCTCTGAACTGTGAGCCCCAAATAAATTTTACTCCCTCTAAGTTATTATTGTTTGGTGTCAAACAATATATTAAAGGCAATATGTTAAAGAAAGATCTCAATGATACAAGCTATGGGAGGGAGGAATTAGGATTATTTTGTTATAATAAGGTGCATTATATATGGGACAATATAGTGTTATTTGATAGGAAGCTTGTATTAGTTCTAAATTTAAAATGGGAAATCTGTAAGGTAGGCTATAGGACCAAGGGCCTCTGTTCCTTGCTGACTATTGACCAGAGGCTGGATTCAGTTCCTTGACTTGTGGACTTCTCCCACATGGCAGAAAGTCTCATCCAAGCCATCAAAGGGGAGAATCTATAGCAAGAGAATCTCAATATTATGTAACATAATCACCCAAGTGATATTCCTTCCCCTTTAAATATTGTGTTATTTAAATGGAATACACAGTATATATACAAAGAGGTGGGCATCATTGGGTGACATCTTGTTATTTGGGTTGTCTTTTTGCTTTTTGATATTGTATTTAGGATCATAAGAGTTTTAAGTTCTGATAAAATAAAGTTCAGTTTATCTTTTTCCCTCATTAGTTTGGTTGATGTCACAAAACATTTATTTAACATAGACCATGGAAATTCATTCCTATGTTCTTTTCTACAGGTTTTGTAGTTTTAACTCTTATATTTGAATCAGCATTAACTATTATCTACATCTTCATGAAAACTGTTAGTGAGTATGTGTTTCTTTCTTAAACTACTAATTTATGTGGTAATATTTTGTGAAACAATGTGTAATATATCTAAAAGCTAAATGCAATACAATATCCTGGATTTGATCCTAGAACCTAAAGGTGACATTAGCAGAAAGCCAGATGAAATGCTATTATGGTTTGAATATGAAATGTTCCCCAAATGCTTAATGAGTTGAAGAATTGGCTTACAATGTAACAATGATCAAATGTGGGACTTTTAGGAAGCAATTGGAAAATGAGAGCTCTGTCTTCATCAATAGATTAATAGATTTGTAGCTGATGACATTATTGGGAAGTTATGGAAACTGTAGAAGGTGGGGCCTAGCTGGAGGAAGTAGGTCACTGGGGTCATGTCCTACAAGGGTATTTCTTGTCTCCAGCCACTTTTTCAATCTTTGCTTTCCAGCCACCATGAGGTAAGCAGTTATGTTCTTCCATGCCCTTTCTGCTATGATGCTGTGCATCACCAGAGGCCACAGCAATGGAGCCAGCCAACAACAGACTGAAAACTCTGAAACCATAAGCCAAATAAATTTTTTCTCCTCTAAGTTTATTTTCTTAGGTATTTTGTCACAGTAACTGAAACCTGACTAGCACACATATGAAAAAATTATTTCCAATAGTTTTGAAACCATTATTGATTTCTCATTTTCTTTAAGTATGCTATCATTTTGTAAGATATTAATATTATAGGAAGATGAAAGTTGTAAGAAAATCCATCCTATCTTTATAACATTCTCTAAATCTAAAATTATTACCAAAATTAAAAACCTAAGTACTAATTTGGTACCAAAAAAATTAAAACTCAATCCTACTATATCAACCATAAAAACAAAACCCCTTATATTCTAGAACAGAATGGACATATATAGAGAGAATAACAAGACCCCTTCCCTTAGGATCCTCTGTTCCAAACACAGGTGTATCTGCTTCAGGAGGACTTTATCAAGGTCTAGGAATTTCCCCTTTTCCTCTTCCTCATCCTACTTCCTACTACTCAGTTGCCAGATTGAGTGTCAGTCGCCACTTCTTTACAGATAGATGCCTGTGCTGCATCCAATTTTCAAACATTTTTCTACCAGCATATGTGCAGGATCCTATCAATAAGGTTTTAGAAGAAACTTTTCACACAAAGTCAAGAATGATAGATTTCAATAATGGGGAACACAGTTTATATTTCTGCATTCAAAAGAGTTTTTTGTATACATTTTCCTTCAAGTTTTTAGAAGACAACTTTACTTTTAATACTCTGAAAAAAATCACCTGTGATAATTTAGTTCTTTTTATTCTACAGATTCCATCATGAATTCTTTGAAACCAAGCATTCTGTGGACACACTATGGAATTGAATTACCCATCACAAATCCCAGTAGCTACAGAATATGTATAATCATTGTCTCAGGTAAGCTGGATTTTTAAAAAGTTTATAAACATAGTGTTGTAAGCCATTCCTTACTTTTACAGATCTGGGAATGAAAATTGAGACACCATATTTTTGGCAGATGAAGACCATAGAATGAATCAGAATGTATTGTGTACTGATAGAGAAATTCTGTTAGAATATAACAAAAGAACAACATAAAAATAACATGCGCCCGACACTCCATAGATTCATATGTCCAACTCTTCATGCAGTGATTTAAGAGGTAGGAATAGGTTGAATGAGCATTTTACACATGTATTGGATAAACAAAAAAATCCCATAGCAGGGAGGACTGTCAACTCACCACATACAGCTCCCTGTGCACAGTCACAGCTCTCTGATGGACAGTATCAGAGCTGTGTCCAAGGCCCATATCTACAAAGACTACAGAGCCATGGTACTGCACATTACAGTTCATAAACATCCATTGAGTCCATAATCATGTACTATACCATACCATTCTATTCTCCATACCTTATTTATAGCTTCAATGCAAAAATGATCCCCTGCAGCCTTGAGAACTGGAGTGAAAATAGCTGCTGACTTTGACCACATTTCTCACTTCTGAGATCAAGATAAAAGATTTTTAGGGCTGTTATTATGAGCAGTTTCAATTCACAAACATTTTCTAACCCCTCAAAACTAATATTTACTCTTTGAGAAAGAGCAGGCTTATTTAAATTTCAAATATTTTTTAAAAATTTTTTTGGTTCTTTTTAGTTATACATGACAGTAGAATACATTTTAATATAATTATACAAGCATGGAATATATCTTATTATAGTTAGGAGTCCAGTCTTGAGGCTGTGCACAACAGTGAGATAATAATTGTATATTTACATATTTATATAAGAAAGGTATGTCAGATTCATTTCACTGTCTTTTCTTTTCCTGTCCCCCCACATGGAAAATCTATCCATATCATTTTAACTAGAGTTCCTAAAAAAGGTAAGGGATTATCAAATCTTCTTTTCTTCTTCAATTCAATGCATATGTTATAAAATATCATAATATGTGCTCTTAATTATTCTTCATTAAGCTCTGCAGGAAAGGGCAGAGTGGCAAAGAAATATATGTGAGAAAGAAATAGATTTGTACAAGAAGTGCCCCTTTTCAAAATGTCTAATGATGGTACATTAGATCTAAGTGGTTAAGGTTAGTAGATGACAGGTGATAGACATAGAACCATACTAACATGATGTCAGAGACACAGAAGACACAGTGCTAAGCACCCAATCCCCACACATGAGTCTCTGATAGCATGGAAGATATTGTGCCCCACAATTCACAGATTTCAGAGCCTGGACTGGCTGCAATAATTCTGAGAAAGGTGCCATAGCAGACTTCCCAATTCAGATCACATGTAAGGGAGAAACAAACTACCTTGTCTTTGAACTATATCTATTGTATCTAGTATATAGTATACAGAATATACTGTTGGTACATACTATATGAATAGAAACCTGACTCATATAAAGGAGATCAGAATTTGCTGTTTATTTAATTGAGGGTTTCTTCAGCCTCAAATTCTAAGTGAAAATACAGCCAGTATACTAACTCATACATTATGTTTTTGTTTCACTCCATATTGTTTTGAGGAAACATCAAAGCCCATTTCAATTTTAATGTACCCCAAATTGGTTATAGAGTAGTGATGGGACAGAGCAAAAAAATTTTAAACACCATAATGCATCTACTTCTGCAGTAAAATCATCAGGTGATTTGTATGATCACCATTCAACTTATTAGAAAAAATAATTGCGGGTTGAAGGTGTAGCTCAGTGGTAGAGAAATTACCCAGCATATGCAAGGCTCTAGTTTGGATTCCTGGCACTGTAAAACAAACAAATGCACTCCCCTAATCAAAACAAAACAAAAAAACAAAAACAAGTAACCTGAGTAGTCTAGAAAAATGAATGCGAAGGAGAAAAATGTAGATATACAAAAGTCATGGATTAAACTTGAATTTGGAATGCAATTTACAAAGAGCATAGCTCAGGTTTCTAAAGTAATGCCAGAAATTGCTAAGATACAGCTTTTTGATATTTCTAGTTTATTCTTGAGTGGTAATAAACTCTACTCCTGCTCCAGAATTCTGGGGGATGTGCATGTTTACACTGTGTCTTTCATAGAATACTTATTCCGATGGGCTGGCTAATGTCTAAGCATGTGACTTTCAATAAGCTGTCCCTCTCACAAGAAACATGTTTATTGTGACAGATACACTTGTAGCTCTTGTCTGAGCTACTTCTAGTTCATTCCTACCAACATAGCCACTCTCTAGGAGAGCTATTAATTAAGAAGTATTAGTTTCTGGAGTGTGCATCAAGTAAGACACTGAGGAGGCAACTTGATGAAACAGATTAAATAACAAGCAGCATAATATTTATAGATTACAGGGAAAAGAGGATAGCATGCCTCACAGGCGAAGGGGAAGTAGGGGCCCTCTGGAAATGGCATGCACTTAACCAGTGGGTGAAGACTGAAGAGAGGGTATGAAAGTGAGCATAGGTTGGAACCTTTATTGGGGCCCAGGATGTTACCCTTGAAGCTTCCACATGGGGATTGCTCACTGTTTGGCTTAGAGGAAGCAAATGTGAGTTCCATGGAGCCATACTACTGTGGCAGGGAGGTGGTCACTGTTACCCACATATACAGTCCACCTAGGGTATTTGGGTTACTGGGTCAATTAAGAAGAAAGTTGTATCTAGATGTCCCTGTTTTATTCAGCTTTTTTGGTACAGTGACCAAAAGACCTAACAAGAACAATTTTAATAAGAACAATTTTAGAGTTTGATAGTTTCAGAGGTCTTAGTCCATAGATAGTTACTCCATTCCTCCAGGCCTGAGGTAAGGCAGAACATCAAGGCAGAAGAGTGTGACAGAGGAAAGCAACTGGAAGCATGGCACAAGGAAGCAAAGAGCACTTCAGTGAACAAGGACAAAATACACACCCCAAAGACATGACCCCATCAACCCACCTCCTCCAGCCACACCTTATCCTGTCTACAGCCATACCTTAACCTGTCTACAGTTACACTTAGTTAATCTCTATCAGCAGATTAACACGCTGATCAGGGTTAAGGCTCTTATAACCCAATCATTCCACCTCGAAACCTTTTTACATTATCTCACAAATGAACTTTTGGGGGATACTTCATATCTAAACCATAACAGTTCTGTAGGAATATTTTACAAGGTAGGTATCTGAATCAAACTCCTTGAGGAACTAGGAGGAAGTAGAGAGCTAGAGATCATGTCAAGTGTGACTAAGCCCTGCTTCTAGAATGAACAAGTTGTCCAGGATTCAAAAGTTGTCAATATTGGCAACTCCTAACTTAATGGTTAGTATATGCCTTCTCTAATTCTACAGAATTTATATATTAGTTCATTCAATCCTGAAAACGTCAATAGGTAGGCCCCCTTTACCACATCCAGGGTCAAGTTTTAAATCTAAGTTACTGCCTTACAAGAGCAGAATATTAGAACTTGAACCTGACTCAGTCTGTCTTCAGAGTCTGCCTTCTTTAACTGGGTTAGAATATGTTTTATATAGCACATAATATCTAGGCTTAGTTTAAGAATTTTTACTCTTCACAATGATCATGAAATAATTTTCCTAAGTTAGTAAATGTGTAACTTTTATATTTAGGTGTATGATCTACCTATAATGTATTTTTGTATAATATGAGGATAAAGGTGGATTATATTTACAGCAACATATATACAAATTCCTAAAACATTTATTAAAATTCTATTTTCCCACTATTTTCTCATATATTATTTTCTCATATATATGTATGTGTATGTTTTGGAGCTTGCTTCTATTTTTTAATTAGTTTTCTCTATTTTATGCAAAAAAACGCATTGTCTTGTTATTAAGAGTTTTCATTTTTATAATAATTTTCCCTCCAGAGGTTTTAGAGGGAAACAATCTGATAAGATTGGCATTTCTGATTTTTCCTTCTTTTGATAATAATCATAGCCTACAATAATATATAGAAAACTCAATTTGAACTATTTCATGATTTTACAAGTTTTTCAGCCAACATAATAATAAGTCATAGGAAAGCAGGTTGGGCTCTAGCCATAATTTCCTTCATCCCTAATGTGTCAATCTTCCTCTTTGGGCTTGTTTCAAGATGGCTATGTCATGTCTTTTTGTAGTCAGGAATACCATGAAAGGGTCAAAGGCCAAATTCTTTCAAATGGCTTCTCTTGTGTCTTTGCCTTTTTCTTCTGGACTGCTCTTTTATTTATGAGACCCATGTCACAGTGGAGAACTGATGACATATAACAATGCTTTCTGCATAGGAGCTGGCATGACTACTCTTTCCCCTTTCTAACACTGGACATAGAAAATGATTTGGTGCATTTGGACCACCTTGTACTCCAGACTATCTGCTCCATCTTTTCTTTTTTTTAATCAGTGCATTCAATTTATGCAAAATAGTGAAATTCATTATGCCACATTGATACATGAGCATAATATAGTTGGATCAATCTCATTCCCCTTTACTGTCCCCTTCTTTTTCTTCCTCCATTCACCTGATCCACTAATCCACTAATCTGTCTTCTGTTATTATTTTAATTAGTAATTATAATTACATATACATATATGTGTAGATGATTCATTGTGGCATAGTCATACATGGACACAGCATACTTTAGTAGATGTCATTTTCCAGTACTTCCTCATTCCCTCCCCTCCTTCTTCCCTCTCGATCCTCTTCCTCTATGTATTGATTTCCTTTTTATCTTGTGAGACCTATTTATTTATTTATTTAAATATTTTTTAGTTGTCAGTGGACCTTTATTTATTTATTTATATGCAGTGCTGAGAATCAAACCCAGTGCCTCATATATGCGAAGCAAGCACTCTAACCGCTGAGCCACAACCCTAGCCTGAGATCTCTTTATTTTTTACTAAACTATTCCTTTTATCCTGGATAAATAAAATGTGGCATACTTATACAATGGAGTTTTCCTCAGCCATGAAGAAGAATGAAATTATGTTATTTGTGGGAAAAGAGATGAAACTGGAGAACATACTAGGTAAAATAAGCCAGACTCAGAAAGTCAGGGATCAAATGATTTATTCTCCATCTTTTCAACATAGAAAGAATGCCAGATCCTCACCACACCACATTCTGCAAGCTCTCTGGAACCACTAAGCCGGGCCAATAGTAGATCTCAGTCATTGTTTCACAACACTTGGGTCTCGCCCTTCATTAGTGCAGAGTATCTTGCATGATGGATTCATCTATTTTACCTTGTTTGTTTTTTAACTTTAAAACCAATTTATGAAGAATGGACATGTTTACCTCATTTAAAGAAAAATTAAACATATTTTTGTCATATTCTTTTGTAACAAAAATTTTTTAAATGTTCACATAGATCATGTGCTCCTCATTAAGTGTTCCTATTTACGTTATTTTTTTGTATGTATTGGTTATTTTAGTTATGCATAACAATAGAATCCATTTTGATATAATTATACAAGCATGGAATATATCTTATTCTAGTTAGGATCTCATTCTTGTGGATGTACATGATGGTGGGATTCACTGTGATGTTTTCATATATGTATATGAGAAAATTATGTCCTTGGTGTATATCCAAATAATTTAAAATCAGCATACTACAGTGACACAGCTACATCAGTTCTTTTCTCTTCATTTGACCTATTGTTTTTAGACACATGTCTGTTGAGGATTGTAATATATTCTTCGAAACTGATCAGTTTAGCATTATGTAATGCTCTTTATTCTTGATAACATTTCTTACCTTAAACTCTGCTCTTTTTAAAATTAGTATAAATACTCTTGCCTTTTTATTATTTTCTATTTGGTTGTATCCATTTACTTTTAATTTATATTCATCTTCATATTTATTTGTTTGTTTTGTTTTTTTGTGGTGCTGGGGATTGAACCTTGGGCTTTGTGCATGTGAAGCAAGCACTCTACCAACTGAGCTATATCCCCAGCCCTCATCTTCATATTTAAAGTGAGTTTCTTCTAGACAACATGTGGTTGGATCTTATTAGTTGATATAAACTGACAATCTCTTTATTTTATTAGTTGTATAGTGCTTTTAAACCCTGACATTCACTGTGATAATGTTTGTACTTGGATTAATATCTAACTTGCTCATTATTTTCCATTTGTTGCCCTGGTTCTTTCTTTCCTCCTTTGTATTTCTCTATTTTTCATCACTTCTTAAATTTTTGGTTTTCAATTTTTAAGTGAATAGTATTTTATGTATTTATTTTTTAACTATTTTTTCTTTGTGGTGCTGAGGATCACACCCAGGGCCTCATACATATTAGGCAAGTGCTCTACCCCTGAGTTCCAGTTCCAGTGCTATACCAGGATGTTTTGAAGTATATATACATTGTGGAATGGCTGCATTTTTCAAATTAAAAAATGAATTACCTCAAATAATTATTATTTTTGTGGTGAGAATACTCAACATACAGTCTCTTTGAATTTATCGAGAATACAACATACTATCATTAGCTATTGTCACCTTGCTGCAAATCAGATCTCTCTCTCTTTTTTGTGTGTGGTACTGGGGATTGATACCAGAGGTACTCTGCCACTGAGCTACACCTCCAGAACTTTTTTTAAAAAATTTCATTTTGAGACAGGGTCAGGGTCTGATTAAGTTGCTGAGTGACTCACTAAGTTGCTATGACTGGTCTCAAACTAGAGATCCTCCTGCCTCAGACTCATGAGTTGACAAGATAACTGGCATGCACCACCATGCTTGCTAAATTTATTTCTCCTATGTAATTTTAATTGTGCATTCTTTAGACAATGTCTCCCATACATATTCTCCCTAGCACCTCCAAATTGTGGTAACCACCATTCTATTCTCTAGTTCAAAGAGATCAGATTTTTATTAGTAAGATCAAGTGACCATGTCTTTTTTTTAAACTGGTTCTTTTTAGCTATACCTAACAATATGACTAATTTTGACATAATTATAAAAGTATGTAAATGTATCAAACTGGAAACGATCATGCTAGTTGAAATAAGGCAGTCTCAAAACTGGAAGTTAATCCAAAATAAGTGTGTGTGGGGGGAGAATTTAAGAAAGATCAGTGGAATAGACAAATGAAAGTGAATGGAAGAGAGTAGGAATGGGATAGGGAAAGACAGTAGAATGACTTTTGTCTTTCTTGTCTGGATCATTTAATATAATGTCCTCCAGCTTCATCTGTGTTTTCACAAACCACAGAATTTCCATCTTTTAAGGCTGAATAGTACTGCTTCCAGAATATTTCTTTTGAGTTCTTCAATTAACTATCAGTTATCCAGGTGCATATTGTTTAATTTCCATGTGTTTGTAAAGTTTTACAGTTTTCCTCATTATTTTTTTAATTTTTTTTTGGTACTGGAGATCAAACTTAGGGGCACTCGACCCCTGAACCACATCCTCAGCCCTATTCTGTGTTTTATGTAGAGACAGGGTCTCACTGAGTTGCTTAGCACCTCGCTGTTGCTGAGGCTGGCTTTGAACTCGCAATTCTCCTGTCTCAGCCTCCCTAAGTGTTGGGATTACAGGCTTGCGCCACCATGCCAGGCTAGTTTTCCTCATTATTGACTGCTAGTTAGTAAAGATAATTGATAATGATCTCTCTTCTTAAATTGGTAAGACTTTCTTTGTGTCCCATCATATGAATTATCTTAGAAAATATTCCATGTGTGGTTTAGAGGAATGTGTGCAGCTGTTGGATGAAATGTTCTATAAATGTCTGTTATGTCCATTTGGTCTACAGTATATGTTTCTTTGTCAATTTTCTCTCTGAATGATCTGTCCATTGTTGAAAGCAGGGTGTGGAAGTCTTCTAGTATTCTTGCATTGCTCTAGATCTAATAATATTTGCTTTATATATTTGGATGCTACAGTGTTGTTTACTTAAATATGCACATATATACACATGTATGCAAATAGGTATATGTATGTATATATGTATGTGTTTATATTCAAAATTCTTATATCTTCTTCATGAATAGACACCTTATATATGTGTGGCCTAAATATTTGTGGATTTAAGCAATCATGGATTGTAAATACTTGGAAATAACTGCACATGTACTGAACATTCATAAGCATTTTTTTTATTTTTTTAAATTCCAGTGTGCAAGACTTTTTATTTTATTTTATTTACATTTTATTTGTTATTATTAGATATATATGACAGTAGAATGTATTTTAACATGTTATACATACATGGAGTATAACTTATTCTAATTAAAATCCCATCCTTGTGGTTGTACATGATGTGGATTTTCACTGGTCTTGTATTCATATATGAACATAGGAAGGTTATTGTTTTAGCCACCTATTTTGTTGCTGTGACTAAAGGATCTGACCAGAACAATTTTAAAGACGGAAAGGTTTATTTAAAGGCTCACAGTTGCAGAGGTCTCAATCCACAGACAGAAGAGTCCATTCCATGGGGCTGGAGGTGAGGCTGAACATGATGGCAGAAGAGTGTGGTAGAGGGAAGCAGCTCACCTCATGGTGATCAGAAAGCAGAAAGAGTCTCTCTCCACTCTCAAGACACAAAATATATATCCCATAGCCACGCCCCAATTCCCACCTCCTCCAGCCACACCCTACCACTTCAGTTACCACTCAGTTGATCCCTATCAGGGGAGTAAGTCACTGATTGGGTTAAGACTCTTAAAACCCAATCATTTCTCCATGTGAGTTTTTGGGGGATACCTCACATCCAAACTGGAACAGTTATGTCTGATTCATTCTATAATCTTTTCTATTCCCATCCTCCCTCCTTTCCCTTAATTCCTCTTTGTCTAATCCACTGAACTTGTATTCACACCCTTGTATGTTAGCATCAACATATAAGAGAGAACATTTGGCCTTTGGTTTTTTGGAATTGGCTTATTTTACTTACCATATAATCTCCAGTTCTGTCTATTTACTGGCAAATGCCATAATTTCATTCTTTTATGGCTGAGTAATATTCCATTGTGTCTATGTACCACATTTTCTTTATCCATTTGTCTGTAGAATGGCACCTAGGTTGGTTTCATAGTTGAGCTATTGTGAATTGAGCTGCTAGAAACATTGATATGGCCATGTCACTATAGTATTCTGATTTTAAATCCTTTGAGTATATATTGAGGAGTGAGATAACTCAGTCAAATGGTGGTTCCATTCCAAATTTTCTAAGGAATCTCAAGATACTGCTTTCCAGATTGGCTGCACCCATTTGCAGTCCCACCAGCAATGTGTCAGTGCACGTTTCCCCCATATCCTTGCCAACATTTATCATTATTTGTATTCTTGATAATTGCCATTCTGACTGGAGTGAGATGAAATTTCAGTGTAATTTTAATATGCATTCTCTAAATGCTGGAAAAGTTGAACATTTTTTCATGTATTTGTTGACCATTTTCATTTCTTTGTCTTCTTTTCTTCAGTTCCTTTGCCTATTTATTGATAAGGTTATTTTGTTGTTGTTGTTGTTGTTGTTGTTTTAGTTTTTTGAGTTCTTTATATGTCCTGAAGATTAATCACATGAATTTTTTCTTGTCATTGTTTCATAAACAATATAGTGTAAAACTGTTTACATAATATTGTTTTACTAGGTATTATAAGTAATATAGAGATTATTTTAAATCTATGGAAGAAAACTACTATGGAAATAGGTATGGAGGTTTCGCAAAGACTAGGCATGGAACCACCAGCTATACCACTCCTTAGTAGTTATCCTAAATAATTAAATCATCATACTATAGCAACACATGCATATCCATGTTTATAGCAACACAATTTACAATATCTGAACAATGGAACCAGCTTAGGTATGTATCAATGGATGAATGGATAAAGAAAATGTAGTATATATACATGCATGTATACTCAATGAAGTTTTATTTAGCTATAAAGAAAAATGAATTTATGTCATTTGCTGAAAGTAGATGGAACTTAAGAACATTGTTAAGCAAAATAAGCCAAATTCAGAAGATCAAGGGTCATATGTTTTCTCTCATATGTGGAAGCTAGAAAGGAAAACAGAAAATAAAGGTGAGCAGAGATCTCATGAAAATTGAAGGGAGATCAGTAGAGTGAAAGCACTAGAAGGTGGGAGGAAAGTAAGAAAAAGGGAAATACTAGGGGATAATATTGATCAGATTTTATTGTTATATAATGCACATATACAAATATGTAACAACAAATCCCACCATTATATACAAGTATAATGCACCAATAAAAATTTGGAAAAATAAAATTTATGGAAGATGCCACCTAGGTTATATAAAAATACTATGTATTGTACATGAATGACCTGATCATCCACAAATTTTATTGTCTCTAGGGGGTCTTGGATCTAATTCCCCTACACATACCTAGGATGATTATAATGACCTACTTTTTGTCTTGTTAGAGTTTATGACTAGAAACCTATTTTATCTGATATAATTATTGTTGTTCTTATTCTCTTTTGGTTTCTATATGCATGGAATATCATTTTACATCCCTTCACTTTCAACCTATGTGTGTCTTTACAAGTGCAATGAGTCTATTATAGGAAGCATATAATTGTATCTTGTTTTTTTTTTCTTTTAATACATTCAGCCACTCCATACACAGCAGTTGGAGATTGTAATCCACTGACATTTAGGTTAATTGGTAACTAAGGACTTAATACTGTAATTTCCACTGTGTTAATTATTTTATATTTCATTTTAGGCACTTTATTTCTTTTCTTGTTCTCTTGTTTTTTACCTTTGTGAACTGGTAGTTTTCTGTGAAGCTAAGATTTGATTGCTTTTTCTTTCCTATTTGTGTATCTGCTGTAATTTCTTTGTGGTTATTATAGGATAATACATGCTTTATAGTTATCACAGACTGTTTTAAGCTGATAGTGACTATCTCATTCATGTAAAATATGTTAAGATTTTATGTTCTCCACAACATTCATATTTTGCCTTAATTTATATCTCTACATAATGTGTGTTCCTTAATAAGTAATCATAACTGTAGTTATTTTTGACTATTTTTGACTTTTATCCTTCCTAATAGAGGTTTGAAGGATTTATATAGCACCAATGCAATATTCATATTTTATGAGTTTGATTATGAGTTTGCCTATACTAGTGAGTTTTGTACTTTACCATGCTGCTTTTCTATTAAATGCCACTCTTTCACTTCCAGTTGTAGCATTGTCTTTAGCATATCTTGTAAGATCTAGTGATAATTAATTTCTTCAGCTTTTTTTTTGTTGTTGTTTTTGGTCTGGGAAGGACTTCATTGCTTCTTCATTTCTAAAGCATAGCTTTGCCAAGTATATATTCTTGGCTGATAGTTTTTTTTCTTTCAGCACTTTGAATATATCTTCACATTCTTCCCTCACCTAAAAGGTTCCTGATGAGAAACTGTTGATAGTCTAATATGGATTCATTTACATGCTACATAATGCTTTTTCTCTTGCTGTGTTTAGAATTCCCTCTTTGAATCCTAGTGGCACCTGAGGCTGAAGCAGGAAAATCTCAAGTTAGAGACCGGCCTCAGCAACTTAGGCCTCAAGCAACTTAGTGATACTCTGTCTCAAAATAATTTTTTTTAAAAAAAGGGCTTAGGATATATATATCTCAGTGGTAAAGCACCTCTGGGTTCAATTCTAGATCCTGCAATTGAATTCTCTTTGTCTTAATTTTAATTTTTTTTTTAGCTGTAGATGGACACAATAACTCTATTTATTTTTATGTGGTGCTGAGGATTAAACCTAGTGCTGCACATGTGCTAGGTAAGCTCTCTACCACAGAGTTTCAACCCTAGCCCTGTCTTTGACTTTTGATAGTTTGATTATAATATGCCTCAATGAGAAAATTTTGGATTGAATCTGTTAGGTTAGCGAGGCAAATGCAGAACAAACATGGCTGCCTCTGCCGAGGCAGGCTGAAACAGCGAGCAGTGCTCATGCCCTGAATGCACCAACATGGCCGCCAGGAGCCGCATGCGCAGAAGAACACGGAACACCCAGTATGGGTGCTGCCCTCCCCTTCCTGACCGGGCCTTTTAAAATTTTCTGTACCAGGGAACATGTATGCCATCCTCCCTGACGCGCTCTGATGGACGGGAGAGTTCAGCCCGAGAATGTGTATTTCCAATAAAGCCTTGCCCAGCGGTTTTAATTCGCCTCCTTTTGGTCATCTGGCTTTACAGAATCTTTTAGGAACCATTGAGCTTCCTGGATCTGGCTATCCCTGTATTTTCCAAGACTTGGGAATTTTTCAGTTATTATTTCATCAAATGTGGTTTTTGTGCTTTTCTCTATCTCTTCTCCCTATGGAAGACTCACAGTGTAAATATTTGTTGGCTTAATGGCATATCCTGTAAGTCCCATTTGCTTTCTTAACTCTCTTTTTTCCTCACATCTTCTTTTCCACTCTGGCTTTCTTATTTCAAAAAAACTGTCTAAATTTCAGAAATTATTTTGTCTGCTTGAACTAGTCTGTTGTTGAAACTCTTGATTGTGCTTTTAATTCATCGAACTTTTCATCCCCCAAATTTTTGTAGCTCTTTGTGATGTCTATTCCTTTGTTGAAGTTCCCATTCCAATCATTAATTTTTTTCCTAATTTCATTGAATTGTTTGTATTCTTTAATCTTCTGAGTTTTCTTGAGATCATTACTTTGAATTCCTTTTCAAGCATTTCATAAATTCCATTTCTTTGGGATCCATTGATGGAGAATGATTGTGTTAGTCTTGACCTGTCATGTTTCCTTGTTTGGTTTTTAGTAGTGATGAACCCACCAAATGCACAGATATTAATGTATGGGCACAACAAAATACTTCTACTTTTAGGGAATATTTTTAACAAGGAAAGATTTTTTCCTATAGATGGGCTAGGGTAACGGTTGGATAGGGTTCAATAGTTTTAGTTCTGGGTAGAAGCAGTAGTATAGTTTTCATGCCATTTTTTCAGTTGTAGTTCATATCACCAATGTCTGCAAGTGCCTCAGTGACCTAGGCTTAGGGTGCTTGTGGTAGAAGTGGTGCAGCTTAGCAAAGAGCAGAACTTGTTCTGAAGGCGAGGGTGAATGCAGATGGTGGGGTGCCTGGCTTAGGGACAGGCTTGCCAGGGTCAGAGTTACCAGGCTGATTCTTATTAGGCCAAGGTCTGACACAGCACTGATACAGTAGGTCTGCTGGTTTGGTTGGCTTCTCCACTGTGCAAGACCACCTGTTCCTTAGTGGACTGGGTATCACATGGACGGAGGTATCAGAATCACAACTGCTCTGCAGAATCTAGTCTCTGAGTAGCTAGGGTTATAACATTGCAGTCACATGTGAGAACATGGTGGATTTATGGTGACACCTCAGGAATGGAAGCTGCATTGGCTACTGGCTCCCAGAGCAGGATGCACTCTAGCAATGACACTGGTTTCAAGATGACACTATTCTATATTAGCTTGGGTCATGGAGGGTGGAAGTTACATAATGTGGGTTCCTTCTCTGCAGAAATACAAACATGCAAACTCCATGCAGCTCCCCAAACTGGGCTTAGAGCTTGTAAAGATTGCCTGATTCTTCTGTTGCAAGGACTGGAGGTGTCTGCAATGTAATGGGTGTTGTTGAGGGATTCCTGATTATCTTTATCCTGTGAGGAGAAGTTCTGTGAAATGACTGGGAGTTGATCCCAGCAGGAGAGATGGTGTGGCATTGGCACTGAGTTTTGCTCCCCTTCTGTGCTGCCATCCTGGCATTCTGTGCTCCAGTAGGTTCCTCCGTACACTGTAGTATAAATATAGCTATTTTGTTTTTTATTTTAGTTCTTCTTTTGGGGAGGTAATGAGTTTCAGGCACCTATATTCAGAAGAATTTTATTCTTTTTTTGTCATATATATTTTGCATTCCTATATGGATTTTAAAAGCAACTTGCCATTTACAACAATTATGTTTAAAGGCAACTGATATTTCCATGTGGATTGCATTAAATCTATGACTCTATTTGGAAATTATTATCATGCTAACAATATTATAATAATATTTATATTATATTATATTTATTAATTAACTTGGGATGATTTTAAACTAATTTGGAACTTCTGCGATTTTTTCCAATATGTTTTTGTAGTTTACACTATGTGTATATTATGCTTGTTTTCATAAATTTATCTTGAATTATTTATTTTGATGCTATTTAAGTGGAATTATTTTATGAGCTTCACTTTTAAGTTTGCTAAGTGATAGTTTGTAGAAATACAAGAATTTGTATTTGTTGACCTTTTATAGTGAAATCCTCTGCACTTTTTAGTTCTAATCATATTACAGTATATTCCTTAGCATTCTCTATATAAAAGATCATGTAATTTGCAGAGAGAGGGAGAATTTCAGTTCTTCCTTTTAAATGTGTATTTCAAAAAAATATTTTATAGTCTATTTGCCAAGACTGCATAACCCAATACAATACAAAACAGAAGGTGCAAGTGTGTACATTTTTGTTTTTTTCCTATTCTTAGGGAAAGTTCTGAGCCTTTCATGATGGTATATGATTTATATTATGTTGTGGATGATACTTCTAGGCTAAGAAATTTCCTGTTCATGCATGATTGTGGTATGCTTTGAGCTTGAAGATATTGGGAGAAGTCAAGTGATTTTTCTGCATCTTTTGAACCATGTTTGTGATTTTGTCATTTATTCTGTTAACATTTTCTTGTGTACATATGTGAACTTTGTCTAAAAACCTTCCATTGTTACCTTCTGGTGATGCTATCAACAAAAACTTGCAGAGAGATTGTTAGCAAGTCGGTTTGATGATCACCTCACGATGAGTAGAGTTGGGGCTCTTATAAGAAATGTGGGCAGCAACAATGCTTCTGGTAGCAGAGATGAGGATAAGGTGGGGAAACTCATGGACAAGATGACTAAAATAGTGCTTTTTAGAAGAGATTATTCTAAATGGGAGAAACTTTAGACTGTTCTTATTAATGTATTTTGTTTTTGTTTCCCATTTCTTGTAATATTAGAAGTGATATAAGAAATATATCCACATTCATATAAGTTCCAAAGAATTATTTTAGTAGTTATGAGTTAAACACATAAATATTTATGTTACAGTTAAATTTATGTTAAATATTTATGTTACAGTTTAATCATTGTATTTTAATTGTCACATAAAATCATGATGAATTTTTTAATTGATAGACATGCTGCATTATACAGTTACTTAGGAAAAGTTGTCAATATTACCAAATACTGACTTTTTGTTTAGTGTTAACCAGCTATAAGTATACAAGCTTTATGTACTATTAGTTCATTCAGTTCTTATCACATGTCAAGAGGCAGGCACTATTGCTATTCCTATAGTCCAATTCTGAATCTGAACTAAATGACTTCAAAAAAGGAAACAAAGAACCTTGAACCTGACTCATTTTATCCCCATAATTTCTGTTTGTGTCCACTGTGTTAGAATATATTATTTTCTTACTTGGTAAATACCTCAAGGTTTAGTTTATGAATTTTTACTCTACCCAAGGTCATGAGATTAAGGTACAATATAAGTACTATATTTTTTAAATACTTAGGCCAATAATCTTACCTGGAGTTCATTTGTGTTAATGTGAGTTTAAAGGACAATGTTATCTTTCTTTAGTGGAATTCAGTATCTTGCACATTTATTGAAATTGGTCTTTTCTTCATTAATCATTCTTTTGAATTATTTGCTTACATATGCATGCATTATTATTATTATTATTTTTGGTACCGAACTCAGGGGTACTCAACCACTGAGCCACATCCCCAGCCCTATTTTGTGTTTTATTAGGGACAGGGTCTCATTGAGTTGCTTAGCACCTCGCTGTTGCTGAGGCTGGCTTTGAACTCGCAATTCTCATGCATACATTATTTTTGAGCTCTTGTTTTTTTCTTTTTTTTTCTTTCCTATTGATTTATTTTTCTTTGTGCAAAT
The DNA here is from genome assembly GCA_028644305.1 of Xerus rutilus. Classification (NCBI taxonomy): domain Eukaryota; kingdom Metazoa; phylum Chordata; class Mammalia; order Rodentia; family Sciuridae; genus Xerus; species Xerus rutilus. The sequence goes on along the minus strand of CM053401.1, from coordinate 113,912,859 downwards.
AACACACTGTGTTGTTAATAATAAAGTTCATTTAACACAAGAACTTTTTCACCAGAGCCTATTTTCTTAAGTATTGTCCTTCTCAATAATGAAGAAGACTGAAAAGAGTGAAAACCTTCGTGCCTTGCACCTACACCAATATTCCCACTTGTGCCTTAAATAAAATGGAGGGTTTAGACCTTAGGATATTGCTGTTTACACTTACTTCTCTGATGTCCACGTGAATCTTAGGAAATCCCCCCTCACTACTCTCCATGTTATTTATTCGTATGTTTCAGTATATTTCTTTTAGTTATTTCTCCTCATTTTCTTACCCTACTTCCTGGATCCTTGAAAACTTTCTATTCCAACAGTAACAGTGAGCAGGTCAGACATCCCTGGGTGTTTCTAGCCCATGCAGATGACTGAGTGGGTGTATCCTCTCCTCTAGAACATGCCCACCAAGGGCGAGGCAGCAGCTGGCACTGGTGACTAAGGGTCTGTTGTGGGGTCTGCATAGGGAAGAACAGCTGCTCCTCATTCTCCCCCTAGGATTAGTTGAGTAATTCAATTCTTTTGTATAAACATCGGGTTTGTCAATGGCACGTGACCACTTTAGGCCTTGCCTTGTTACATTTGCTTTTGCTTTTTCTTTGGGCATGTAAATGTCTTTTAACATTTGTGCATAAATTTACATTTCTCATAACAGAGACTTCATCCACAACCAAATTGGTATTTCTCTATTGTGTATTAATGCCTTTCATTCTATGTTTAACCATGCATTCATAATAGTTTTTCAAAATATCTATTCAATTATTTTCATATTTTCAAATATTATGATACTAAATTAAATAGGAATAGTCCTTTTATCAGAAAAACACACGTGACACATGACACATTCTTTGTGTTAGTATTTTCCAGAAATTTCCTCTGAAATACCTCTAGCTAAAAAGGAGATAAACAAAGGCTTGTCTGGGAACCACAAGACAAAATTTGTTCAGTTGCATACATTTCAAAACATAATGGTCAATGTTTCTATCTCATGGCTTACTTTGTTCTGTCTGTGAAAGATTCACAAAACATTGTGCAGAGAAGGCACAGAAATTCCATTTCTGATTACAGATACACAGTATTCATTAATATACAAAAATATCTTTCATCATTTTGTTTGATTTTTCTCTTACCAAAGTTCTATAAGCATCAGCTTGGGTCCCAGATTGCTTCCACCTTATTTTTGGAAACGTTTATATGTCTGTTGCCCTGTAAGGATGGTCCATAACATAGATAGATGTTCTTGTATTTACTCTTTGATGATTGCTTTTAATTTTTTCACAGAAGAATGAATCTGTGAAGAATTTGAAAATTGGGGTCTTGTTTCTTGAAACTGCCCCAGTCCATGTCTAACAGACAGACCGTCTTATAGACGGTTCTTGTCCACTGTGGAAATTCCTGTGGATTACCAGGAAGGGTTGCTGCTGGGCAGGAGTGAGGGTGGAGAGGGTCAGGAGAGGGACCAGGCTGCTTAATGGACAGCTTCAGGGACCTGGATGCTCTGGTTCCTCTCCCTTTCTTCATCGTTCACACCCCTCCACTTAGAGAGCATGTTCTTGTCCCCTCAGGGATTTTACAGGATTGAATGAGACCCACAGATGAGACAAATTCAAAACTGCTTGCTTATCGCCACCTGGTGTCCACACACTTTAGATTGAAAGCAGTTTAGCAGGAAGCAGCTGGTGAGAGGGTGGATGGGATCCGCAGCTGCGCAGAGGAGGGGGATTTGAGGGAAGCAGCGCTGGCGAGCTGAATACGAAGCTGTCAAGGTTTGAGTTCAGAGAAGTGGGTGGAGTGCTGAGGGCAGACCTCCCCAGTGGCAGTGAGCGGCAGAAATGGGCGGTGGGCGCTGGGTGGAAAGCGTGGTGGGCAGCTTTTTCAGGATGTTTCTCTGTGGACAGAGTCCCTATATGCATGTCATTTTATGATACTGAATGTTATACAGATCTCATGATTTCTTCTGTTTCTTGAACCACAGCATATATTAAAACTAAATTCTTTCTATCAGTAGTGCCCTGTGATATTACCTTTTATAGTACTATTACTTTTTTACTGGTTCTTTTTAGTCATACATGACATGATAGTCCTTTGTGATATAATTATACAAACATGGAACATGTGTTATTCAGATTAGGATCCCAGACTTGTAGATGCACGTGGTGGTGAGATTAACTGTGGTATATTCACATATATACAATGGAAAGTTTATATAGCAATAGTTACCTAAATTTATTATTGGTGGATTACTTACATAATTTACCTATTTATTTGTTTTCAACTGACATTTTGGGGGTACACTGTGATATGTTGATCTATGTATAAACAATAGAAAAGTTCAGGCAAGCTAATTAATGCAACCATTACCCCACTAACTTATATTTTTGCTGAGACCATTAAAATATATTTTAAGCAATTTTAAAATATACAATATAACATACTAAACAGATGAAACTACTTCATGCTCTGCTACTGCAACTTATTTTTTCAAATATTTTTCAGTTCTCAATGGACCTTTATTTAATTTACTTATATTTACTTAGAATCGAATCCAGTGCCTCACACATGCTAGGCAAGTGCTCCACCACTGAGCCACAACCCTAGTCCCACTGCAACTTACTTTTAAAATGAACATGTTTCTTTTTCTTTCTGTCTCCCTGCTCCTTCCTAATCTCTCCCCTCTCTAATCTCAGGGGAAACAGGATTATCTTTCTTTCCCATATTAGGCAACTTTATCTGTCTTTAGTAGCCCCCACCATAGGAATGAAATAATCCAGACATTGGGGATCGTACCAGAAATTCCCAGAAATGACTGTCTCTCAAATTAACAAGTGAATTACAACTCCAACAGAGTACTGTGAAATGTAACCTTTGAATCATCTCTTTAAAAGCCCCCTGTTCCTGCTGATGGGCAGAATCAGTCTCTGGGACAGGAGTCCCTGTGTTGTTGTTGTTGTTGTTGTTGTTTCCTTTTCTCAAAAAACAAAAACAACAAAACAAAATGAAATTACCAGCACTTTCATTAGTATGCATTTAACTGACTATTTCTGAAAACCAATGTCCCCTAATTTCAGGAGAGTCATACCAGAATAACCTTAAGCAAGACTTCTTTTTGGGGTGTCATGCTTTCCTTTTTAATTTTGGTTACTTATATATGGGAAATATTTAGCTATCAATTTTCATTTGGAAAGTCCATTTGCATTAACTATTACTTTGTTTTTATTGTTTACAATTTTATATTTTTTTATTCTGCTTACTTTGGATTTAATTTGCTCTATTCTCTCTTCCAAAGTTGGGAACTTAGATGACTGATTTTATATCATTCATATTTTCTAAGCTGTGCATTCAGTGCTATATGTTTCTTTCCAGCTTTTGCTTTCATTGCATCATACAAATTTTGATAAGTTATGTTTTCATTTTCATTTAGTTCAATAATTTGACATTGGGTTCTCTTCTTTGACACACATGTTATTTAGAAGTATGTTGCTTACTCCCATATATTTTGTATTTTCCAGTTCTCTTGCCATTTATGTTTTTATTCCTTGCTCATTCTGGCTGACATCATACACTGAATAGTTTCCATTTTCTAAAATTTGTGATGGTAGGTTTCATGGCCCACACTGTAGTCCACCTTGGTGAATGAGTTTAAGAACGTGTTATCTGTGGAAGAGGTCTATAGATGTCAGTTACATCCAGTTGTTACCTAGTGTATTAACGGCAAGTATATCCTTACTGAAAATCTGCCAACTGGATCTGTGCATTTCCAATAGAGGGTGTTGAATTCTCCAGTGAAAATAGTGTACTTGTCCACTTCTCCCTGCAGTTCTACTTCATGTAGTTAAACACTCTGTTGTTAGTTGTATTGTTGGAGAACTACTTCTTTTTAAAATATTTTTATATTGTTCTTTTTTAGTTATACATGGCAGTAGAATGTATTTTGACATATTATACATACATGGAGTATAACTTCCCATTATTTTAGTTGTACATGATGTGGAATGTCACTGGTTGTGTATTCAGATAAAAACATAGAAATGTCCTATTCATTTTATTGTCTTTAATATTCCCATCGCCCTTCCCTTCCCTTCATTGCCCTTTCTCTAATTCAAAGTACTTCTGTTCTACACTCCCCTCCTCCCATTGTGTGTTAGCATCCACATATCAGAGAGAATATTTGGCCTTTGGTTTTTTTAACCAGCAAATTTTCCATCCATTTACTGGCAAATGCCATAATTTTGTTCTTTTTTAAGGCTGAGTAATATTCCATTGTGTATATGTATCACATTTTCTTTATTCATTTGTCTGTTAAAGAGCACCTAGGTTGGTTCCATAGCTTAGCTATTGTAATTGAGCTGATATAAACATTAATATGGCCATGTCACTATAATATGCTGATTTTAAATCCTTTGTGAGGAATGGGATAACTCAAATGGTGGTTCTATTCCATATTTTCTGAGGAATCTCCCTACTGATTGCTGTAATAGTTGCACCAATTTGTAGTCCCACCAGCAATGTATGAGTGTACTTTTTCCCCAACATTCTCAGCAATGTTTATTGTTCCTTGTATTCTTGATAATTGCCATTCTGACTGGAGTGAGATGAAATCTCAGTGTGGCTTTAATTTGCATTTCTCTAATTGCTAGAGATGTTGAGCATTTTTTATATATATTTGTTGACTCATCATATTTCTTCTGTGAAATACTTGTTCAGTTTCTTTGCTCATTTATGGATTTGTGTTATTTGGGTTTTTTTAGTGTTAAGCTTTTTGAGTTCTTTATATATTCTGGGGATTAATGTGCTTTCTGAGGCGCAAGTGGCAAAGATGAGAACTACCTCTTTGTACCCTTTGATCATGTATATTCCTTTCTTTGAAGTTCGCTTGTCTAAATTTGATATTGCTACTCTGTTTCATTGGTGTTAACACAATGCATTTTGTTGTGTTCATTTACTTTCAATTTGTTGTGTATTTTGTTACATCCACTTACTTTGAATTTGTATGTGCATCCACATTTTAAGTAGGTTTATTTTTATTTAAAAAAATATTTTTAGTTATACATGAACACATATTTATTTTGTTTATTTTTATGTAGTGCTGAGGATCAAACCCAGTGCCTCACATGTGTGAGCCAAGCGCTCCTCCACGGAGTCACAATCCTATCCCCTTAAGTTGGTTTATTTTTGACAACATATAGTTCATTCTAATCTGATCCACTCTGTCAATCTCTATATTTGAATTGTTACTTTTAGGTTATTGACTTTCAAAGTGATTATTGGTGTAGTTGGTTACCTCCCTTATCTATTACCATTTTCTATAAATTTATTGCCTTTGTTACTTCTCCATGTTTTTTGTTCATCCATTCATTCTCAGCCTTTCATGGTTTTAAGTGAACATTATTTGAAAAGGTGCTTGGATTCTTGTTTTTATGGTTTTTATTGGTGCATTATAATTATACATAATAGTGGGATTAATTTTGACATATTTGTACATGCACACATCATTTGATCAATCTCATTCTCCTGTACTTTCCCTCTCCTTCCCTCCTCCCTCTGATCTCTTTCTTTTACTTTACTGATCTCCCTTCCATTATTTTTTATTAATTCATTATAATTATACATTAAATTGGGATTTGTTGTGGTAATTTCCTACATGGACATAGCATAATGTGGTCAATTTTGTTCCCCAGTACCTTCCATTATCCATCCCTCCTTCCTCTCTTTGAATCCTCTTCCTCAACTCTATTGGTCTCCCTTCTATTTTTATTTTGTGGTTTACCTGTCTTATGGTAGGTATCAAGAGATATCATGTCTTTTCTAATGCAAAACAGTTTTCTCAGTATTTACATATTCTTTGTAACTTTGGCCTTTTTGAGAAGTACCAGTAAAGTATTTTGAAGCATGTTCCAAATTTTTATTTGTGTTATAATTTCCCTATACTAAGGATATGGATTAAATTACATGCTTACATTTATCTAAATAAGAAAATAAAAATTGGACATATACTATTTAGAAGTACAAATGTAGAGAAAATAATTTTCAAAAATTAGAGAATGTAAAAGAAGTTTTCACAATAACACTAACCTTCCTCAGTTATGGAAAATGATGAAATTGGAATGACATATTCAGGAGGTCTAGCAATATTGATGCCCTTCTCTTTTGTATACATAGTAGTGAACTAAAAAAATTTTAAAGTAAACTAAAAATTTCAAGATATTTTAGGTTATGGAGCATTTAGGAATGGAATACATTGAGTTCCCACATATCTCACAATTTATCTCATTATTAAACTCTTTCAATAGTGTGAGACACTTGTCACAATTAGATACCAGTATTGTATACTATCATTAACTGCTATCCACATTTCATTCAGTTTTCCCTTAATGTCCATTTCTTCTTCAATGATTCCCATCCAGGACACCACATCACATTTGGTTATTGTTCCTCCTAAGGCTCTTTTAAAAGTGACAATTTATCAGAGATTCCTTTTTGAAAAATAACATTTGCATTCCCATTTGAGATGTTTCCTTTATGGATAGACTGCAGTGGTGGGTTTTCAGGAGGAAGACGGTAAAGGTAACATGTCATTCGCATCAGAGCATATCAGTGGCATATGTTATCAGCATGCATTAACTCTGTTGAGACTTCTTTCATCAACTAGATTAGGTAGTTCCTACCAAATCTTCCCACCTTAGAATTATGATTCCTCCCACCTTTCCATGTTGTAGGATTGGAAAGAAAGTCACTGTGCATCACACACACACAAGAAGTGGGCCATCATGCTCCACTTCTTTATGGGCAAGTATCACAAAAAATATTTGGAGTCATTTGCCATGTGCATTCATCTGTTCTATTCATTTTATAATATATTTAATCAACTACTTATTTTTTATCAATAGGCGAGCTTGCACATTTATACATTACTTACATACTTTACCTATACTGTTCAAATTGTTCCATTTTTAGCTATTAGAAAGTTTTTCAGTTAGCTCCTGCATATGTTTTCCAGTACAGGGATTGAACTCAAGGGTGCTTCATCTCCCACTGTGCAACATCAGCAGACTTTTGTTGGTGGTGTTTTGTTTTGTTTTGTTTTTTTAAGATAGTATCTCCGTAAGTTTCTGATACTGGCTTCAAACTTGAAATCCTTCTTCCTCAGGCTCCCAAGTAGCTGAGATTGCAGTCATGAACCACTTCACCTGGAAGCTCCTGCATCATTTTGAAGTACCTCCATAAATAATATATGGTGCCAACTACCTTTTACTAGAAAATGGAATGTAAAGCATAGGGCACTGGTTATACTTACTGCTACTGGTGAGTATGTTGATGCAAAGTTTCATCAAAGAAACATGTCCCTGTGTCTGAATAAACAAATACAATCATAACTATGCACAGACCTATAAATATTTTGACATATGTCCATATGTATGCATATTTAATTAAACATGAATTATTACCAGTGTCTCCATTACCACATCTAATCTAATGACACATCAATCAATCTACTCATTCTCACTTATATCAGTGTAAAGTACATCCTAAAGTTAAGAAATTTGGCTTTGGTAACTTAATCATGCCATCTCAATATACATGTATAGTAGTTTCAGAATTGCTTATCCACGTTCCCATGAAACCTTAGGAAATAGCTTTACCATCTATAGTGAAGTGCTTATGTACAAATCCTTTGGCTTTTAGACAAGAATCTCTACTTACTTCCTAAGTTTGGTCAGACCCTTTCCCTTCACTACCTTCAGTGAGGTCATTTAATACATTTGTTATATAGTAATGTTTTCTTGTCTGCATTCTTTCCTGAGATTTCTCAGCCTACTAAATAAGGTCTTAAATTTGCATACTCTTAGGTTACTCTTTGTTCACTGCAGTGGATTTTTAGGGCTTGAAGACCAGTATAATGTATCCACAATTAAAATTGCATAGATAGTAATTTCATGATCCTAAAGAAATCCCTTGTGTTTATATCTTGGACCCTCCTGTCTCCCAGGTCCTTAGTAACCATTAATCTCTTTACTAATCTCTATGCTTCTAACTATTCCAGAGTGCTATAAAAATGGAATTACACTGAATCTTGCTGTCTCTAATTTGTTTTGTTCATTTAGCAATATAAGATTTTTATTAGTGAAGCATGTCTCATATTTGTTTAGATTTGCATTTGACTAAGGACAAAGGTGTTAATCATGTTTTCATGAAATTGTTGGTCATGACTTCAGTTTCTTCAGGAAAATATATATTCAAGTAATTTGGCTGTTTTTTAACTGAAACATTTGCCATATTTTTAAAAATTTTTGTGGTGCTGGAGATCAAACCCAGAGTCTTATGCATTACAGGCAAGTGCTCTACCAACTGCGCTATATCCTCAGCCTGGAATATTTGCCTTTTTATTATTGAGTTTTAAGTTATTTTACATATTCTGAATGAGACATGTATCACCTATATGATTTTGTCTCATTCACTGGGATGTCTTTTATTTTTATTCATTTTATTTTTGATTGATAAACAAAATATAAAAGCTATACGTATAGCCAAGCATGGTGGTGCCCACCTGTAATCCCAATGGCTCGGGAGGCTCAGGCAGGAGGATCAGAAGTTTAAAGCTAGCCTCAGAAATTTAATGAGGCCCTAAGCAACTCAGCTAGATCCTGTCTCAAAATAAAATACAAAAAGGAGATTGTGGCTCAGTGGTAGAGCGCTTGCCTAAGCATGTGTGAGGCACTGGGTTCGATTTTCGGCACCACATAAAAAATAAACAAATAAAAGAAAGGAATTCTGTCTATCTATAACTAATAAAAATATTTTAAAAAATAAAATCAAGTATAAAAATGGGTTAAGGATGTGGCTTAGTAGTTAAGCACCCCTGCATTCAATCCCCAATACCCCCCCAATAAAGCTGTACATATGAATAGGCTACCATTTTTATAGTCAATACATGTATACATTGTGAAATGTGTAAATCGTGGTAAACATATTTAACTACCAATTCTTTGTAATGAAAACTCAGAATCTTTTTTTCTAGCTTTTTGGAAGGTACACGGTATATATTGTTATCTATAGTCACTGTTTTAGTCAGCTTTTTAGCTGCTGTGACTGAAAAATCTGACCAGAACAACTGTACAGGAGGAAAGGTTTAATTGGAGGCTTGAGATTTCAGAGGTCTCAGGCCATGAATAGTAAGTACTAGGCCCTATTCCTCGGGGGTTCAATTGAGGTTGAACATCATGGCAGAGTGTGTGATAGAGGGAAACAGCTCACATGATGATCAAGAAACAGAGAGAGACTCCACTCTCCAGATACAAAACATATACCCTTATCCACACCCCCAGTGAATCACTTCCTCCAGCCACACCCACCTGCCTCCAGTTACCATTCAGTTAATCTCATCCGGGATTAGTTTATTGATTAGGTTAAGTATATAACCCAATCATTTCCCCTCCAAACGTTCTTGTATTGTCTGACATGTGAGCTTTTGAGGGAGGCCACATCTAAACTATAACAGTCACTGTACAGTATAATAGTTCCTCAGAGCTTTCTGCTCCAATCCAACTGTAACTTAGTACTCATTGATCAACCTTTACACATTACCGCTCCTTCCTCAGCTCTGATAACCATTGTTCATTGTTCTATCCTCAACCCCTATGGAATCAAATTTCTTAGATTTTACGTATGCGTGAGATCATGAAGTACTTGTCTTTCTATGCCTGACTTATTTCACTTAACATAATTATCTCCACTGCCTTCTATGTTGTCTCAAATGACAGGATTTTATTCTTTTTGTGGCTGAATAATATTCCATTGGGTATATACCACATTTTTTCTTGGCTTTTCACTTGTGATGGTGTGCTTTGAATCACAAAATAATTTAATTCTGATGAAGTTCAATATAACTGTTTTTCTTTTCTCACTTGTGCTTTAGGTGTCATGTTTTAGAAATCATTGTTTCATCTAAGACCATGAAGATGTATTGCTACATTCCTTTAAATATATTCCTTTGGTCTGTTTAGCACTTACATTTACACATATCATCAGTTTTGAATGAACTATGTATATCATGTACAGAATCTGTGGAAAGAGTACAACTTGATCATGAATATCCACTTGAATCTGCAACATTTGATGAAAAAAAAACTTGCATACTAAATTAGATTAGCAACTGTGAAAAACATTTGAACTTAATAAACATAGGATTATTTGTTAAACACTCAATTTTGTTTCATTGATCTATATGTCTGAAGCTTGAGTATTGCTCAATTGTAGTAAGTTTTGAAATAAGAACTATGAATTTACCATGCCAATTTTGTTCTTTTTCAAGATTGCTTTGACTGTTGGGAATATGTTGTATCTACATAACAATATTAAAATAAGTTTGCCAAATTTAGACAAAAATAATAGTCATCTAGGACTTGGATAGAGACTATGCTGAAGTTCTAGATCCATTTTGAAGGAATTTGGCACATTTGCAATGTAGTCTTCTGTGGTTTGGGTGTGGTTTGGGCGTGTCCTCCTAAACATTCATGTGTTAGAAGCTTGGTCTTCAATGTGTTGATGCTGAGAGGTGTTAGGACATCTTAGAGTAAGGCCTAATAGAAGGTGATTGGGTCATTGGGAATGTCACATCATAAATGATTAATGTTGTTTCCCTGAGAGTGATCATTTTCAAAAGAGCCAGTCTGGCCCCTGAATATCTCTGACTTTCTCATCAGGTGCAGGCACTTTGGACATTTTGACTCCCATCTACCATGAGGACTTCACCCTATCACATGGATCTACCTGATCTTGGACTTTGAGCCTCCAAAACTGTGAGATAAATAAATCTCTTTTCTTTATAAAGTATCCAGCATTAGGTATTTATAGCAAATGAAAACAAACTAATATACCTTCTAATCAATGTTTTCCATTTATTTGCATTTCATTAATTCCATTTAATAATTTTTTTTTGTTTTTAGCGTATATATTGAACACATGTTAAATTTATTTCTAATTTTTCTTTAAGTGGTTATTTTAATTAGAATTATTTTAGTTTGATTTGTGGATTTTTAATTGCTAGTGTATAGGAGTATGGGTGTTTTATATATTGACATTGCATACTGCAACCAATAAGGTTCAGTAAGAAATTGTTTTTTTCAGTTCATTTTTATTTTTAAATGACACATAATATTCAACGTATTTATGGGGAACCCTGTGATGCTTGCTACTATCATTATTTTGTTAGAACGATTATGATTTTCTATATAAAAATGAAATCATTTGCAGAGATATTCTCACTGTATTTCCAAAATAGATACCTTAAATTTCTTTTTCCTAACTTAGTTGTTTGGGCTACATAGTCCAATAAAATGTTGAACAGACATGGCTAGAGTGAGATCCATGACTTATTTCTAATGTTAGGAAAAATATGGAGCTTTTCATCTAACATATGATACTATATAAATTTTTAGTGGATGCTCTTTTTAAGTGAAGTAAGCAAGCTCCCTTCTATGCCTGATTTGTTGCATGTTTTTAAAATCATGAATGGTTTTAAATTTTGTATCTTTTGGAATATTTATGTGCTGTTCTCTTTATTTCTCTTAATAGAGTGCATTTCACTATTTGTATGTTGAACCACATTTTTATTTCTGAGATCATTATCCTTGTTTATAATGCATAATTCTCTTTACATATTTCTGACAGGTTTTACTAGTAATTTCCTTGTTTTTTTAAATTTTATTTTCATAAGACACATTGTGCAATGCTCCTTTCTTGAAATGTCTTTGCCTATTTGTGGTATCAAGGTAAACTGCCTCATAGATTACATTGGGAAGTGATCACTTCCCCACCATTATTTTGTTGTTGTAGTTTTTATTTACTTTTTTTTCTTTTAGATAGGGTCTCACTATGGTGCTAGGCTGGCATAGATCTCCTGGAACCAAGTGATCCTCTTGCCTTAGTTTCCCTAGTAGCTGCATTTACAGGTGCATGCCACTGCACCTAGATTTTCCTTTTGTTTTTTTTGATTGTTTTGTAGTGCAGATTGGCCCCAGGGCCTTGCACATGATAGGCAAGGCAAGCACTCTACTGCTGAGCTACATCCCCACCGCTGCCCCAAGCTGTTATTTACAGTTTTAATAATTTGTCAGGCACAGTGGCACACACCTATAATTTCAGTGGCTTGGGAGGCTGAGGCAGGAGGATTGCAAGTTCAAAGTCAGCCTCAGCAGTTGAGGGAAACCCTGTCTTAAAATTAAAAAAAAAAAAAAAAAAAAAAAAAACCAGGCGCGGTGGTGCATGCCTGTAATCACAGCACTTTGGGAGGCTGAGTCAGGAGAATTGTGAGTTCAAAGCCAGCCTCAGCAAGGGTGAGGTGCTAAGTAACTCAGTGAGACCCTGTCTCTACATAAAACACACAATAGGGCTGAGGATATAGCTCAGTGGTCAAGTGCCCCTGAGTTCAATCCCCAGTACCTCCCAAATAAATAAATAAATAAAAAGGCCTGGAGATATGGCTCAGTGGTTCAGCACCCTTGAGTTCAATCCTCTAGTACCAAAAAATAAATCATGATGGTAGTAACTTGAATTCCAACAATAATTATATGAGCCTGGAATAGTACTCTTACCCAACTAAACCTTCAGTTTAGACATCAGCCTTGACTATGACATATGTTTTGATTCCTGACCCAGAGTGAGTAATGTGTTTTGAGCTACTACAATATTATTATGCAGTAATTTCATAAGAAATATACCTGCGAATAAATGAGATTTGGTATCCTAGATTTGGTATCCTAGATTAGAGTCCCATAACCAAAAAAGATATAATTCAAAAACCTAGTAAAACACTAAGAAAATCTTTAGTTCAGTTAATAATTCTTTACCACTGTCAATTTCTTAGTTTTGATAAATATACTATTATTGTGTAAGATGTTAACATTATGAGAAGCTGAAGGGTGTATGAAACACTTTCCTAATTGTGCATCTTGCTATAAATATTAAATTATGTATTTGTTTAAAAAGAGCATTAAATTAGTATAAAAACAGAAAAAGGACTTTAAAAAATGGGCTCAGGAGAGAAATAGAAATGTAAAGAGAGAACAGAAATGTACATTCCCTGTCAATCATTCCATTTCCAGATGCACCTGCAACAGGAAGACACCATCAAGCTTCAGATACTCTCCTCTTTCTTGTTCTTTGCCATGTTCCTCATTACTGAGTCACCTGTGAGAGTGTCAGTAACCACTTTTTCAAAGACAGGTGTCTATGAGTCAGGTGCCTGTGAGTACCTGACTCACAGACACCTGCCTTTGAAAAAGACAGGTGTCTTTTTCAAATGAAGCTCCATTTTCAGACATCACCTAACTATCCACTAAATACAAAAGATTTGGAAGAAATTACTTGTGGACATTAGGAGCCAAGATTGAGAAATGTCAGTGAGAGGGAGCAAAAGTCATATTCCTGCATTCAGCAGAGTATTTTCTTCGCACAGGTTGTCCTTTACATTCTCAAAATACCATTGATCCTTTGGGAAAACGTTGTGATTGATGAATAAGTTTCTTTCTTTCCACAGATTCCATCAAAAAACCTTTGGAACCATATATTCTGTTGACCACATTATGGAATTATATTCTTCATTTCCAAGTTCAAAAGCCTCAGAGTAGGAATCATTATGGTCACAGGTAAGCATATTAGGAACAAAAATTTTAAATCATGATAGCTTAGGACTGGGGATATAACTCAGTGGTAGAACAGTATCCTGGCATGCATAAGGCCCTGAGTTCAATCCTTAGTATCAAGTCAAAAAGAAAAAATAAATAAATAATAGCTTAGGCCAGTCTTGTCTCAAATAGACCTGGAAATGAATCTTTTACATATCAGATTTTTGTGAAAGTGAAGGCAAATGAGTGATAGACAATATTGGGGGCAGATAGAGAAAGTTCTTTAAAAATAACAAGCACGATGCAACATTGCTTCAAGCCTTCATGCAATGATTTACAAGATGGACACAAAGTAAATGAAGACTACACATGTGCTGGATAAACAAAGAATCCCACAGTAGTAAGCACTGCCCACTCACCCCACATAGCTTCCTATGCATGGCCACAGTGCTCTGCTGGGCAACACCAGGATTGGGTCCAGGAACTATGCATACAAAGCCTACAGGACCATGGAACTACTCAATGTATTCTGTGGTCACATGAAAAGTCAAGATGCTTGGTTTTATGGTCTGTAATTATGGTGCATATAATATGCAACACCTTTGTATCTTGAAAGAACTAACACCTGTGTTCTGGATAGCTTAAGTGAGAGAAGTAGATGAACTGGACCATAGTTCTCACTTCTGAGATCAGGATGGCAGGTGTTCTTATTTTAGGGATTTGTAATTTGAGAAACAGTCTCATCTCTCCAAGCTCATATTACAATCCATGGGATAGGAAAGTGTTATTTAAATTCCACATCTTAAAATACAGTTGGTTATTCCATTCATTTCAACTATAGCTGAATTACAAATCTACTTTTCTCATCAACTTTAATCCATATTTTCTACTCTATCATAATGTATACTATAAATATTTCACCAAGCTCTGCCCAAAGGTAGAACAGGTGATGAATGAGGGACTAAATGAGAGAAAATGAAAAGAGAGGGGAGAGAAGGAGGGTGGGAGTGAGGGAGAGGGAGAGAGAAAGGAAGGAAAGAAAAGGAAGGAAAGAAAAAAGGAAGGAAAGGAAAGGAAGGAAGAGAGGGGAAGGAAGGAAGGAGAGGAAAGGAGAGAGAGAAAAGAAAAGGAAAGAGAGAGCAAGAAGGAAAAATGGAACGAAAGGGAGGGAAGGGAGAGGTAGATGGAGGGAGTGGTATGCCATCATAAGGCACAGTTAGATCTGGACAAGGAATGACCCAGCTTAGATTGCCAAATGAGGACCAGTGAGCTATGAGTGCTTAGGTTAAGAGGACAGATGTTAGATATAATGTTGTACTAACATGGTGTCATGGGCACAGAGGATGCAGAACTGAGCACCCAGCCCCCTCATATTACTGATTGCACAGAAGAAGGGAATTTTTCACAACTACTAAACTACCTGTGAACAGATTTCATACAGTCTGGCCTGAGCACAGGTATTCTCAGAAAGATGCCAGTACAAATATCCCAAAGTCAGACCACATTATGATCAAGAACCCACTACCTTGGTTCACATTGTAACCAGAAGAGAGGATTCAGTCCATGTTTTAGGAACCGAGATCAAGATTTGCTACACACTTAATTCTTCTATCCTGGAGCCTGAAACTCTAGGAGAAAATGCAGCTAGCATCTTAAATCATGAATTATGAGGATCTTTTCCACTTAGTATGTTCATGTGGGAACACCAAATCCCATTACAGTGTCCTAATAAGCAAGGTAGAGTTGGTTGGAGTACATGGGGTCAGAGAAAAATGTTTTATGAAAAACATCGTTTACCTGCATCTTCAGTGACTATCCATAAAGTTATTTGGATGATCATTGTCCATGTGATTAGAAAGAGGAATGGAGAAGAAGAAAAAGAGAGAGAAAAAAATACTATGTATTGAAAAATTAAATTTGGAATGCAGCTTACAAGATTAGTGTTCATTTTTTCTAAGATTAAGGTGGAAATTAGTAAAATGCTGCTTTTTCTAAATGTTTAGAAAGCAATCACTCCAGTGAACACTTTCAAGAAATGTGTCATTTCTATCTTCCTTTTTGAGTTATTTCTGCATTACAGTTTATAAAAGTACCTTTCCACATATAGAAGGGAAATTCCAGGACCCCATTTACAACTGTAATATCTCTAATAGGTACATAGAATGCAAATGGAGTAGATCAGTTTATATGAAAATACAAGTATGTTTCCTCGATAACAGACCAGAACACAGTAGATGAGCCGTCATGACTTAACACTGGAAAATGGGACAAACACAAAGAGAAATTGATGGATTAATTTGAAGCTAGAGTGCACATTTTTAATTTTTCAAATTGTGATGCATATTAAAATTGGTATTATAAAAAAACACTATTGGCCAGAAGGTAGTGATGGTGTTATTATCTTCACATATGAATGCATTCACTTGGCCTGGACACCTCCTATTGTCACCTCCATTATCAAAACTTTCAGATAGATAGATCATATCACAGACAGAAGCATAGGACACACTCACAAAATGTGAGCACAGCCAAAGCTTCTGATAAGCAGAAATGATGACAGTTTAAGGAAAATTGTGGACAAGATGAATTGATAAGTGATGTGGAATCTCCATAACATTTTCTATAATGAACATACTAATTTGCATTACTACTAAATTTGTGTAGGTGTTCCCTATTCTACATTTATATAAGTAGAATTTTTTTCAACAATAAGATAAAATACTAGATAATAATAAATATTTGTGTTATAGTTTGTTAAATGGTTTATTCTTTCATTGCAACATAAAGTAATGATGTATTATGCAATTGATGTCAGCTGAAAAGCACAATTAGAAGCATACATTATTTAACAGTGGGGCTTCATTCTGAGTAATGTACCATTAGGCAATTTTGTCTTTATATGAACATCACAGAGTATACCTACACACACTTAAATAGTATGGCCTTACTATATTTTAGATCTGAAATGTCCCCCAAGATCCATGTGTTGAAGGCTTAGTCCCAGGTAGGTGCTATTGGGAGCTGGTAGAACCTAGTCAGAGGTCACTGGGGGTATGTCTTCAAAGGGGATTTGCGAGCCCAGTCCTCTCCTCACTGTTTCTTGTTTCATAGCCCTGAAGTAAGCAGTTTTACTCTTCCACATTTCTCCTGCCATCAATTGCTGCCCCACCTAAAGTAGCAGGGGCAATTGATCATGGAATGGAAACTCTAAATATGTGAGCCAAAATGAAATTATTCTCTTTACAAGTTAATTATTTCAGGTATTTTTTCTAGTAATGGATAGCTGAACAACACAGATTCACTATGGTCTAAACTGTTCCTCCTAGGCAATAAACCTATTTATCCTTCTACTGTACTGAATGCTATAGGCAGTTGGAACAAATGGTAAATATCTGGTTTTTTAAACACATCTAAGCATAAAAATGGTACAATAAAATACAGTAACAAGATAAAAATGGCAAGTTGATAGGGTACTTCACATGAATGGAGCTTGCAGGACTGGAAGCTTCCCTGGGTTGAGTCACTGAGAGTGTGGTGAATGAGTGTGGTAACCTATGTTACTGCTGTACACTACTATAGACGTTACACACACTGTACATTTAGGCTACACTAAATTTATTTTTTAAAAAGCATCTTTCTTTCTTCAATGACTAGTTAATCCTAGCTTAATGGAATTCTTTAAAATAATAAACATATTTTTTAACTTTTTTATATTAACACTTAGTAAGCACAAAACACACTGTACACCTGTACAAAATGTTGTCTTTTTTATACCTTTATTCTATAAGTGTGTATGTGTGTGTGTATATATATATATATATATATATATATATATATATATATATATATATAAACATGTACACACTCACACACACACACATATATTCATATATCTATAGCTGAAAAAGGCCTAGTCCTGTACAATGTCAGGATCGACAAGATTAACAATATCACTGTCTTCCACCTCTACATTTTGTCCCACTGGAAGATCTTCAGGGGCAATAATATTCATGGAACTGCCATCTCCTATGATAACAGTTCTTCTAGAACAGCCTCTGAGGGGCCTGCCTGAGGCTATTCTTGATGAATCATGCTTTTTTTTTTTTCAAATGAGAGAGGGATCAGCATAAGGACAAGGGAAAATTTCCTTCTATACCTTGGCTCATGGTATGATAGTAGACATTTAGAAGACTTGGTGTGTGCCACTCTCAACCAATGTCACTGCATCATTGAGGTCAAGGTGCCCTTTATGTGTTCTGTTGAACAGCTGCAACAACTTTTCTTTAGCACAGGGTAAAATGCTTGAGTTGAGTGCCAATTAACATTCCCACCCTGCAAGTAACCAATAAAATGAACTCCCTTCTTTCATTCAGGGAGCCAGCCTGATGTCTTGTCAGAGTTGTGTCTCCCTTCCTAAATGGAAGCCCCAATTAAAACCTTTCCTGTGTGTTCACTTGCCTAATTTAATTTTGTTTCCATTGCCATCCAGGTCAAAAGATCTGAGTGTCTGGCATCATTTTGGTGACGCTCCCAGGACACTGCAACACGAATATATGGCAGGATCTCCTTGGCTCAGGACTTCCAGACATGACCTGCCAGGAAGAGGGAGGCCACCTGGATCTTCTTTCTCCCAGTCAAGGTGAGGGGTGAGTCTCTCTATCCCACTTTTTTCCACTGTCCTGAAGCAGGGCTTCCCCACCCCTCTCTTGTCCTGCAGGTAGGGCTCCCTTTCCTTTTCTTATTTTGTTGCTTCTATTCTTCTCTTTCTCTCTCATTCTGCTATTTTTCAGTTCCCATTCTAGTTAGTTGTGAAAGTCTTTCAAAAGAAACTATTCTGTGATTTAGACTCCCAGAACCCTGCTGTCCATCCAGAAATACAGCCAGGAGACAGGGTTATGCTTAAAATTTGTAAGGAGGGATCATCAGAAGACCAATTTCAGCCCAAGTGGAAAAGACTCGGTCAACTTATACAACTCCTCCACTGCTGTGAAGTTACAAGAGTTCCCTGGTGGGCTCCACTTAACAAGGATAAAACTTTTCAACTTGATCTTCCACAGAATTCTTCAGATTTTTAGAAATATATTCGATAACCCATAGTACTTCAAGTACCTGTTCAAAAATTTTATCCACTGACGAGACAGGCAATATGGTGATGGTACATTGCAGGGGGCCCTATTTGTGGTTCTCAGGGCTGTAGACTCTTACCAGGCCAGAAGTTTGGATTGCCCACTTTGTCTCCTTTTGATTAGGGGATATTTTTATGATAAGTTTCTTATATCAGCAGATACACTATGGAATATAAAAAGACCTTTGCTGCTTTTCTCTTCAGAATAAGGAAGATAAATTGCTAAAGTGGAGAACGAGACATAGACCAGCATAAGGAAAAGGGGAATCATCCTTCTGAATCTTGGCTCATGGCATGACAGTAGACACTAGGAGACTTGTGTACCACCCTCAACCAGAATCGCTTTGCATCACTGAGGTCAGGGTGTCCTATATGCAATCTCTTGAACAGCTGTAGTGAATTATCTTCAGCACAGAGAAAAATGCTCAAGTTGAGTGCCAATTAACATTTTCACCCTGTATAATGAACTCTCTTCTCTGATTTAGGTATATCTTATCTTCTTGTCAAAGCTTTGTCTCTCTTCCTAAATAGAAACCCAGTAAAAACCTTGCCTGCGTGTTCATTTGCCAGACTAGATTGTTTTCCATTGTCATCCAGGTCAAAAAAATCCCAGTGTCTGGCATCACATGCTGATTTCCTTATTTCATCTTAGATCTGCTTGTAAGCAGATGATGTATCAGGAATATTCTCTCTATAAATTTTTTTTTTGGAGGGGCATGCTTTCAAACTTTTTAAGGAGCCTGTTGAGAACTTCTACAAAACCCTTCATTGTGAATTTTTTTGGAGGTTCTTTATTTTCTCATGCAATTTTCTTTTCTTCTGTATTTTTACATGAGAGTTCCTTTTGAAGTTCCAACAGCAACTCATTATCCTATTCTTTGGGGAAAAAACCCTAGGATCTCTTCAATATCATCCTTACCTGCACCCAGGTTAAATTTGTTTCGCATCTTTTTTTTTAAAATATATTTTTAGCAGTAGATGGACACAATATTTTTATTTATTTTCATGTGGTGCTGAGGATCGAACCCAGTGCCTCATGCATGCAAGGCAGGCGATTCACCACTGAGCTATAGCCCCAGCCCTCGCCTCTTAATTATAGCTTTTTTTTTTTTTTGCAACCTCCTCAACTTTAACAAATCCTTTGAATCATAAACGATACTCTTCTGTCTTTTTCAAGATGCCATTCATATATTTCTTGGTGACATCACTCCAAATCAAAGCAAAGTTCTTGATGTAGTCATAGATTTGTAATCTTTCCAGAATTGTATCAGTGTCTGCTCACTGTCTTCCTCAACTGCAGCAACAGCCTGGGCAAAGATTATCCTCAGATGGTAGGTTTTAAGAGCTGTTAAACTCTTTGATCTATTGGTTGTATCAAAGAGTAGTGTTTGGAGGAAGAAATGCCACTTTGGGAAAGAGCTAGAGATTAAAAGTTGGAGAAGTATAAACAAGAGCATTGTCAACATGAGCAAAACATTGAAGTGGAGTGTTCTCCAAAACAGTACTTTTCCATTTCACTGGTATAGCAGTTCAGGAGAGCATCTTGCAAGAAGAGCTGGATCATCCATGACCTCTGATTGCTCCTGTAGTGCACTGGCAATGTGTGCTTGAATACCCTGTATATGTCACTGTAGGTAATGAAGAATTTGTTTGTAGCCTGCAACACTGCCCTCAAATCATACTGTATTCCTGCCTTTCAAAGTTTTAAAACTTAGCATTGACTTAGCTTCCTTTTGGATGAAAAATTCTTTTTGAACTTCTGTTTCCAGATTAGGGAGGGATTGTCCATACTGAAGATTTGCTTTGGCAAATAATTTTCCTCCACAGATTATCTACATGTTTTAAATTCCTCAGCTGCCTTTACATCACCACTTGAACATCTGTTGCTCTTTCTCACATTATTTAATGAGTAATGATTCTCAAGTAATTTAAATCATCCAGATCTAGCAATAAATTCCAAATCATAGTTAGGTCCAGCCTTTTCTTTCAACATCACAAAGAACATTTTTGCTTTGACCTTGATGACCATGGTGCTGAGATATGTTTGTGTTTGGTCTTCATCCAAGTCATTAGATATTTCTCCATTTATGCTTAAAGTCCTTCTCAAATCTTAGTCTCCATTACTCAATAAGGAGACCCTTTAACAGCTTCCATCACTGCATTCTTGTCCTCCAAGAGCATAGACATGGTTGGATGGGACATGCCTGACTGTGCAAGAACTATCACTGGTTTTTTCCTTCATAGTTCTTAATCACTTTAAATTGTTTTTCTAGGTCAATCACTTGACATAGTCTCCTAGTGGGACATTAGCAGTGGATTTTGTAATACTTAGGAGCCATACATGAACAAAATGAGATTAAATGAAGCAAAAGAGAAAATGAGGTGATAAAGAGATGCAGTAAACATGAGATTTATGAGGCTGCTGCTGGTGAAACAACATACTGACTTAGAGTATACTTTTCATTTTAAAAGTGTAAGGAGTACACACAAAAATGATAATGCATATAGCAGAATATTCGGCAGTTGTTGGATGGAATGTTCTGTAATATCTATTAGGTCCATTTGGTCTAGGATGTAATTTAACTCAGTTGTTCCTTTGATTATGGATGATCTGTTCATTGCTAAAAGTGGGATGTTACATTCCCTACTATTATATTGCAATCTATCTCTCACTTTTAGATCTATTAATGTTTTTTATGTATTTCAGTGCTCTAATATTGGATGCATATTTATTTAGAATATTTTATTCTTGCTAAACTTACCCCTTTACCATTAGTGATCATCCTTTTCTTCTTAACATTTTTAACTTAAATTCTATTTTATCAGACATAAGTATGGCTGTTCCTGCTTCTTGGATTCTATTTGCCTGTAACATCTTATTCTGCCCTTAGTTTTCAGTCTATGCATGTCTGTAGAGGTGAATTGAGTTTCTCGTAAAACAATGTATTTGGATCTTATTGTTTCAGGTACTTTGTCTTTTAATTATAGAATTCAATACCCATAAAATAAAAACATGAGATATATCTCCACTCAACATGTCCCACAAGAAATGCTAAAGGCAGTTCCTTAAGCTGAAAGAGACATGAGTGAGCAAGATGAAAACATTGGGAGATGTGAAACTCACTGACAACAGTAATTATACAAACTCAGAATGTTCAAATATTATAAACACAGCACATAAACCATTTGTATCTTTGTATGAAGAGAAACACAAAATAATTTAATTGTTAGTGTTAATAGGCAATACAGACAGATGTGATATTGAACAGCAAAAATTCAAAATATGAAGACAAATGGAGTGCAAGTTAGTTTTATATTTTATCTGTTATCTCTGTGATCATATTAAATTGCTATCATTTCAAAAGTCTTTCTATAATATTTTTGTAAACCTCATGGTAACTACAAAGCAAAAATATATAATAGGCAAACTAAAAATCATAAACAAGGATTCAAAACGTTGTCAGAATTAATCACTTTACTACTATTAAAAGAGTGAGAAACTATAACAGAACTAGAATACAAGTTACAAAATGGGTGTAGTAAAACATTATCTATGCATGATTAATTTAAAATGTATGTTACAGTTTGGATCTAGAATGTCTACCAAAAGTATGTGTGCCGAAGGCCTAGTTCCTAACCCACAGCACTTCTGGGAAAAACTTCAGAGGTAAGATCTTTTGGGATGTTTTATATCCTTGCAGGTATACCTTTTAATAGAATAATAGGACCTCAGTCTCTTCCTCTTTTTCTTTTCCATGCTCAAGCCAAAAGGTGAATGGCTTTGCACTCTCACTTGCTTTTACCATACTGTGATACCACAAAGCTCAAAGGAACGGGATCAATCAGATGTGGACTAAAACTTCCGAAAGTGAGTCAAAACACTTCTCTGTAAGTTAACTATCCATGGCATTTTTTT
Organism: Xerus rutilus; assembly: GCA_028644305.1. Classification (NCBI taxonomy): domain Eukaryota; kingdom Metazoa; phylum Chordata; class Mammalia; order Rodentia; family Sciuridae; genus Xerus; species Xerus rutilus. Next base: position 113,890,163 of record CM053401.1, on the reverse strand, counting down.
TTTACAGTAACAGAAAGCTAAAACGGTGTAGAAAATGTGTAAACCAGGCACAGTGGCTCAGGCCTGTAATCCTAGTGACGTGGAAGCAGACACAGGTGGATTGCAAATTTGAGTCCAGCCCCAGTGACTTTGACTCTCAGCAACTTAGTGAGATCCTGTACCAAAATGAATAAAAATGGCTGAGAATGTAGCTCCTTTGTAGAGTACCCCTAGGTTAAATCTTTAGTACCACACAACACAAACTTAACAGTAACAGAGTCCTTTATTAAAAGTATTGGTTGTAATATACTGTACATAATGGTGCTTTACTTTCATACATTTGGAAACAGTACATTTGTTTACACCAACATCACTATAAACACATGAATAATGCTTTGTACCACAACATTATGATGGTTATGATGTCAGTAAGCAATGGGAATCTTCTGGGACCACTGTCATATGCAGGGTCCATTGTTGACTGGAACACTGTTATGCAGTACAGTTATATGAATTAGGCATACTGTGGATATCATCCCTCACCAAAATTTTCAGGAAAAAAAAAGATGGTAGTAAGCAATGAAGGAGACACAAGTTGATGTGAACAAGAAGTGAACCATCTCAAAATGACAAAAGCATCTGTGATTCCCATATATTCAAGGTTCAGAGAGGACATGATCACCGGAATTATCAGATGCCATTGCAAACATCTCAAGGTCCAACCACAACGTGAGTCAAGAGCCCAACATACTGCCTCCATACACTACCTTGAATAGAAGAATTCAATGGATAATCAGATCATTATTTGCTATTTAATTAGGCAATCAAAATTCTAAATTATGTGACTTTTTATCATTAAGTATATTGATTGGGTTATATCTAAACTCGTACATTTCTCCAACATCCAAGAGTGAGTTGTTTTGAGCAACAAGTGGGCAGAGAAAAACATTTCATGAAAATCACAATGTGTCTACATCTTCAGTGACTGGTCGTAAAGTGATATATTATCATCATCTCCACAATTAGGGAAATGAAGAAAAAGAATGAAAATAAATTATTCTGGATTGAAGAGTTAATTTAGAATTCATCTTATAGGGACCATTCCTTATATTTCCAATATTAGGGCAGAATTTCTAAAGATAAAGCTTTTTCTAAATCTCTAGGAAGGTATCATCCCAGTACACACTTTCAAATAACTGGTATCCATTTCTGTTTCTTATATTTTGCAGTAGTATTGTATAAAAGGACTCTCCATATATGTTGTAGTTTGAGTGCTTATCTTTTGTTCTTGATGTTTCCGTATGCACAGTGATGATAAACTCTATAACATTCTTTGCAGGATTATAGGATATCTTGTAGTAAGCAATGAAGGAGATACAAGTTGATGTGAATAAGAAGTGAACCATCTCAAAATGGCATGAGGTAATTTATTTATCTTTGGTGGGTGGCCTCAGCCCTCATTGCCTAACTTCTGAAAACTTTCTTTCTCATAGGAAAGTTGTTTGCATAGCTGACAACTCTTTGGGCTTTTATCTGACCTATGTCTGTCTCCTTTGTATATGATAGCCTCTCAGAGGCCTGAAAGAAAAAGAAGTTAGGATGAGCTGGGTTGGTCAAGTGAGACAAGAGACTCAAGAAAACACATGAATTAAGAACAATAGTGTAGTACCCTAAGATCACAGATAAGAGAGCAGCTCACTGTACGGGACCAATAAGAAGAAAGGAGCCATTCTGGATAAACACTTGCAAGCACGTGGGTGAAGTGGGAAGGTCAGAAAAGAAAAGGAGAGACACATAATGAAGGTCCAGTTGGCTGCACCTTTAAGGATATTACCAAGCAGGTTATTCAAGGGAAGTTATAATTGGTGGTTTCTAGCCTGCTAATGTGTTTTCCATGCAGGCACATTGAGTGAGAAGTGGTCTCTGCATGACATCTGCATGGTCTTCCTGAGGAGTGGGAGCCATTGAGGCAAGTCCAGTGTTGTATCTAGTTTTCCTATAAGGTGAGGTCTCCAGGAGGCAATTGTATAAGATAGATATCTTACTTTATGCCATTGAGGAATTGGGAGGAGGCAGAAAACTGGAAACTTATGAATGACTAAACCAAGCTTCTAGTATAAGGAACCGAAATCTGTTAAGAATGCATGCAGAGGATATATCAGTTTGTAAGGATTAACTATAACATTTAAAACATTAATTCTAGTAGAATACTAATAACTATCTCTGATCTGATACAGAAGGTAAATATAGTTGTTCAGCTTAAATGGAACTATATTTAAGCCTGCTAACTCAAAAACGAACCAGTATAAAGTGAATGCATTCCCATTTTATGCTGAGAAAGGAACAAAGAAAAATAGTGAACTTCTTTCATCTTGTGCTGTGTATTTTCATATCTTTCAAACAAAGATGCAGCTCAAAGTTGATACTGTAAAAATACTACTATCCAGAAGGAAGTCAAAATGTGATTATCCATCTGCACATGAACTCGGTCTAAATCCCTTTCATTGTCAATTTTGGGTGATATCATCAACTTCAAAACCTGCAGAGGAGCTTTCAGTAGGTTGAAAAGATAATCTCACAGAGAGTAAGTAGCATAGGACTCATTTAAGAAACATGGCATTAGAGCCGGCACAGTGGCTCACGCCTGTAATCCCAGCACTTTGGGAGGCTGAGACAGGAGAATCATGAGTTCAAAGCCAGCCTCAGCAATGGCGAGGCGCTAAGCAACTCAGTGAGACCCTGTCTCTACATAAAACACAAGATAGGGCTGGGGATGTGGCTCAGTGGTCAAGCACCCCTGAGTTCAATCTTCGGTACCAAAAAACAAAAAACAAAAAAAACATGGCATTAGAAAAACTGCTGATTCACTGAGATACTGTGAGGAAAATCAGGGACAAGGTAAACTGAAATGTGATTCAGAAGAGGTTGAACTGAACTGGATTATTTTAGAATAATTCTGTGAGTGTGTTTTGTTTCTCTTTTCCATCTTGTGTAATCATACAAGTGGTTGTTATGGTTAAGATATTACATGTCCCCCCAAAACTCATGTATAAAACAATACAAGAAAGTTTAGAGATGAAATCATTGGGTTATGAGATGATTAACCAAATCAATGCATTCATCCACTGATAAGGATTAACTGGGTGGTAACTAGACAGGTAGCGTGTGGCTGGAGGAGTGTGTGATTACAGGCATGTTTTGGGTTGTTTATTTTATCCTTGTTGATTGGAGTTCACTTTTTGCTTTCTGGTTCCATGTGCTGAGCTGCTTTCCTCTACCACACCCTCTTGCCATGATATTCTGCTTCACCTCAGGCCCTGAGGAATGGAGTTACCTGCATATGTACTGAGATCTCTGAAAACATGAGCCCCCAATAAACTTTTCCTTCTCTAAATTTTCTTGTCAGGTCTTTTAGTCATAGCATCAAAAAGCTGACTGAGCCGGGTGTGGTGGCACAAGCCTGTAATCCCAGCACTTAGGGAGGCTGAGACAGGAGAATTACGAGTTCAAAGCCAGCCTCAGCAACAGGGAGGCGCTAAGCAACCCAATGAGACCCTGTCTCTGCATAAAACACAAAATAGGGCTGGGGATGTGGCTCAGTGGTCAAGTGCCACTGAGTTCAATCCCTAGTACAAAAAAAAAAAAAAAACCTGACTAAAACAGTGCTGTAAGATAAATATCCCCTTTTATTTCAACTCAGAGGGTTACTTCCAAAAATGTTGAATAAAAACTTCTAAGTAATGTGTTTTATTTGTCTAATGGCTTATTCTTTCATTGTCACATATAATGATGCATTTTCCAGCTGAGAGTGGTATATCATCTGATGATTTAGAAAGAGCTGTCAGTATTAGCAAATATTGCCTTCATGCTTAGTATAGACCTACCATTAGTATACAAGCTTTATGTATTAGGTAATTCAGTTCTCATAACTTCTAAAGAGGCAGGCATTATTATCACTTTTGTGACCCAATTCTGAATCTGAGCTAAAGCTTTGCAAGAAAATAATATAAGCAAATTGAGCCTGACTCAGTCTGTCTTCAGGATGTTTGCTCACATCAATTATGTTAGAAATATTTTTTTGTAATTATAGGATGCATTCTTTCTAGGTCTACTTTCTAAGGAATTTTATCCTATCTCATGTTGAGTTATTTTTGCATTAGGTTTTACATACTATATTTGTTTACAGTTTAAGTCTGTTATCTACCACTAATTAATAGTTTGTTATATGAGGTCAAAGGTTAGAACTTTTGTTATTTTTAGTTATATACAACATCAGGATACACCCTGACATTATCACAAAAGCATGGAACGCAACCTTTTCTGATTTAGTCCCCAGCACTCTCCCTTCCCTGTTCCCCTCCCTCCACTTCATCCCTCTCTTCAATCTATTTATAGCTTATTATTTTTTAAAATTAGTGTCCAGGGGTTAAACCCAATGCCAGAACCCAATGTGCCACATCCATGCATGCATATGTGAAAGTTCAGTCAGATTCATTTCACTGTTAAGGTCAAATCATAATTAGCTCCATGGATACACAGTTTCCTGGAACATTAACTGAAAAGTCAAGTGTCCCCACTGATCTGTCATAAATTATTTGCTTTAATGTATTTGTTTTTAATACATTTCCTTGTTTTCCTTATCTTATCGCACATTGTCATACTGCATTAGTTACTAAGAGACTTCATTTAACACAAGAATTATCCCTATAGAGCTCTTTTTCTCAACCATGCTTCTATAATGAAGAGTGAAAACTGCATGTCTTTCACCTACACCAGTATTTCCAGCTGTGGCCTGATTTACTCAGCTGCCTGAACTGTGATAAATAAATGCTTATTGTTTAAGGAAAAATGAAATTTTGCAACTTAGAACTTAGTTGTTCACACAAATTTCTCAATTATACTAGTGAATACTGGGTAATCTTTCCCAAAACACTCCCCCTTTTATTTTTGTAGTATATTCTAAGTGATTTTTATCTGATCTCATTCTTTATCTCTTTCATGGCTTTCTGGAGCCTTGGAAAATTTGTACTACCCCAGGTGCATGGAACACAAGAGGAACTTGGGAAGGCATTCCTGGGTGACTGCACAAGCTAAGAGGACACAGTGGTCATCTCAAGACCACTCATGGCAGGTGGAAGATCAGCCTATGTGTGGGGTTTATGTAGGCAAATGCACCTGCTCTCGGCCCTCTGTATGTGGCTAAATGCAGAATTCAGATCATTTGTGTAAATAATGACTGCTCCAGAATCATTGTGTCTGCTTACTATGACACAGTGCTGCTCCTTGTTATCTTTTTATGTTGACTATGAATATTTACATTTATATATATATATATATATATATATATATATATATATATATATATATATATATATATATATTTTGTTCCTATTCATGACATCTAAAACCAAATTTGTATTATGGTATTGTGAAATACTATCTTTCATTCCTTTTTTAAAAGCACTAATTTTTACAAGATTCATTTCAATTATTCTCATCTTTTCAAGTATCACTCTTAATCAGATGAGAAAATCACTTTTTTTAGGAAAGGCAAATGTTACACATCTATTTTAGTGTTCCCGAGAAAGTTTTATGGTTGAAAAAGAAAGGGACAGGGATGTTTTTATGAGTTACACATCAAAATATATGCAGAATTTTATGCTCAAAAAGGTCTGTGAGGGAGCTGGGAATGTAACTCAGTGATAGAGCACTTGCCTAGCATACCTAGCACAAGGGATGCCCTGCATTTGGTACCCCCCACCACATATACATATGCATGCATGTGTTTGTGCATGTGTGCACACACTAATCTGAATAGTTTTCATTACATGGCTGTTTTTCATTTACTTTTATTTAATTCACAAAAGCATTAATTTTGTGGAAATAACGTTGAAACTCACAATCTCAATAAAACAAAGGTCAAATGTTTTCACTGATATGTGGAAGCTAGACCACAATAAAGGGAGAGAAAGAAGAGAAGTTCATTGATTATACAAAGGAGAATGAAGGAAAGGGGGATAGGAATAGGAAAGACAATGAAATGAATCTGGCGTAACTTTCCTACATACTCATTAAAATACCTAAGTGAACTCCACCATCATACCCACCCACGAGAATGAGGTTCTAATTAGAATAAGATATATTTTATCCTTGTATAATTTTATCAAAATGCATTCTGTCATGTATTACTAAAGAACCAATTAAAAAATAAGTAAACTCCCTTTCTGACTGCATAGACCAGCCATTTTGTTACTATGCAAGTGTGAATTCATTAGATTATTTGATTTCCCTTTACCCAAAAGTTAGAGGCATTGACTGGAGTCTTTGAATTTTTTTTCCATTCTAGTTTTGTAAACACCTGCATTAAATATCCTTATATAGATACCGATAATGTAGGTTTTTATTCTTTTTTTATTCTTTGAGCAAGTACTAAAATTGTTTTCAGTGCAATAAAAAGTGACATTCACTTTATTCTTATGACTTTTATAAAAGATCATGCGTTTACTTAGACAATAATTAACAAACATTTCTATTACTTAGCAGGTCTGTTCATGTCCATTTGGTTATGCTGAACCATTAACACTCCTCTGTGAATAAATGTGTGTCCTGACTAGAGAAGATGCGATTCCTCAACCTGGATTGATCACAAGTTTCTTTACATAACACCACCTGGAGGTACCAAAGAAAGAAGAGGTCAGACTAGGATTTCTTTATGGTTTGCTATATAAGAATATGATTGCCAGCATGACTATGTTGAGAGGAACACATTCTCTAGTGAAGGAATATTCCCATAGGCAGATCTAAGCTTTAGTACCTTTGTGCCTACTATGCAAGCAATAAAATAGTCAATCTGATGATCTAAAACTATTCTGAGGAGTATTTCCTCAAGATTTATGAGATATTAACAACAGAACATATACTTAACTCACAGCAACTTAATAGATTTGTTTGGCCAGATAAGGTTTCAATCAGGGGTGCTTCCTGCAATCAAAAATACATAGAATTTCAAGACTAGATCATGGTTGAAAAAAAGAAAAAGTGGTACCCCTCATTGCCATTCTAATACTATTATAGTATTTTTATACTATTTTATAATAGTATATTATAGTATTATTGAAATATAGTAATTATAATATAGTATATTATAGTATTATAGTATAATACTGTATTGTAATAGCATATTATTATATTACAGTATTATTATAATAATACTATAGCCTGGCATCATTAATCTTAATTTCATTGCATATGAATCAACTCTTTGTGTAACCCTTCATGGAAAATAGACTGTGGCATATGTGCAGTGAAGGGAAGAGACAAGATACTTTCCAAATCCTAAGTAAAATGGGGGTTTTCTGAGGAAAGAAATAGAAAAGATCACTGGTTTTATTTCCTTTTAATAACTGATAGCTATGTTTTTTTTTCTTTTTTCTTTTGGTATTTGAGATTGAACTCAGGGGCATTTGATCACTGAGCCACATCTGCAGCCCTATTTTGTGTTTTATGTAGAGATAGGGTCTCATTGAGCTGCTTAGCACCTCGCCATTGCTGAGGCTGGCTTTGAACTCACAATTCTCCTGTCTCAGCCTCCCAAAGCGCTGAGATTACAGGCTTGTCAGCCACCACACCCAGCTTGTGCTTTCTTATAAATGGAAAAAAAATCTATTTAAATCAAATCACAACGTAATAATTTTATCACACACATCACATAAATGTAAGAAATGTCATTTTGTGTCTAGGATATGTGGTTCACACTGTTTATGTAGATAATTTTCTGTACCTTTAATGGAAAATTTTCATCTTTGCCCTTGGTGCAAGATGGCCATGTCATGTAAATTCTATTGGCATCTGTCTTTTTACAGTCAAGAATTAGATGAAAGGTTAAAGACTAAGTTTATTCAGATGATGTCTTATGCCTTGTTCTTCTGTGCTGCTCTTGTACTGTGTCTGACGACATGGTGGAGAAATGGCATGTGACAACTCTATCTACAAGAGAGATGGCATAATTCTTCTCTCCCATCCTTACCACTGGATGTGAATAATGGCTTGATGAAATTTTGCCACCTTGGTCTCCATCATCTTCTCAGCTGAGGAAATCTGTCAACATCCCTCTTGCATCACAACATGGAAATGTTCTTGAAATTGTGAGTTGGGGCAACGGTACAGCGCATGTCATTTTTTTGTTTCACTCTTTCAGGTCTCACGGCCCTTCATTGTTTGTACAATGTCTTGAAAAACCAAAGTTTTATATTTTTTGTCTATTGTTTGTTTTTAAATGTAGAAAAGTATATCTGATCCTTATTCATATTCCTACAATGTGTAGCTCCCTTCCTCCTGTGATTACCCAGTCATTAATGTATCTATAGTTGTATGATTCTAGGAGACAACATTAAAGTGAAAAAGAAACAATGTGAATGAAACTTTCAGAGAAGATCAAGTGAACTTAGTAAAGGAATGTCCAAATTTATCAGTGCACAGTATTTGTAGAAGTCTTCATGGGGGCATTTTCTGTAAGCCACTGAATCAAAGATTTAAGATGAAGCTAAAGAAACCATAATGTCTAATAGTTAAACTATTATATGCATAATATCCTTATTATATAATTGTTGAGAATATCTTCCTATAATCCTAAAGGCATAAATTGTATCACATAAAAATAAAAGCTATAATGAAATTAGATCATAAGAGAATTCACAAATACCCTGAAATTCTGATACTGATTTCCTTGAGGCAGATTTTGATTGAGTCATGGATACCTTCATATCATCCTCTGTGACATGAAGACTAATGGTGATGAAATATCTTTTTATAATGAAGAGGCTGCAATGTTGTCTGTGATTTCCACCTTTTATTGACACTTATTCTTCAGGTGTTGAAGCAAGTGATCTACCAGCGGCCAACAAATGATTTCAGGCAAGTTCTTCCAAATGCAGACAATGAAAAACATGTCAAGGCTGTGACCAGGCTAACAGCAATTGAGATGATAATGGAGAAACATATACTAAGATTGGTTAAATATGAGAGCCAGTGAAGAACAGGAAATATCTACCAAGGTGGCCATATTAATGGAGCTAAATCTTGGAAAAGATTTTTTTTGGGAATAGGAAGGCAAAACTACCATAAAAAGTGGAAGATGTACAGGTGAGGTGAGAAGCAGCATGGTAATTCACAGGGTTTGCACCATGTTTTGAAAATGATGAGGCTGAGAAGAGGCTGAGGTGGAAGTCTGAGTTCGTGTCCTTCCCTGAGAAGAGTAGGGAGAGAAAACATGTTGATATTCAAGTTAAAATCACTTTCAGATTGAAAGTTGAAGTTTACTGGAAAATAGAAAACAATATATGTGAGGTATTTGAAAGATTTATAAATTCATTTTTAAAATTCAACATAAAGTATAAGCTTTTGTTGTTCTGCCCACCACATGGGTGGATCACGGCAGAACAGCATAGAACACTTCATATTCTCATATTTCTGTCCATTGTGGTTTCAGAAAACTTAACAGAAATCTAAACTTTAGAAAGGAAAACTGCATTTGGTATTAACCAGCTTGGTAAACAGATGAAATTACCCCATGCTAGTTTGCCTTGGATTGATCATTTGTGAAGATTAGTTTCTATTAATTTTAAAGAGAAGTCATCTCTGCCCATCTGTAAGAAAGAGTACTGCTTGGGTATTGTGTTTTCCCTATTAAATTTGGATATTTCTATGCTCTGGAAACTAAGCTATCAATATTTGTATGATAAGTCTGATTGTTTTTTTTACTGTCTTTATAAGATTGCATCTTTTCTTCTGCTTAACTGCGATAAAATGGTGATCTTTTCAGTTTCCTGTGGTTAAAAAATTTTGATTTGAGATATTTCTTCTTCCTTAACATAAGAATTCAATTTTGTAAATCACTCCATAAGCTTTGCTTTCTTACCTCCCACAATTTGGCGGGGGAGGGTACCAGGGATTGAACTCAGGGGCACTTGACCACTGAGCCACATCCCCAGCCCTATTTTGTGTTTTATGTAGAGAGAAAAGCTCTCACTGAGTTGCTTAGTGCCTCATTTTTTAAATATTTATTTACTTAATTTTTTTTTCTGAGGCTGGATTTGAATTTGTATTCCTTCTACTTTAGCCTCCAGAGCCTCTGGGATTACAGGTTGTGTGCCACCACACCCAGCACCTCCCACAGATTTTGATGAGATAGGTTTTTTCTTCATTTATTCCAAAATACTTTTAGCATCTGTTAGTATTTTTTGATCTAGGGGTTTCCTTTCTAGATTAATTCCATTGTTTCTGAAGGATGATAATGTATGATAATTATTATTTAACTTTATTGAAGCTTGTTTTATGACCAAGAATGCGGTGTGTCTTAGCAAATGAAACATATGGGCTGAAGAAGAATGTGTATTCTGAGCTTGTCAGATGAAGTAGTCACTAGATAATTATATCTAGTTGATTGTTGATTCTATTGCATTTGACTCTTTCCTTGCAAAATTTCAAACTACTGGATCTGCCCATTTCTAATAGATATTATTGAAGCTGCTGACTGTTACATTTACCTATTTATTCATGTGGTTCCATTGGTTTCTGCTTCAAGTAATCTGACTCATTGCTACATTTATACATGATAAGAGCTGTTATATAATCTTGGGAAGCTGACCCTTTTATAATTATAAAACACCATTCTTTATCCTGGATAATATATATATGTATATATGTATGTATATATTTATATACACACACGTATATATATATATGCATGCTTATTTATGTAAATTTAGTGAGAGCAATATTACAAAGGATGGAGAAGGGATTAGAATTATTTTGTTATAAGGTTCTCACAATACTTATGAATCAACATAGTGTTTTTGAAAGGCAGCTTGTTCTAATTGCAAATATTATATTGCAAACTATAGTTCAAGGTGTTAGATCAAGGGCCTCATTTCCTTGCTGGATATTGACCAGAGTCTTCACTCATTTTTGCACATGGAGAAATTTTCACCAAAGTTATTAAAGCACAAGAGTTTTCCAGAAAAATAGAATCACAATCATGTGTAACAGTCATCTACTTGATATCCCTATACTTTTCAATATTCTATTATTTTAAAATAATCATATCTTCTGGCTATACAGAGAGGGGATTAATATATAGTGATGTGATAACCAACAGGTAGAGATAATTTGGCACCATTATAGAGTCTACTAATCAGATACTGTCCAATCTTAATTTTCTCAGTTTTCACTTATTTTTCATAATCTTAACTCTTTTGAAAAGAACTTGAAAGAGGCTTTATGTAGCTTTTCCCATAGTATGGATGTATCTAATGATATCTATTAAACTAGGACTATGAATTAATTTAGAAACCTCTATCTAAATGTGAAGATAAATTGCGCATGGTGGCACATACCTATAATTATAGTGACTCGGGGGCTGAGGCAGGAGGAGCATGAATTCACAGGCAGCCTTGTAAACTTCTGGAGATCCTGTCTAAAAAATGATAAAAGCAAAAGCTGGGATGTATGTAGCTCAGTGGTAATATGCCACTAGGCAATCCCCAGTATAAAATATGAAATAAATAAATGTGAAGGTAATGAATCTAATCAGCATGTTACTAAAAATTTAAAATGGAGAAAATAATGATGAAAATAAAGGTACAAGGGCTGGGATTGTAGCTCAGCGGTAGAGCGCTTGCCTCGCATGCGTGAGGCCCTGGGTTCGATCCTCAGCACCACATACAAAGCAATAAAATAAAGACATTGTGAGAAAAAAAAAGAAAATAAAGGTACAATAAAGATAGTTCAAAATACGTTAACTTCAGTGGGTAAGGAAATATTGGGGAGGTACACTCAGGGCATTGACAGCATTGCTAATGTTCTGTTAATTCAGAATGTAAATGAAGATCAATAATACTACAACTTTGTTTTAAAATTTTCAGGTTGTTTTAGATTTACCAGATCAATTACAAAGGTAAACAAAGTGTCCATATCCCTGCTACCTCCAGAGTTCCCCTTATTGTTAGTTAACCTCTTATGGTTAACTTGATATGACACATTTGTTGTCATTAACAATCCAGGATTATATATATGATTCACTAACATCCACACCTCCTTCATATTGTCTGTCTTTCTCTTGATGGTCATTTTTTGTTCTAGCATCCCATCCAGGGTGCCAGATCACTTTTAGGTACCTTGTTTACTTGGTGTCCTTTGATGTGGCACTTTCTCAGACTCACTTGTGTTTATAATGACTATAACATTCCTTATTTGGAAAGTTTCTGATATCACTGGGTTATTGATTTTAAGAACATAGTCCACAAAGTGGAAATACCTTTCTTATCCTGTCATACTATGGAGTATTGACATGCTTTATCATCATTGACATTGATTTGATCCACTAAATGAGGCTGTTTATAAGATTCATCCATTGTATAACTACTCTTTATTCCCTTTCTTTGATAGGAAGTCACTGTGCATAGCATATTCCTTAAGAAGTTAGGATTCATTATTCACCTCCTTATGGACAAGGTATCTATAAAAATTATTTGGAATTTTTTAAAAAAGTTTTTTATTTCCTATTTTTCTTTTTGCTGGTATTCATATTTCTATTTTATTTTTGGGACGGGGATCAAACCCATGGCTTTGGGATTGTGAAGCAAGCACTTTGACATTGAGCTACTTCCCAGCCCTAGGGATTTCTTTAGTATTCACAATTTGTTAATTCTCTTCTATTTGTTAAATAATGATCACTGTTATTTAAGTGTGCAGTCTTGGATATTTACATCTTTCATAAATTTTTTTATTGCTTTGCTCAATTAATTTTGTTTTCCCATGTTAGTCCTTGGGTGATCTTTCAGTTGGCTCCTATTTGATGTTGAAATATTCAGTAAATGAAATTCAACTTTGCTTCTTTTTTTATTTGTTGGCCTGGTAAGTTGTGTTTGTTTTAACATAGTCTTACTTTCTGTCACTATGGGGTAATTGTGTTTATTCCCTACTCAGGCCTAGTTTTCATTTTTTCAAAAAGCAATATATAGGGCTAGGGCTGTAACTCAGTGGCAGAGCACTTGCCTAGCATCTGTAAGGCACTGGTGTTGATCCTCAGCATCACATAAAAATAAACAAATAAAATAAAGGCATTCTATCCATCTACAACTATAAAAAAATTTTAAAAAGCAATATATAATTTCTGTTATTGGAAAACAGAGTAAGAAAAAAATATCTGCATACAGTGTCTACCCATTGCTCCTGAAACTTTCCTTGATTCCCAACTGTAATCTGGCAATGAAAGGTACTACATCTGGGCCATTCTCCCGTACACACTCTGATGGATGGGAGACTTTAGCCCGAGAGCATGTATTTCCAATAAAGCCTTGCCCAGCGGTTTTAATTTGCCTCCTTTTGGTTATCTGGCTTTACAAATGGTGCCAAAAACCCGGGAGGATTTTTCAGATCTCCTCCGCAGGAGTTGAGATCCACCCTCTTCTCCAAACCAGGAGAACACCTGAGCCATTCTCTCTATTTCCCTTCATCCGGACCGACAGAAGTGAGGTACATTCCCCATCTCCCCTGACTTTCTGGCTCCCTCCCTCCCATTCCGGAGGTCTATCTGTAAGTCACAAGGGTGCCACAGACCTCCCTGTTTAAGGCCCCAAGGGCTGAGGAGACGTCCAGGTCCTTGTGAGCCACCCGACTCCGGGCCCCTGGAGGGCTACAGGGACGCCTGAACCCCCCGCCTGGCCATCCGTTCCTTGGGTGGGTGCAATCAGATTTAAGGACGCCTTTTTCTGTTCCCACCCACTCCATGGGCGCCAGAAGGTAATTGGAGATACCAAGTCCTCCCGAGACCCCAAAACTCCGTTTGATTGTCTATGTTCCAAGTTTGCCAAATTAGGACTTACTTCAGACCCATGCCATATGTTAGCCTGGCCCCAGTATGGCCTAGACTTTGGGTCAAAATGGCCCCCAGAAGGAACTTTTGATTTTGAAATCCTCACTGAATTGGTAGTCTCTGTCGCCAGGAGGGAAATGGACATAAAATCCTTTCATCAAGGGTTTGTTGGAAAGTATGCTCTCTCCCCTACCCCATTTCCCATCTGTTCTGTCCTCTCAAGTTCTTCTCGCTAGGGAAAATCCCAAGCCCCTTTCCCATTTGCTCTTCTGTATCTCCTTCCTCATTCTCAGATCTACACATGCGGCCATATGCAGCGCCATCTTCCCAGGAGGTAGTGGCCGCCACAGCCCCAGCACCAGAGGGCAGAGACAAGGCACTGGGCGGAGCCTGCCCGCCCCCGGGTCTCTGCACCTCTCGCTGGCGCTCAGATGGGCTAGCTATCTGAAACCCAAGGGGGAAAAAAAGTGTCTTTTATTTAATCGGCAGCAGTCATTTTTTCTAAGACTCTTGCTTTTCTTAAGTTCTATGTTTTTTGAGCTCATGACCTTAATCCTTCACATATAGGATAATGTTTTTTGATCAGTTCTATTTTTATTCAACAATGGAGTTTTTTTTAAACATCTAACATTGCCTGTAGGCCTTTACTATTGTTATGTTGTACATCTGTGTGTGTGTGTATGTGTGTACCATGTACATGGTATCAAAATTGGCACAGATAATGAGCGCTCATGAATTAAAACCTAAAAAAAGGGATCCAAATATTTTTAATTCACATGATTTAAAAGGTTCAATTTAAATTGAGCAAACACAAAAGTTTATAGATTCTTATATGAAGTTTTAAAGGTTTCTACTGTTGCCTAAATTCAAAAATTTATAAGGATTGCTTTGAAATATGGACAGAAGGAATTAAAGATTCTAATTATGGTATTTATTGGAATGAAAGAGAATATTTCTGGTCAAAAGGTTTATGTTCATGAATAAGTTGACTATAATTAGTTTTATTATTTTAAAGTTAATGTACTACTATAAAACAAAATCTGAAACATTGTTCTGCTTTTATCAAAATAATTTTCTTACATTTGTCAGGTTTTATCACTTGGGAAATTAACTCTTAAAGAAATTAAGGTTTATACAACTTTGATTAAACAAAAAGTTAGAATCTAAATTTTTCTTTAAGAACTAAACTTAATGTAATAACATCAATGTAATTATGGTCCTACTAGTTCTATTTTTATATTAAATGTGTTCATATCTTTCAGATATACAAGCTTTAAAGTAGAAGGTTTTAAAAGAGCATTATATCAAGCTGATGTTCTTCAAACTGAACTTATATGGTATCGATTTATATCATTTAATGTTTTATAACTGAACCTATCATCAATAAGATAAGGCTTTAGGTTATTTTTACATCAGAGTGCTCTTTTAAACAAATGAGGACCTAATCTATTTAATGTTCTGCTAAGATTTTGCAAGGAGCCCTGTCTTACCTGAGATAGTTCTGTCTCCCAGCTTACTACAATGGCTTCAAATTAGGCGAGACTCCAGTTCATTTAAAGATATGTTCAAAGGATTGATTTTGTTGTAAAGATCATTAGGATCTCAAACAGGAATATAATGTATAACTCAGCTGAAGTTTGAGAAAACTATTACACAAACTAAATATGTTTTTACTGTTGTTTATTTTATTTTGTATTTTCTTTAAACTCTATGACTATTGCCTGTTAATGTTTTACAGCGGTACTACTTCAAGAACAGACAACCCAATTTAATTTAAAATAAATAAGCCATTACCTTCAGGAAAGATAGACCTTAAAGTTAAAGCCCAGTACCCTTACTTTAAGACTAGTGAGATTGGCTTGCTGAGTGTTTAAGATCAATACTTAAAAACTAAAATTAAATTAAAGGGCCAAGAAAACAAGTATTTGGCTCTTGCCCTCTGAGTCAGCCTGGATCCAAGAAATAAGCGAACATCTCTAAAAGGCTTTATACCTCTAGGCCACAGAACCTCCCAATCAGGGAGATTACTGAGACCATTAGAGAATTAAAGAGCTGATCAAATGCCATATGATGGAGAGGAGGGTCATCTGTCATCCGTTGAGAGAGGGAACCATCTCTCATGCTTCCCAGGGAAGCCACATGGTCAGTGCCAGACCTTGACCTATCCTAATGCAGATGGCACTAGCAGAGCTAATAAGCTGCTCTCAAGTTCCTCAAGGATGCCTCCCAGGAGTCCAAAAGGTGACTCTTAACAATAGGTAAGAACAAAAGTCAATTTGACTTGCTTCATCTTAAACACCTAGCAAAACAGCAAAACCAAGAACACAGCCATTCCTGGGAATTTAAAAATAGTTTAAAGATAGATATCTGTGATATTAAAAACTAGATGCTATGTTTACATGCCTTGTTCTCTCCAGCCTTGTTATGGAGACAAATTCTCAACCCTTATACTTCCTACATTTCAGACTGTTTCCTCTGTGTAGGTTTGGATCATAACTGTAATTCCCATTGATGTTCCTCAATTAACTGTACAGTGAGACTGAATTACCATGACTTGTTACCACCTCCCTTTCTAGGGCAAAAAGGGCCATCTTTCTATTGTTAATAGTTGGGCTCTCCTTGGCCCCCATTTGCTGCCTCTGGGATGGGGCAGGAGGACTTGATTATGCAGTAACTGCTACTCAAAAACTTGAACAAATTTCATTACAGAACTGACCAGCCATGGACTCCCACCAAACTCAAAATTTCTTGGTAACCCCCTTCTTTTTCTGCTAATCAGTAATCTCTCCCAAGCCTCTGTTCCTACCCATAGGTGGTACTTCTACATTCAAGCAACATGACTGACAACCAGATGCTCCCACACCCCTGCATCTGCCTCTCTGTCTGACCAATACCCGTGACCAACACCCAAGCCATCTCCCCCTCTCCAGTGCCCCCAAACCTGTAAGAAGTATCCAGACCAAATATGCTGTCCTGTATCATCAAAAAGGCCTGGATGTTAGGTTGGTTCAGCCTGTCCAGTTAGGGGTGGCCAGGGCAGCCATGGAACAGTCAGACACTGACATCAGCAGTAGAGGTGCCTCCTGTCAATCAGTGGGCTTTTCCTGACTCATCCGGGAAGGACTCTGACCTTCTCTTCATGCCTTAAGCCCTCCCCTTCCTGACTGGGCCTTTTAAAATTTTCTGTATCCCGGAACATGTGCGTCATTCTCCCGCACACACTCTGATGGATAGGAGAGTTTAGCCCAAGATTGTGTATTTCCAATAAAGCCTTGCCCAGTGGTTTTAGCAAAAAAAGGTACTACATCTGGGATAATAATTTGCACATATAAACATGTCTGTAAATATTTTTACATGTTCCCATTTGTATCCATGTGGGTCTGTAATAAGTGTGCATGTATGAAGCACTACATGATCTAATCTAGTACCACAACATTTATATCCACATTTATCTTTATTAGGGTGAGCATGCATTCATACTGTTTGCAGCACTCCATGACTTAATCTAGGACCACAGGAATTAATTGATCCATTCTTAAATATTTGTATGAAATCACCCACTCCAATAAGAAATTTAGCTTTAAATATATGTATAGTTTTTCAGAATTAGCAATCTATATTCACTTGGGGATCAGTTTTACCAAAAATGTGCAGGTCTTACATTCCACTCTTTTAAATTTGGAGGCTCCACATATTTTCTAATTCACTTAAGTCTTCTTTTGCTCTATTCCTTCAATTAGATTATTTCATTTTGTCAGCATTGCTTCCTGTGATCTCCAACCTACTTTTTTTTTTTCATGTTTTCTGGTTTTCTCATTGTGTTATTGTTAGGTAGGAGATAGGCATGGGGAAGGGTTAGGGCAACTCTGTCCCACCTATCATCTTCCTGTGAAGGGAAAACTGAGCCATTTTTCAGTAAAAGGGAGGAAGCTAGATGACCACAAGAGTAATTCAAGACCCTAAAGGTAGCCGGGCCTGGTTGTGCACACCTTTGATCTTAGCACTTTGAAAGGCTGAGATGGGAGAATCGCATGTTCAAAGCCAGCCTCAGCAACAGCGAGGCACTAAGCAATTCAGTGAGACCCTGTCTCCACATAAAACACAAAATGGGGCTGGAGATGTGACTCAGTGGTGGAGTACCCCTGAGTTCAATTCCTGGTACCAAAAAAAAAAAGACCCTAAAGGGAAAAGTATCCAATCTCTGGCATGTGCAATAGCTAGAGGAACTGACCTAAAGTTAACTTGTTGCTATTTAAAATGTCATTAGTATTACAGCATTAGGGCTTGCTCCCTCTCTCTGCATTTTCTCAGGTTGAGGAGAACTTACACAAGGACTGTCTAGAAGAAGTTATGTCAGATTCAACTGTCAATCAAGGTGTTAGTCAACCCCAGCTCCACCCAGGAGAGGAGGGGGAAACTAGCACAACCCAATAAAAGCAAGCTGCACTGTGTAGACAAGGCCTTGAGCTCCTTTTCAGCTTGGCCCACTCTGCTTTTCCAGAGTTTCCTTTTGCTTTCAGTAAACCTCTGCCTTGTCTGCCAACCTCTTGTATCTCACTCAGTTCTTTGCTCAGGATGCCAAGAACCTGGACCCAGGGACCCCTAGGGACCCCTGCCTTTGCATCAGTAACGTAACTTTCCATAGATTTGAAAAACAGTAACCTGTATCCACCATTATGGTATCATAAGAAAAATCTTACTTCCCTATAAAAATCTCGTCAATACTTCCCCTATTTTAGTTTCTTCTCTCATAAGCACCTAGTTACTAACATTTTTACTCTATGTAGAGGTCCACCTTTTCCTCATTGTATTTCAGAAACAGACTTTTATAAGCAATATGATTTCCAAATACTTTATCCAGTTCTTTGTATTCTTTTATTTGTTGATACTATTATTAGAATCACAAAACTTTTAAACTGGAATAGTGTGATTTATCTATTTTTTCTGCTATTCTTGCATTGTTGGTGTCATGTATTGGTGTCAATAATAGCTTTATTTCAAAAAAAGGCCATGGACATTTATTTCTATGTTGCTACAGATTTGGTAGTTTTGGCTCTTACATTTAGGTCTGTGGTTCATTTTATGTCCATTGAGTTCATGATGTGAGGGAGAAGCCCAACTTGCATGTGCACGTCCACTTGTTCTAATGACATTTGTTGAAAAAAGTGTGTTCCCTATGAATTGTCTTGGCATCTTTGTAAAATTTCAATCACAAATTTCTAATTCTTAGAATTTAATTATATTCCATTTATCTTTATATGTATCCCTATATTAATGCCATAATACCTTGGTTTCTATTACTTTGAAGTTAGTTTCGAAATTGGGAACTCTGAGGAAAGCACTTTTATTTCTGTCCATCCTTATCAAGATTGTCTTGACTATACTGTTTTTCATCACTGTGCTCAAAATGTCGTACACAAATGACTTAGTGAAGAAATGTTGTCCTCTGTTTCAGAGGTTTGATCCATAGTATGCAGATTCCAAGGCAGAAACATCATGGGGGAAGAGTGTGGCAGAGGAAAGCTGCTCAGCTCATAGCAGCTGAGAAATAGAGAGGAAGGGACCAGGGACAGGTATAGTCAAAGACCATGACCCCAGCCACTTACTACCTCCAGCCATATCCAGTCTGCCTACTTTTACCACCCAGTAGTATATTCAAATTGTTAATTCATCAAATTGATTCACTGATTAAGTTACAGTCCTCATGATCCAAACATTTTCTAAGAGCCCCACCTTTGAACCTTGCTGAATTGAAGACCATGCTTCCATAACAATCATTGAGTATGATCCTTCTTATATGTTGTAGGATTGATTTGCAAGGATTTCCTTGGGAATTTTTGGCTCTGTAGTCATAAGGCTTATTTGTAAATTTCTTTTCTTGTCATATATTTGTCTAGTTGTTCAATCAGGATAAGGTGGCCTTACAAATTTGGTATGAATTTGTAATATTTTATTCTGTTTTGTTTGTTTTTGCTAAGGGTTTGTGAAAATGTGGAATGCCTTAAAAACATGGAATAATACCCCTGTGAAGGCATCTCAAACTGGATAGGGTCTTGAACACTGACAAAAGCTCACAATAGCTTAGAAAGGGATCTTTCAACAGTTGAGCCTTCAACTGAGACAGCGGTGTTGGCAAACATTAAGGTCTTGATCCTTGACCCAGGCAAATTGATAACATGTCATTTTAAAAAATTTATTCTTTTCAGTCATATATGACAGTAGAATCAATTTTGTGATTTTTATATAGACATGGAGTATATCTTATTCTAATTAGGATTTCAGTCTTGTGGATGTACATGATGTGGAGATTTACTGTGGTATATTCATATTAAGCTGCAAACTTATGTGGTAATTTCTTATACAGGGACATATAAGTAATAAACCTGACAAAATGTCATGATACCCTAAATTGAAAAAGGACTTCAATGAAAAATTAGGTAAAATATGAAGGAAGTCATTATCTGTTTATAGTTTTGAACCATTCTCAATTTCACAGTTCTATGAATATACTAGAGTTACATAAAATATTATCATTATAGGACCCTAAAGGTTATATGAAACTTGTACTATCTTAGCAACAAATTCTGAATCTAGAATTATTTAAACACTAAAAACACCTATGTGCTTGGGGAAAAAAAAGACATTAAAAAACAAGAACAGCAATAAAAACTTGGGCTAATCCAGACACAGTGGTGCATGCCTATAATCTCAACAATTTGTGAGGCTGAGGGAAGCAGGTCACAAGGCCAGCCTCAGCAATTTAGCAAGACCCTGTCTCAAATAAATAAAAATAAAAGAATGGAATGTAGCTCAGTGCTAAAGTGCCCTTGGGTTCAATCCCAAGTACCATCCCCCCTCAAAAAAAAGTTAACTGATAAAAAGACCTCTAAGTATAAAATGGTACAGTTGCTTCCTTATGTATCCATCATTACTGAAACAGGTGCGTCTGCTCCAGGAAGGCACAAGAAAGCTCTGAGGACTCTTCTTTCTTCTTCCCCATAATACACCCCATCACCACTTAACAGTATGAATGTCAGTAACTGCTTTCTCAAACAGTTGCCTGTGGCTCACATATGTCAGAATGTCCTGCTTTCAGACACTTCTTGTCAGTGTATGTATAGGATCCCAATAAAGCCATTTTAGGATACATGACTTCTGGAGGATATAAGCCAAGATTAAGAAATATCAGTGACAGGGAGCATAAATCAGATTGAGATTCAGGAGAGGGTTTTCATGTTAAAAGGTTTAGTCAAGTTTACAAAAACAAGCCTCTGAGAAAACTCTGCTAATTAAGTTATTTTCTTTTTAGTCTCCAACAGAAATTCCTTGGGACCATGTCTTCTGTTGAAGTTGATGCAGAATTATATTACACATTGCCAAGCCCAAAGGCCAGGGACTAGATGTTATGTTAGAAGGTAAGTTAATTACAAAATAATGTTTAAAAACATTTTATTTTCTTGTAATGCCTTGTATAGTTGTGATATCAGGTAAACTGGTTTCAAAGAATATATCAGGAAATGTTTACTTTTTATTCTTTATAATTCGTTTTCCCAGAATAATTGTTAGACAAAGATATGCTAAGTAACTCACCAGTGAAGTCACCTCAACTTCAGCAGTGACTGACACTTAATAATAATCACAGGAACATGGAAGGGGAACTTCCACAGCTGAGCCTTAGATCTCAATATTCTCCATCATCTACATCTGCATTCCTCATTCAGAAAAGCTGTGAGTAATATTATGTAGTTTTGAAGAACTAAACTGTGTGGGGACTAGTCGCGCAGTATTAAATAGGTAACACACTTGATGATAACTGTGATATACTATCCTGCAATTAGGTACTGGAACAACAACAACAACCAAAAAAAAAAGGCATGAGTCAGAAACATGATCAGATGTGTTGAAAAGTCAAGTTCAGTTAGTAAATTTGTAAATGTCAATTTTTCAATTTTAATCTACACTGGAGGTATGTATGATATTGATATTATAAGAATCTAGAGAATGCATGAAAATCTCTTTAGTATCTTTGCAACTTTTGGTAAATATGAAATTAGTTAAAAATTAAATTTTATTTCAAATATATGAATTTTGTATGTAAAACACAAGCAAACAAAATCACAAGCATAAACCTTGGGATGAGAACATTAATGGGTATGTAGGGAGAGAATGTCAAAGCATTTCAAACCTGGGTGCGCCTGCTTTGGAAAGGTACCTTCAAGCCTCAGGGACTCTGTTTCCTTCCCCATTATGTGCTCCATTATGACCCAGTTACCAGTTTGCATATCATTTACCACTTCAAAGGCACCGGTGCCTTATGTATCCTAGAAACCCCAATTTCCAGACATTATGGGGCAGTGTATTTGCAGGATCCCTCTCAGATTTTTTGGAAGACCTGTCTCCTGGACATTAGAAGCCAAGATTGAGAAATGTCAGAGACAGGGAATATAAATCATGTCTTCATTCAACAAAATGTTTCCTTTCTCAGTAAGTTTTGAAATCACAATTTCATCTTCAAGCCTTTAAGAAAACCCTGTGACAAATTCTTTCTGATCTCCAGACTCCATCAAGAATTATTTGGAATAACATTATGTTGAGACTAACATTGTTGAATTATATTACATATTGCCAAGCCCCAGTGCCACAAATTGGTATGGAAATGTTAGAGGTGGGCAGGGTACAAAAAGCAAACAGAACATTTACATACATAAAGTTTAGGCCTCTTTATGTTTAGTCTGACCTGAAAATAACCATTCAAACACCATGAATTTGAAAGGAGAAGGCAAGTGAATGATACAAACGTAGTTTGTATAGGTAAAGGAAAACTTGATACAAAAATTCAAAGAACCATCAGGTGAAAACATATACCCAAACTTCCTTCCAGTGATCTAAGAGGTAGATGCACACTGAATGAACTCTGCTTATGTGCTGGATAAACAGACTCTCAAAGCAGGGAGGATTGCCCACTTACCCCTGTGCACAGACACAGCTCTCTGTTGGGCAGCACCAGGGCTGTGTGTAGAAACCATATCTACAAACATAGCAGATGTAAGGGCAAAAAGATCAAAGCGGCAGCAAGCCATGCAAGTTATTTCAGGCTTTTATTCATGAACAGGATTCATCTGCGAAGGTGGTGGTGTTGGACCCATTTTCCTGGTGAAAAATGAGCTACTGAACAAAGAAAGGGACTGGGTTTTTATAGGTTTATTTTGGGGGGTGGTATAGTGGAGACGTGCCAGTTCTCTCGGGCACTTAGGAATTTGGGGCTAGTTCCGCAAATCAATGAAGTGGTCAGTTTTAGTGCCCAAGAATTTGGGCTCAGGGGTCAGGGTTCTGTGAGCTGTGGACTGAGTGTCTCCTGCCTAGCAGATCACTCTTCCCTTATCTGCAATTAGTCTTAGGGAAACATTCATCAAGGGAGGGAGGGGTGTTAGCATAGAGCTATTTGCCTCTTCCCTCAAGCTACGCTGTTTTCAATTCCCATTATCTATTAGCAGAGCCATAGTACTCCACACTACACTCCATGGATATCCACAAAGATAGAACATTTAGAAGTCCATAATCACAGGATTTATTTGCTTGCATACCTTTAGTGAGAAGGCTGGCTTCTATCGAATGGATAGCTGGAGTTAGGGACACAGCTAACCTGGACCACATTTCCCACTTCTCAGATCAGGAAAACAGATATTTAGGTGCTATTATTTTAGTTGTTTGTACTTTAAGAAAGCTTTTCACTCTTAACCTCCCACTTCACTCCTTGAGAGAGAATAGGGTCATTTAATTTCAACACACTAGCACATGAACAGTTATTCCGTTCACACAACATTAGAGTTCTTACACTAGGTAATGACATTTTGAGTCAACTTTTCAATATATACAGTGGTATCACTCATGATGTACTTAGTTAATGTCTGCAATAAATCCCCTCACCAAAAAAAAAAAGGACAGTGGAAGGCTACCCGCAAGGGAGACACATTTAGCTGTGGAAAAGAGATGACTCATCTCAAAATGTCACTAAGTATCAATGAACTCTGAGTGTTTAGGGTTAAGAATGGGCAGATGACATTTACAAAACTGTTCTAAAATGATGATGTGGATACAGAGGACACAGTGTTGAGCTTGAAGCCCCCAATATCATATCATTTACCACAACATACTAAACCGTAGATTTAGGAAACCTAAACCTACTAAAGATTTATAGAGGCATGCCTGGTTACCAGAATTCTCAGAAAAAAGCCATTGAAAATACATCAAAGTCAGGGCTGGGATTGTAGCTCAGTGGAAGAGTACTTGCCTAGCATGTGAGAGGTGAGGCACTGGGTTCAATTCTCAGCACTGCATATAAGTAAACAAATAAATAATACAGGTCCATTGACAACTAAAATATATATATATTTTAAAAATATATGTATGAAAGTCACATTATATCATAGGGCAGGAACTCAACAGTCTATCTTAATACTCCAACCAGAAAAGAAATTTCAGACTTAAAAAAGGCAATTTTTCTTTATTGAAAATTTGGATATTCAATGCAATTCACAGGTAACATTGTTCATATTTGTGATATTTGGTAGGAGATTCTCAAGATACTGATTTCTTTAAGTCTTTAAACGTTACTGCTTGTTTGACTCAGCTTTGTGTCACTGTGACCAAAAGAGCCAACAAGAAAATCTTAGAAGACAGAAATTTTATTTTGACTCATGGTTTCAGATGTTCAGTAAATAGTCAGATGACTCCATGTCTCTGTGCTCAAGGTGAGGCAGAAATATCACAATGAAAGGGCATAGCACAAAGAAGCAGCTAAGGACATGGCAAACAGGATGCAGAGAGAGCTCTGTTCACCAGGGATGAGATATAAAGCCCAAAGTCATGTCCCTAGTGACCTCTTCCTCCAGACACATCCTACCAATCTACAGTTACCACCCAGTTAATCCATATCAATGGATTGATCCAGTGACTAGGTTACAACTCATAACCTAGTCAGTTCACATATGAATGTTTTTGCAGTGTCTCACACATGAGTTTTTGAAGGATACCTTATATTTAAACATTAACACTATGTCAGTGCAAACTTTGAAGTAATTGTTGCATTTATCATACTCCTCTATAAATTTTTGGAACCATACTTTATAAAATGATCTCTTCACATATGTTGTATGTTTGGTGTTTCTAATTTGTACTTGAGGTACCTTGTGGACAGTGACCATAAACTGCAGTTCTACCCTGATAGTATTATAAGGGACTTGGTCCTGGATGTTGCACAATATACTTTTCATGTAATACCTGTCCCATAGAGAGGATAGTGTATCTTTCTGAGAACTTTGAGAAATAAGTTAGCATTAGGTGTGTAGTTCAGGTGAGGCAAAGGAGGCAACTCATGAAATAAAGTATGTATTACTTAGAAAACCCAGAGAAAAGACAACATAACCTCAGTGCCAATGTCAATAAAGGAACCTTACTGGCTAAAAAAGCACAAACATTGGAGGCAGGGAAATATACAGGAAAAAGGATAAGTGGGTTGTAGCTTTAACTGGAATCCTGGGTTTTACCCAAGGAGGTTACTCAAGGAAACTTGTAGTTAGTGGGTTTCCAGAAAAAAAAAAAACACCTCACATATTCTATAGAATAAACTGATGAAATGTGGTCACCAAACAATATTTATACACTCCCCACAGTGATATCCAGTGTTGTATGACTAGATTTATAAAGTTATCATTTAAAATGCTTTAAAACAAGTACATTATTTTTAAAATACTGTAACTCTTTTAAGACTGTTTTTCTAAGTAATAAAAAACCTAATAAAGACAGCAGTCAATTATATTGATAAAACAAAAACTTTTGCTTTTGAGGCGATGTCTTGAAAATTTTACTAAGCAGATTAATATTTTAAGGAAATGTTATTTCTTTAAACATAGAAAATTATATTATATCTTTATATTAGTATATTTATGATAGGTTCTTAGCAAAATCTATCACTAATATTTAAGAAATATAGCTGACTTGATTATATACAAATTTTCTTTCATAGATTCCATCCTTTGCCACCTGCAACTTGCTCAGACCCTGTTGAGCTTGCTTAAAAGTTCAGTTTTTCCCCATCTATCCTTCAATTCTGAAATGTCTTTCTACTTAAAACAAAAAAAATTAAAATATAAAATCCTTTCTCATACAAAGGGGAAAATTATTTTTATTCTTATTCACAAAAATTATGTCCTCATAATTTATTTTTTGGTATCCTTCCCCTACTGGTTCCTTTCAATCTTATTTCAATTCATAAATTTAGATTTTTGAAACATCTCCATATCATGGAAAAACACAAGATTGGGATCCCAATTAGAATTAGATATACTCCTTTTTTGTATAAATGTGTCAAACATACTCTACTGTCATGCATATCTGAAAAGAACATTTTTTTTAAATCTCTGAATTGAGACAAAATTATATTTTTGAATGAAGTAATGCATTTGAATTTATTCAAGTCTTTTATCACTTATTTAATGAAACAAACATTTGAAGTTACATGAAATTTTACTTACAAGCATATATTTTTTTAAATATTTTTTTAATTGTAGATGGACATAATGTCTTTATTTTATTGCTTTTTGTATGTGGTGCTGAGGATCGAACCCAGGGTCTCACGCATGCGAGGCAAGCGCTCTACCGCTGAGCTACAATCCCAGCTCTACAAGCATATATTTATTTTGTTTTTCCTACTTCATTTATTAAGCCTACATTATTTAGGAACTGTTATATTGGACACGCATACTGATTATTTTGAGTTATTCCCTTCTTAAAGAAAAATAAATGCTAAAAGTCAAATTACTTGATACATAGAGAGAAACAGATACTGCATCACACTTTGCATTTGTTCTTAGGTAAAATATATATACCTTTTATTCTACACATGTGACAGATAAAAATAACCCTGCCTAGCTATCAAATTTAGCAAAAATGTAAGCCAACAATTCTAAAGACATCTTTATTTTTTATTTTGCCAACAAACATGATACAGAGTAATATAAACTTATCAGTTTATAAAAAGACAGTTGAATCCAAATTATATTTATGACAAAATGGGACAAGCTATGATCTTCTGTTCATATGGCTAAACTGTAAGAGTTTTATTTGCTTTCTTAAAGCCTGAGAACCAAATTTTCCAGGTAAATCATTTTCCAGTGCAGCTGCAGCTTCGTTCATAAAAGGCCTCTTTTGTACCTTGTTTTCTTTTTCTCAGTCTCAAGTTAGTTTAGGAGTTAACTCTTTGGTTTTAGGACTAGATGAAATAACAATTTTCCAAGCAATCTTAAATAAAATTATCTTGTATTAGTAAGAGTTTTCTAGAGGAACATAATCAACAGGATGGATGGATATATATACACACACATATATATGTGTGTGTATATACATACACACATATCTACATATATGGAATGATTTATTAGACTAGTATATATGATTAGAAGCTGGATAATTTGACAGTGGCTGTCTTGTCTGCAGACTGGAGAGCTGGTGGAACCAATAAGGTCTCAATCCAAGAATTTGGAGCCTCAGAACAAGAGGGACCAATGAGAGACCTAGAGAAGCTGAAGGCCTGGGAACTCCCTGGAGAGTCGCTGGTCAGAGTTCACTTTGGAAGACTGAAGGAGCTGGAGTCCAATGTCCTCAGGCGATGGCACCCACTCAAAAATATTTTTAAATCTACATTATAGAGGGTTGGGGTTGTGGCTCAGTGGTAGAGTGCTTGCCTAGCATGTGTGAGGCACTGGGTTCGATTCTCAACACCACATAAAAAGTAAAGAAATGTATATAAAAAAATCTACATTATATAATTTATGTTGCAAGATGTCAGAAGAGTATTGTTCAAGCTGACTTCTATTCTGGGGAAGGAATCAGTGAAGTTTTGGTTGTATGTAGCATATCATATTAGATAAAATCAATGTTCTGTTCATTTGGAGATTAGGTATGATTCAAAGAGATATTTTTGGTGTCAGTTTCACAAGGGGTGAACTTTGTGATGGTTAATCTGTATTGTCAAGATTGAATTGTATTGTCAAGCCTTGATTGAATTAAAAGATGCCTAGGTTTAAGAGACTTTTGGGTGTGTCATATCACAATCAGAGATAATTGGCATGTAGGATAGCAAACTGAAGGAGATAAACCTGCCATGAAAGTGAAGAGCACAATGTAATAGAATGAGGGCCTGACAAGGGTGAAAGGAGGAGGAAACTAAGACCAGATGTAAGCATGATTCCTGACTGGCTACCTCAGTTGCC
Organism: Xerus rutilus; assembly: GCA_028644305.1. Lineage (NCBI taxonomy): Eukaryota > Metazoa > Chordata > Mammalia > Rodentia > Sciuridae > Xerus > Xerus rutilus. The sequence continues at coordinate 113,862,041 of CM053401.1, read as the reverse complement.
ACCGCCATTACTAGAGGACATCAGACTCCAGCTCCTTTACTATTCTGAAGTGAACTCTGACCAGCAATTTTCCAGGAAGTTTTGAAGTCTTTGGTCCCACAGTGGGGCTACATTATTTCTTTTGTTTTGTGACTCCAGCTTCCAGGACAGAGCACCTGCTTGCTTCTACAGTTCTCCAGCCTGCCTGCCAGCCTGCAGATGGTCATTGTGGGACTATCCAACTTTTGATCATGTAATCCAATATAATAGATTCCCTTTTTATAATATGTGTATTTAATATACATGTGTGTATATATATGTATGTATATGTAGACATGTATATATGTATGAATATATATAAATACACTAATTCATTTTTAATTCATCCATCCTATGGACCCTGTTCCTATAGAGAATCCTGATACAGAACTGGTATAAGTAAATGGGGTTTTGCTGAGTGTGGTAGTGCATGTTTGTAATCTCAGTGGCTTGGGAGCCTGAAGCAGGAGGATCATGAGTTCAAAGTCAGTCTCAGCAAAAGCAAGGTGCTAAGCAATTCAGTGAGACTCTGTCTCTAAATAAAATACAAAATAGGGCTGTGGACGTGGCTCAGTGGTCAAGTTCCCCTGAGTTTAATCCCCAATACCCCTCAAAAAAAGAAGTGGTGTTTTTCCTGTGTTTATATCTGACCACATGGTTCAGAATTCTTTGAAGATGGTTTGCAGGAGGAGTTTAGAAACGTTTGCAGATACAGGGTGGAGAAATCTTAGAATTTTGTAAGCAGAGATTAATGGCAATTTTGGCAGAGTTCAGAAGACCAAATGTTCATAAGAATGCAGAAAGTAAAGACTATGCTCCTGATATTTCAGATGAGAGTGAGAATTCTATTGGAAATTGAACTAGAAGTCAATCGTGTTACATTCTTGCAAAGAACTTATCTATATTTTGTCCATGTCCTGAGACTTTCAGTGAGGCTGAGTTTAAAGGTGGTGGGATAATTAATCTGGCAAAGAAAATTTCAAGGTAGGATGGCATTTAAGTGCTGGCATGGATATTGCTTGCAGCTTTTAGCTGTGATAATTACGAACAGAAATCATAATAGAAACATTTTAAAAAACCTTGCAGTTTAGCTGGAAAAGTAGAAGTAAAACGAGCTGAGGAAAATGTGGTATTTGAAGATATAAATGTCACTAAAGAGAAGCTAGGTATGTTGCAGAGAGACAATAGGAAAGGTCCCTTGAGGGCATCCTAAGGATCGATAAGACCACACCCATGTCAGGCTGAAGGGGGAAAAGTGAAAACTTATTTAAGAGATGATGTGTACTCTGCTTACAAAAGGGTACCTGGAAAAGTATTTCTCCAGTATATTTCACTGTACACAGCCATGCAGGCACTCACAGGCCATTGCAGCTGTAGTCCAAGATGGTCCAGCTAGTGCTAGAGCTGATAGCAGATCTTAGCATCTTCCAAATGGTGCTGATTCTGCAGGAATGAAGTATTCTGGATTTAGGGGCTCACAGAGGCTTTTACTGAGATTTCAAAGGAAGGCCTAGGAGACCAAGAAGTTTGTAGCAGGTTCATAATCACTGGAGGCAGTCCTGAGAGGGCAGTTAGTGAAACTGAGAAGGAAGCCAAAACTTCAGTGAAGACACCTATGATTAAATGGTACCAAGAATGTGAAATGTCTGTAAAGGAAATCTTCTAGAATAGCAGAGCTGGGTCAAGAGGGAAACCAGGTGGGCAGCAGTCAGCAAGACCATGGGGCCAGGGCTGCCCAAATCTTTTGGAGCTCACATATTGATGCCATGTGTCCCATGTGGAGCTACTAGACTTGTTTGCCCAACAGGTTTTAGTCTATGTCCATATCCTTCACTTTTAGAATATGAATGTTTGCACTGTATCATTGTACATTGTAAGCATGTAATTTGCTTTTATAAAATTTTTCAGGGGCTCACAGCTAAGTATGGCTTGAGTCCAAGAGGAGACCTTGGACTTGGACTATTGAGCAATGCTGGCCCTGTTAAGACTACACTGATGCCTGGAGATATCCTGAACACATTTTTGTATTGTGGGATAGGCATTAGTTTCTAGAGGTCAGGGGGAGAATATCATTATTTGAATCTATCAATGTCACTCCAAAATCTCATATTTTGAAAATGTGATCCCTGTAGCAGTAATGTTCAGAGGTGAAATGGTTGGATTATTAGGGCTGTACACTTATTAGTGGATTAACCCATGTGATGTATTAACAGTTTGAATGAACTACTAGGTAGTAACTGTAGACCGAAGTGTGACAATAGAGTAGGTCACAGGGAATTGTTTTGGGGGATTATATCTTGTCCCTGGCTCTTTGTGCTCTCTCTGCTTCCCAGCTGCCATGAGCTGAGAAGATTTCCTCCACCATGAGCTCAAAATAAACTTTCTTTCCTAGTTTGTTTTTAATAGGCATTATGGTCACTGCAATAGAAAGCTGACACATCTTCATCTAAGAAAAGCAAAAGTGTCACCTGATTCAAAATATAGAGAAAATAATATAGAAAACCATTTTTTTGCATATTAACCCTATAATTTCAATTTAAATATTGTCTTATTGGGTGTGGTGGCACACACCTGTAATCCCAGTGATTCAGGAGGCTGAGGTAAGAGGATTGTGAGTTCAAAGGCAGCCTCAGAAACTTAACAAGTCTCTAAGTAGCTTAGTGAGAGCCTATTTCAAAATTTTAAGAAGTGGGGAGCTGTAGGAACATACTTCAACATTGGAAAACTATATATGCTAAACCCAAGGCCAACATCATTCTAAATGGAGATACATTGAAACCATTCTCTCTAAAAACTGGAACAAGATAGGGATGCCCTATTTAACCACTGCTATTCACCCTAGTCCTTGAAACCCTAGCCAGAGCAATTAGACAAAAGAATGAAATTAAAGGGATACAACTAGAAAGAGCTCTCTACTTGCTGATGACATGATTCTATATTTACAAGACCCAAAAAACTCTAGTAGAAAGCTTCTATAACTCATAAACAGATTTAGCAAAGTATAAGGGTATAAAATCAACACAAATAAATCAATTTCATTCCTATACACCAATGACATGTCAGCTAAAAGAGAAATCAGGAAAACTATCTCCTTTACAATCGCCTCAAAAAAAAAAATGCTTGGGATTCAATCTAACAAAAGAGGTGAAAGATCTCTATAATGAAAACTACAGAATGCAAATAAAATAAATTGAAGACCTCAGAGAATGGAAAGATCTCCCATGTTCTTGGATAGGGAGAATTTCAAAATGGTCATACTATCAAAAGGGCTATACAGATTTAATGCAGTTCCTATTAAAATCCCAATGATGTTCTTCACAGAAATAGAAAAGCTTTCATGAAATTCATTTGGAATAATAAGAGGTTCATAATAGCCAAAGCAATCCTTAGTGAGAAAGTGATATAGCAGGCATCATAATACCAGACCTTAAATTATACTGCAGAGCTATAGTAATAAAAATGGAATGGTATTGTCACAATAACAAATATGAAGACCAATGGAACAGAATAGAAGGCATAGACACACCCACATAAATAGTTACATTGTACTATACAAATGTGCCATAAACATTCAATTGAGAAAAGAGCCTGTCTTTTCCCTATATTTTTAAAGCAGATCGGTCTGTATTTTTCTTTCTTGTAATGCCTATGACTAGTTGTTTTATCAGGATAAACTGGCTTAATTTTATGAATTAGGAAGTGCTGTATTTTACAGCTTTGTGGGTAATGTTTAGAAGAGCTTGTGTTGGTTTGGTATTCTTAATTATCCAGAATAATTTACAAGTAAAATATTCTCTTTCTGTGTACCTTAACAGCAATCACATTAGTTTGGAAAGGATCCTTCCCCAGATGAGCCCAAACTGCAAACCTCATCCTTGGACATCATATGCATATTCATTTCTAACACAGGGAAACTGTGAGTCATATATGTGTGGGTTGGGGACATGGCACTGTGGTGATTTGTTCATGCAGCAACATATTAATTAACTGATTTAATTAATAAAACTAGCATTAAGTGTTATGTGGCACAGGCTGCATCCTGGATAATAAAAATGACTTTAGTGGAAAATATAGTAAACTTTTAATATAGATGATATTTTGTATCACTGTCTATATCTCAGTTTTCATAAGTTTATGTAAGACATTAATAATTCAGGAAGCTTGAGAGGGTATGAAACTCTCTTTACGACAAATGCAAATCCCTATAAATCTAAAAATGTTTCAAAATAAGATTTTATTTTAAAAGTGCTAATTTGGTAACAAAAATAGCTAAAGCAAAGAAAAAATCTTGGACTCAGGAAATAAAGGAGCATGTTGGAAAACAACAAAGCATGTTCCTTTGTTATCTATCTTTTCTAACCCAGGTGTACCTGATTTAGGAAGACACCATGAAGCTCTGGGGACTCTTCTTCTCTTGCTTCTTCAGATTCTTTTGAGTATCAGTAAACATTTCTTCAAAGTGCTTGTGCTTCTTATATCTTAGAAACATCTATTTTTAGATATTGTCAGGCAGTGTATCTGTAGGATTCCACTATAATGTCATACCAATTTCTGAACATTTGAAGCCAAGATTGAGAAATGTCATTAACAGGGGATATTAATGATATTTCTGCCTTCAAGAGAGTGTGTTGTGGGTCTAGAATTTAAATCTTCAATTGTCCAAAAGACAACTATAGCTTCAAGCCATTTTGATCATTAAAATCTTCATTCTCCTTTCTATCATAAATTACTTGGGGCTATGTGTTCTTTTGACACATATCAAGGAATTAGCTATGGCTTAACCCAAAAGCACAGAATAGGTATCATCATGGTCAGCAGTGAGATGGGTTCCATAACAGTGTTTAAAAATATGGTGATTGAGGACAGTCTTGCTTGTACAGGCCTGGAAATGAAACTTTATACTCCAGATTTTTGGCATGTGAAGGCAAGTGAGTGATTCGGACTGTATTCTGCACAAGTGGAGGGAAAAAAATGTAAGATAAGGCAAGATACAACACATTCCCAACCTAACAGAAGACTAAGTGCCAGGGTCACTTGTATAATTACCTCGCTGAGGTTGTAGGTATCACAGCCTTTGGAGTGAGTATGTAAGATAGACTGCTGGGCCTTAGGTTTAGGGAGATGCAGTGACTAATGGCCCCTTGAGCAGAATGTACTCCAGCAATGGCTCCATTTTCAAAATAGTACAGTACCATAGCAATGTAAAGTAAGGAAGTGAGAGACACATGCGACTTCCTCCTCTGGAACAAGCCATGTGAACCTAGGGTAACTTGCTAACCTGGGTTCAGGGACTGTGAGGCCTGTGAGAACCTCTTGTTGCTAGAACAACAGATATCTGCAGTCTTAACAGGGGCTAATAGAGTTCTGTTCGTTGCCTTTTCTTTTGAAATGTGGAATCCTTCTCATCTCTAGTTCAATAGCAACATGGAATAGTGTCTGAGATGGGGTGCTTTGCTTTCATCTCTATGCTGAAATTCCAAGTTTCTGTGTCTTGCAATGTTCTCATCAATCCTTTGTTAAGTCTCAGTGTTTTCCCTTAGACACTATTCAAATTGTAGTTGTTTACTTGTTGTTTTAGTCCCTCTGTGGAAGAGACACCTCCATTCATCCATCTCAAGCAATTCAGTTTTTCAAATATGTATGGCTTAATAGACCAGAATATAGAAATATCCAATATTAACAAATCTCAGCTCCCAAGCAATATTCTTGCTTAACCCTAAGTAAAATTGACTCTTGGAAAAAAGGAGATAGTAATCAGAAATAATCCAATAGCCAGGCCCAATGGAAAATGTCTATAATCCCAGAGACTCGGGAGGCTCAGGCAGGAGGATTGCAGGCTCAATGCCAGCCTCAGCAACTTGGTGAGACTGCCTCAAAATTAAAAAAAAAAAAAAATAGCTAGGGATATGGCTTAGTGGTTAAGCGCCCCTGGGTTCAATCTTTGATTAAAATAAAAAAGAAAGAAAGAAGAAAGAATCCAACAAAGACATGCTGAAGTCAGATTATTTACTAAATTGACAAATATGCTTACTCTGGATAATCCACCAATGTGAAATGTAGTTAAGAAATTATTGCTATGTGTATAATATAAAAGTCATATGTGATAGAATAAATTTAACATATATTATGCTCTGAAACACAGGATAAAGCCAAGAAATTAGTATGAGGACATTGGTACATGTACTGGGACATGTAGACACAGACCACTGAATATGTGCAATTCCTCAGAAAAAGGTCTTGTTAGAATTTGCCCACCACCACCCACCACCTTCAGGCACTACTGCTTTATCCCTGCTCACCTTGCTTATATGTCTAACTTCAGTCCCTTCTCTGCTTAGCTTAGCCAAAGTTTCCTCTTAGTCTGGTCTCAGCATCTGATGTATAGATGCTAATTGTCCATGAACTGGCAACTATGAATTTCCAGTTCATGGATCTCAACTAGGCCTGAAAAATGACCGAGATAGGAACCTGTGTTTAGGCTGGGATGAGATGTGAGCAACGAGAAGGTGAAGTGAACAGGAGAATCTAAGGCTCCTGAGCCTGTCCTTCCACCAGCATGAGAACCTTCTCTGCCTCTCTCCACCCTCACTTCACTCCAGACACAATCCTTCCAGTAATGCTTAGGGACCTCACTGGTGGACAGACCCATCTTCACTTATTCTGTCCTCCTGACTGGCAGACTTCATAAGCTTGCACAGCATTTCAAGGAACAAAACCCATACATTCAAAACTCCTTATCACAGGGTGAATTCCTCTCTGACCCGCCCCCTTCACCTGCTGAGTCCTCCCAGAACATGTCCTCCCTGTCCTTGATATCCTACCATAGGATTGTTTCCAGTTATGCTTCAAATCCATTGTCCCCTTTTCATATCCGGCCTGTGCATGGATGCACTTCTCTTCCTTTTCCTTCCCCTCTTTGCTTGACTCACTGATTCTTACTCTTCAGAAAATTCTCCAGTGCTCCTCCTCTATGAGACCTTGGTCCATCCCATCCCAGGCCTGATGCTCTCCTCTGAGTTCCAAGTGCAGCTCTTCCTCTTGCAGTTTAGTTTTCTGTTAAGTTTTCAGAATCTCCACTGGACTGAAATCTCAGAGAATGTGAAAACTTTCTCTATTTTTCAGGTGCTGAGGAGCAATGTAGGTCTTCATGTATGCCTAAGCAGGCATTCAGCCAGTGAACCTCATTCTCAGCCCAGTTTTCTCTGTGATGTTCCTCTATGATTGTATTGTCCAAATGTATTGGACACAGAATAGCACAGAAGATTCTCCTTTATATTGAATTTCAAATATGAATTAAAGAGTTTCAAACTCACCTCTGCTATCAACTTGTTGATAAACTCCTATTCTCTTTCAGTCTGAAGAGTATTTGGACTTGCAGATTAACATGATTATTTTGGTCCCTTCTATTCTCAGGACAGAATATGAACAATGACTTCCACTTCAGCCTCTTTTCTGGCCTCCCCATCCTCACACCACTTGTGAAGATTCTCTGGTGGACCATGATGCTTCTCACCTTCTCTGCATCTCATCTTTCCTTCTGGATAGTTTTCCCTTCTTAGAAGAGTAAGATCCTCTTGCTTTCCAAGATTCAGCTCCAATAAAATGGCCCCTTGAAAAACGTTTTTAGATACTTTTTAAGTAACATATTTCACCAATTTTGTTTAATATGTTTTTATAAACTTTTATCGGATTACTATTTTCCACAATGCATGACATGGTTTTTATCATCTTATGTATGGATGGACTTTTTCTGAAATCTTCTGCTGTAATATCCTCATAACATCAACAGCATCAACATTCACAGAATGTTCATCAATAGGAAAAGAAGAAATCACACAGACAATAGTGCAGCCACTTTACTAAGATCATTGCATTGCCATTAGCCTTCAACTCAGAAAATCTCTTGCTCTATTTTATCCAGAGATATTTTACAAAAAGTTTCTGAGAAATACTAAAAAAGAGAATGGATAACATCTGCCTTTCCTAATAAAAGTTACATTTATTTTATACTTAGGAAAGGATGATGCTTCAAAAAATTAGACCAATTGGAATGCGTATTTGAAATGCAATTGTGAATGTGTTTTTACTCACCAAAATGGAAGGCTTTAATACACAATACAAAAATACAAATTCATTTATGTTGTTTATATGACCATGTGTTAGACATTTGCTCACCAAAACGAAAACCAAGAAGAAATATTACAATGCAAGAATGTGAAGGGGTAAAGTGACATTAGTTATCAAGCAGAATAAACAAGCTCACTGTCATACAAAAGAATGGAATTCCAACCTATACCACAGGGATGCTTAACTGCCCTTAAGCATACAGGCCCCATAGTGAGGCTCTGAGTTCCGAGGCTCCCACCATAGCCCCATCCTTGGTGGTTGAGGTCTTATAGAGCTGTACCACGTCCATTGGTGTCTCTGCTTGTTCAGGAGACACCTAGGGTTCATCTAAACTTTCCACCACTCCTTGGGCTATTAAAAGGTTTTTATTTGTTTGTTTATTTGTTTTTTTTTTTGTACTAGGGATTGAACTCAGGCGTACTTGACCTCTGAGCAAGATCTCCAGCCCTATTTTGTTTTATTTAGAGACAGGTTCTCACTAAGTTGCTTAGTGCCTCGATGTTGCTGAGGCTGGCTTTGAACTCACAATTCTTAGAACTTGTGATTCTCCTGTCTCAGCTCCCCAAAGTGCCTATTAAAGGTTTTAAGTAAATGAATTGTGGAGTGGTATCAGGAGAACTGCCTAAGATTCACAAGATTTTAGAGACAGGAGTGTTGAAAGCAATTTTATAAAGTTCTAGACCCTCTTCTTTATTCAAAGGACAGCTGGGAATATTGGTGTATTGCGAGGAATGCAAGTTATCACCTTTTCTTGTTACAGAAGAGCACAGTGGTTAAGAATAAGAAAATGAACTCTGGTGGAAAAAATTGTTTTAAATCAAGTTTATTTTAAGTAGCCAAAAAAATGTGGTATTTGCACATAGGTAGAGAAAGAGACTAATGAAACAAAACAACTGAAAATAGACAATACATATATAAACACAAATATAAGTCAAGCAAAAGTTAAAAGGACTTTTATATAAATGCTGTAGGAAATTGAATACACATTGTGGAGATTAAAATCTAACCTTTTAACCTCACATTACAATCAAAATTAATTCCAGAAAAATCAAAGTCCTAAATATAAAATATATAATATGGTATATATAACACAACCTAGGAAAATACCTTCATGACCAGATGGCATGGTAAGATTCCTGAAACTAGACTTACAAATTTTTTAATATAGAATAAAAGATATTATAACAGAATGGATGTGAGTGAATTCTGGAGTCATGCTCAAGCTAAAATTCATTTCCTTTCTTGTAGGACTTTAGCTCTGATTCCAAACTGGTCATGCCTGACTCTTGAGATGTGGGTTGCATTGTATAATTTAATAACAGATAAAGCACATAATACTAGATTTACACTGAGGAATGATACAAATCTTATCTAAGGTTTTGCAAAATGCATCCTTCGCATCACTTGAAAAAAATAAATCTACTTACAGTACTAACAAAATTATTTCTTATCACTTGGAATTTGTATGCTATACACTTTTCAACTTATATAAACTATGTATATTTGTCTTGTATGACTTTTATGATTTTATGGGATGGAACATATAAACAAAATATATTAATGAAGGTATTCCTAATGTTCCTCCCTTTCAGATCAACTCTTCTGAATCACTTTTCAGCTTTCATGCATGATTCTTCATGTTTTCATCATTTTTTATTAATAACGAACATTGGTTATGCCATGTTTCTTGAGATAGACCTACATGACTCACTGAGATTCTCTTTCCAACCCACTTGCAACCACTGTGCAAGTTTTAACAATAGGTATGTCACTCAAAGATGTCAATGGAAGGTTTTAGGATCAAGTTCACTTAAGTGTGTGTAGTGACAACCATGGTATGTCTGCATTCTGACTTATAATGTTCTTACAATATCAATTTTAAGATATATATATATATATTTATATGTATTTGAAAGTTGTAAAAATATTCACCCTAGTATCAAAACAAAATATCTCTGCCTTTTCTTAGGGTTCAAACTGTTATATTATGATCTATTATTGAGCAATCATGCTTACATATATTTTATATCAATAGACAACTCCATTTAAATTTTACCTATCTGTTATGGTTTGAATGGTAGGTGTCCCCCAAAACTCATGTGTGAGACAATGCAAGAAGGTTTAGAGATGAAATGATTGGGTTATGGGAGCCTTAATCTTATTGGTGAATTAATCTCCTGATAGGGATTAACTGAGTGGTAATTAAAGGCAGGTAGTTTGTTGCTGGTGGAGGTGAGTGTTGGGGGTATGTCTTTGGGGTAAATATTTTGTATCTAGTGAGTGAAGTCTCTCTCTCTCTCTGCTTTCTGATCCTCATATGAGCCACTTCTCTCTGCCACACTCTTCTGTCATCATGTTCTGCCTCACTTGAAGCCCTGAGAAATGGAGCCAGCTGTCTACGGACCGAGATCTCTGAAATCGTGAGCCCCCCAGAATTTTTCCTTTTGTAAAATTGTTCTTTTTAGGTCTTTTAGTCATAGAGGTGAAAATGCTGACTAAAATACTAGCTATTAAGTTTACTGTAGTAATTAGTGGACTCCTAGTATTCCTACTTTGTTTGAATAGGTAGTTTTATAAACTATGATTAAAAAAATCTAAGGTGAGAAATAAAAATTACAAGGAGTTATATAAACATTGCACTGCAGTGGTAGCCTTCTAAAGACATAGAAAAGGATGTGTCTTGAGAATTTCTACCTTAATCTGAGAAATATAAACAACGCTTCCTCTAAGGTGCACTACAAATTCAACTCCTCAGTAATGACATTTGTATATCTCACTTTTTCTTCACTCCTACTGTTGTATAAAATGATATAAATGATGAACATACAAGTCACTTGATGATTACTCACAGCAAAAGTAGATACATTATGGTCTTCATAATTTTTGCCCTGTTCCCTTTCTACTCTGAATGATTCTGCATTTGTATGTTTGGAAACTTTTATGAGTTTTGGTTCTCATTTATGAATATATTGAGTGAGAAGAAACTCCTACAATTCACAATTAGGATATTGACTGAAATCTCACCTGGACCTTTAGTCTCCAGGAAGTCTTAAGTGAAAATCAATTTCTGATATCAAATGGGGGAGTCATTTGGCACCTTTGTCTAGTATGAGATAACTGTATTTACATGGGTTTGTCTCTGTGTCTTCTACTCTGAAGTAGAGTAGAAGGTCTACATGTCTTGGTCTACATGTCTATTTTGGTGCCAATACCATACCATTTTAGTTACTATAACTTAGTATTATAGTTTAAAGTCTGTTATTGTGATGCCTCCTGCTTCATTCTTCTTGCTAAGTATTTCTTTGGCTACTCTGGGTCTCTTGTTTTTCCAAATGACTTGCACGATTGCTTTTTCTCTTTCTATGAGGAACAACATTGTGATTTTAATTGGAATTGCATTGAATCTGTATAGTACTTTGGGTAGTGTGGACATTTTGACAATATTGATTCTACCTAACCAAGAGCATAGGAGAAGTCATCTTCTAAGGTCTTCTTCAATTTCTTTCTTTAGTGTTCTATAGTTTTCATTATAGAGGTCTTTTGCCTCTTTTGTTAAATTGATTCCCAAGTATTTTATTTTTGAGGATATTGTGAATGGGGTAGTTTTCCTAATTTCTCTTTCAGAGGATTCATCACTGATGTATAGAAATGCATTTGGTTTATTGACATTGATTTTATATTATGCTACTTTGATGAATACATTTATTAATTCTAGAAGTTTTCTGGTGGAATTTTTTGGATCATCTAAGTATAGAATCATGTTATCAGCAAATAATGATAGTTTGAGTTCTTCTTTTCCTATTCATATCCCTTTAATTTCTTTCATCTGTCTAATTGCTCTGGCTAGAATTTCAAGAACTATGTTGAATAGAAGTGGTGAAAGAGGGCATCTCTGTCTTGTTCCAGTTTTTTAGAGGGAATGCTTCCAATTTTTGTCCATTTAGAATGATGTTGGCCTTGGGTTTAGCATAGACAGCTTTTACAATGTTGAAGTATGTTTATACTATCTCTAGTTTTTCTAGTGTTTTGAACATGAAAGGGTGCTGTATTTTGTCAAATGATTTCTCTGCATCAATTGATATAATCCTATGATTCTTATCTTTAAGTCTATTGGTGTGATGAATTACATTTATTCATTTTCGTATGTTGAGCCAAATTTGCATCCCTGGAATGAACCCCACTTGATCATGGTGTACTATTTTTTAAATATATTTTTGTATGAGATATGCCAGCATTTTATTGAGAATTTTTGCATCTATGTTCATCAAGGATATTGGTCTGAAATATTGTTCCTTGATGGGTCTCTGCCTGGTTTTGGTATCAGAATGATACTACCTTCATAGAATGAATTTGGAAGAGTCCCCTCCTTTTCTATTTCTTGGAATAATTTGAGGAGTATTGGTATTAATTCTTCTTTGTAGGTCTTATAGAACTTGGCTGTGAATCCATCTGGTCCTGGGCTTTTCTTGGTTGGTAGGCTTTTGATGGTGTCTTCTGTTCCCTTGCTTCAAATGGATCTGTTTAAATTGTATATGTCCTGATTCAGTTTCAGTTGATGAGATGCTTCTAGAAAGTTGTTGGTGTCTTTGAGGTTTTCTATTTTACTGGAATATAAATTTTCATTATAGTTTCTAATTGTCTTCTGTATTTTAGTAGTGTCTGTTGTGATATTTTCTTTTTCTTCATGAATTTTAGTAATTTGAGTTTTTTTTCTCCTTCTTTTAATTAGAGTGACTAAGGGTTTGTCAATTTTATTTATTTTTTCAAAGAACCAGCTTTTTGTTTTGTCAATTTGGGGGTGGGGTGTACTGGGGATTGAACTCAGGCGTACTCAACCACTGAGCCACATCCCCAGCTCTATTTTGTGTTTTATGTAGAGACAGAGTCTCACTGAGTTGCCCTTGCTGAGGTTGGCTTTGAACTTGCGATTCTTCTGTCTCAGCCTCCCAAAGTGCAGGGATTACAGGCGTGGGCCACCATGCCCGGCTATGTTTTGTCAATTTTTTGAATTGTTTCTTTTGTTTCAATTTCGTTGACTTCAGCCCTGATTTTTATTATTTCCTGTCATCTACTACTTTTGGTGTTAGTTTGCTGGTATGTTAAAATCACCCAGTATTATTGTATTGTGGTCTGTTTGATTTTTGTAGTTGAGAAGGGTTTGTTTGATATGCATAGATGCCGCATTGTTTGGGGCATAGATAATTATGATTGTTATGTCTTGTTGATGTATGATTCTTAAGCAGTATGAACTGTCCTTTGATTCCCTGGAACAAAAAAAAATGACATTATCGCAACATCTGTGATTTGATTTTAGTTTTCTATCACTGTCAGTTTCTTAGAACCCATCTATATTCCATGGTTACACAAGGTTTTCAGTTTACAAGAAGGTAAAGGTATGTGAACATGTCTGTACCTTTACAAATTTCCTTAAACCTAAACTTATTTCAAAATAAAAATGTTTAACAAGTATTATTTGGACATCAAGCAAACATGGATATACATAAAAAGTACTTGGGCTAAAGTGTTGTATAGACATGTATAGAGGAATAGCAAAGGACTTCCCTTTTATCTACCATTCCATATATATACAAACTGCTTCAAAAAGATTCCCTTGAGCTCTGAATCTTTTCTCATTTTTGTATTTTCATATAAAAATTTTTATTACCCAGTCACTAGTTTGAGTAACCACTTCTTCAAAATAAGTGCCTATATGGTTTGGATTTAGCTTGTGTGTATCTTCCAAAGGTTCATATGCTGGAAGTTTGGTTTATGGTATGGCAGTGTCAGGAAAGTGTTGAAATATTTAAGAGGCAATTCCCAGTGGGAAGTAATTAGGTCACTGGGGGCACCATTCCCTGAAGTCATTAATATATTTCTCATGGGATCCTATTTAGTTCCAAAAAGAGGAGGTTATGAGAAAGAGCAAGCCTGTATCCTGAATCTGTCATTTACTCTTTCCATGTGATCTTTTCTCAAGATGCTTTCCAGACATGATGCCATCTGACATGTTGTGACAGCCTCAAGGCCCTCAACAGAGATCAAACACTTGGGATCATATGATCTTGGACAGTCAACCTCCAAAGTTGTGAACTAAATCAACCTTTTCTTTTGTCACATTACAATGTCCCCACCCTCAGGTATTTTACTATAGAAATAGGAAACAGACTCAAACAATACTGTATCTCACATACCCAGATAAACCTAATTTTGACTGTTGGTCTATATATTTTCAAGACCATATGAAAGACTTTTTGGAAGACGTGATTTCTGGATATAACAATAAATTCATAAAAAATGTCAGTAACAGGATATAAATAATATCTCTGCATTCAGAGGAATATTTTATTGGTGCAAGGTCTATTTAAGTTTCAAGTATAGAACTGTGTTTTGAGAAAGACCCTGTGATAGTCATGTTCAGCAAAGGTGATTGCTGTTCCAGATATCAAAAGTTATCATTCTTTTTTAGTACTGGCAATTGAACCCAGGGACACTTAAACAATGAGCTACAACCCCAGCTCTATTTCTTTTATTTAGAGACAGGGTCTCACTGAATTGCTTAGCACCTTGCTTTTTCTGAGGCTGGCTTTGAACTTGCTATCCTCCTGCCTCAGCTTCTGAGCTGCTGAAATTACAGATGTACACCACTGTGCCCAGATATCATGTTCTTTTTATTTTACATAATCTCTCATGAATTCTTTGGGATCTTGTATTCCATTGACAGTCACATTGTGGAATTGTATTATTTATTGCCAAGTCAAAAAGCCACAGAATAGGTATAGTCAGAATAGCCTTACACTGAGTATATATAAGTTTTGTAAAAATGAACATTTAGAGTACTGCTTACTTTCATAAACCTTACACTGAACCTTTTAATGCCAGGTTTTTGAATGGTGGATGCAGGGAAGTAATTTAAAATAGGTACAGTTACAGAAAGACTAGAAGGAAAAATGGAACTAAATAAAAAAGATAAATCATAAAGTCATATTCCGAACTCTTTGTAGTAATCTAAGAGATCAGCACAGGCTGAATGAGAACTTTGCACATGTGCTAGATAAAGCTGGATAAATAAACACTCCCATGGCAGGGAGGACTGCCCACTCACCACATACAGATCCCTGTATACAGCTACAACTCTCTGCCGGGCAGCACCAGGGTTGTGTTTAGGGACCATGTCTAGAAAAGCCTATAAAACCACCATACTGCTCAATGTACTTCATGGACACCTACAATATTAAGACTCTTGATTTATGAGACATACTGTGGGGCATATTCATAGCACATTCATAGATTTAATGAAAATATGAGCTATTATGGTTGGAGACTGGAGTGAGATAAAGCTTACCTGTATCTTTTCTAACTTCTGTGATCAGAAAACCTAATGTTTAGATGCTATAATTTGTAGTTGAAGAAATCTTCTCACTCTTTGATGTCCCATTTCACTCATAGGGAAGGGTATTCTCATTTAAATTTATCATCTTGAAAGAACAAGAGGTGTTCCATTCATTTCATTATCAAAGGAATTCCTAGAGTAGTGAAGTGACTTGTCATATCAACTTTTCATCCTCATTTCAGTGGCTACAATATTGTCCCTCATAAATCTTCCTATGGATATTACCTTGCCATATTCTTCAGAAACAAATAGAAAAGGCAGCATATTAGATCATGAAGGAGATACAGTAGATATGAATAAGGAGTTGGCCATTGAAAAATGACATTTGGGGTCAATGAACTAAGGCTTAAGAAAGAATAAGCAGGGCTGGCAGTTTAGGTCAGTGGTAGAAAAAGCTTGCCTAGCATGAACAAGTTCCTGGTTTGATCCCCAGAACTGCAAATAAATAAGTAAAGAACAGGTGGTAGACACAAAACTGTGCTAATACAATGTCACTGATAGAGACAGTGTCAAGCACCTAGTTCCCACATGACTGATTGCATGGAAGATATGACTTCCCACAACCTCTTCTGAAACCTGGAATCACACTTTACAGAAGCTTCTAGTTCGCCAAAATTCTCAAAAGGATACCATTGTAAATATTCCAGAAGCATATTATGTTATGAGATAAGAACTTAACACTCGGTCTCCTGGTCTGCACACTCAAGCCTAAATAATGGATATAGTCTAGTAGAGTCATGGGTCCACATGGCTCATATATATAATATTTTGATTTTCTGTTGCCCTATTTTGATAATATAAAATTTTATTGCTTTAGTGGGAATGTTTTCTTTTAAAAATATTTTATTTAACTAATACATAAGAGACAAAAATACATATTAATGGTGGGGAAATGTAATAATCGATTACATGTATACATTGTGATATATACATTATGATGTTAAATCAGTTTAAGCATATATAGTCCCTCAAGAACTTATAATTTTTTATGGTGAAGACATTCAAATTTCTGTCTTCTAGTTTTATGAAATACACAGTACACAGTCACTCTCTGTGTCATCTTACTACACAATAGTACATCAGAACTTGTTGCTCCTACCTAACTGGAACTTAGTACCATTGATCAATCTTCATTTGTCCTTCCCTACTCTCCCCAGAATACTGGTAACCATCATTATATATATGGCATATAACCATATGCTTCTATGATATCAACATTTTTAGATTTTACATGTAAGTGAGATCATGTGGTACTTGGCTTTTTGTGCTTGGCATATTTCAATTAAGAAAAATGATGTACACTTCCAACCACATTGCAAATAGCAGGAGTTCATTCTTTTTATGGCTAAATAATGTTCCATTGTGTGTATGTACCACATTTCTTTATCCATTCATTAGTTGGCAGACACTCAGGTTATATTAATTACTTGGCTGTTGTGAATTGTGCTGCAGTAAACATAGGAGTGCAGATGTATTTTCAACATGCTATTTTCATTTCTCTTCAGTTTATTCCCAGGGGTGGGATTTCTGGATCATATGCTAGTTCCATTTTTTAACTTTTCGAGAAAACTCCACACTGCTTTCTGTAATGTCTAAGGTAATTTACATTACGAGGAACCATATAAGAGTTCCCTTTTCACTACATTCATGTCAATACTTGTTATGCTTTTTTCACTTTTATTGTACTCATTCTGGAGTAAAGTGATAACACATTCTGATTTTGATTTGCATTTCCCAAATTATTTCCTATTGAGCATTTTTTCATAAGCCTGTTTCCATTTGCATGCCTTTGTTTTAGTCAGATTTTTAACTGCTGTGACCAAAAGATTTGACAAGCACAATTTTGAAGGGGAAAAAGGTTTTTTTGTGTGATTATGATTTCAGAGATCTCAGTCCACATAGACTGCCAGCTTCATTGCTCTAGGCACAATTCAGGGCAAAACACCATAGCAGAAGGGCATGGCAGAAGAAAGCTGCTCAGGACATGACAATCAGGAGGCAGAGAGCTCTGCTTACCAGGACAGAGATATATAGCCCAAAGGCACACCCTCAAAACCTCATCTCCTCCAGGCACATACCACCTGTCTACAGATACATCCAGTTAATCATTTCAAGTGGATTAACACACTGATTATGTTAAAGCTGTCATAACTAATGATTTCACCTTTAAAATTTTTTGCATTTTCTAACACAGGAACAATTGTGGGACACCTAGTATCTAAATCACAACATTCTACCCCTGGGCTCCAAAAGCTGATGTCTCTCTCGTAATATAAAATGAATTTAGTCCATTTTCAAAGAATCTCCATAGTCTTAACAGTTAAAGCATTTCTCAAAGTACAAGTCCAAAGATTCAAGGCAAATTCAAGTCAAAAGCTCTTTTACCCTGTAAAGATCAAAAGGAAGTTATATATATCCAATATATAATGTCACACTGTGAACATTTCCATTCCCAAAGTGAGAAATAGGGGCATAAAAAGAAGGGATGGGATCAATGTAGGACTGAAATCCAGCTAGGCAAAGTCCTGCAGCTCCAAGTCCAGTGTCTGGGGCACAAGGAATTGTGATGTTTGCTCCACAGGCCTTTTATGTACCTCTGACCCTACAGCCTTCCTGGTTGTAAACCACATAGTCTCTGACTTGGCTTGTTTCTGCTTGATTCCTGCACCTTTCCTTGTCAAATGTTCCATGGTACTAGCATTGCTTAGTCATGGAGGTCTTCCTTGTAGCATTAGCTTCCTTCTCATATCTCTACACAGTTCCCTCTCGGGAGCTGCTTATAGGGGCTCTAACTCTGCTGCACATTACCTAGCCTCCCAAGTTTTCCTTCCTCTCAGTGGAAGCTTCCATGAGCCCCTAACTCCAACATCCTGCAATTCTGTAGAACCAGCACCACGTGGTTGATGTCAAGGTCTGCCACCATCTCCAGCAGGAGCCAAGCCTCCAGGTACCATGACTACAGCAGCTTCTGAGTGCCTGTGTGACTGAGCATAGTGAGACAACTTCCTAGGCTCCCTTGTGCAAGCTGGGTACCCCACTAGTTGCTTCTCAAAGGAATTACTTACACCCTCAAGTCTGAGTTGGGTGTGGTCTTGCCAATTTATGAGGTGCCCTCAAGCCATCTTTTCTACTGTCTATATGTAAAGTAGTTAGCATTTCTTTAGTGGCTACAAGATCTTTAACACACCTTCTTTAGCCTCAGATTTACTACCATTTATCTGTCCTGAATCCAGGTTTTTAAAAAATCTTCTCTGCTTTCTGCATTTTTTTTCCACATTAAACTTAGCTGAAAGCCACAAGCAATACCCATGCCATCCATGAAGGTTGTGCAGCCTTGAAATTTCCTCCTCCAGATTAATTCGTCCATCACTGTTAAATTTAGCCCCACATAAAAACTCAGGCATGGGAAAATGTTGAAAAATTTTAGCCTGAATGTAACATGAATGGCCTTTAATCCAATTTCCAATAGACTCCTCTTTTTCTCTAAAACCTCATGAGCCTAGTCTTTACTATCCTGTCATGTTGGCATTCTGATCTTCTGAGCTTTCAACAAAATCACCCTTGAAGCTCCACTGACAATAATCTAAAACTTATCCAGCTTACATTACTAAACTTTTAAAAATTGCTCCTATGAGTTGCAAAAAACTCCAAAGTGTCTGAACCATATGATCAAGTTAGTCACAGCAATATCAGGACTATCATTGCCAATTTCTTTTTTAGTCAGGATTTTTATCATTGGGACTAAAACACTTGACAAGAAAAATTTTATTTATTTATTTATTTATTTTTAATTGGGGGGGGGTACTGGATTTGAACTCAGAGGCACTCGACCACTGAGCCACATCCCCAGCCCTATTTTGTATTTTATGTGGAGACAGGGTCTCACTGAGTTGCTTAGTGCCTCGCCATTGCTGAGGCTGGCTTTGACCTCATGATTCTCCTGTCTCAGCCTCCCTAAGTGCTGGGATTACAGGCTTGTGCCACCGCGCCTGGCTGACAAGAAAAATTTTAGAAGAGTTTAGTTTATTTGAGGCTCATGGTTTTATAAGCCTCAGTGCACAGATGATCTACTCTGATGCTCTGGCCTCAAGGTGAGACAGCATCATAGTGAAAAAGTGTGGAGGAGGCACACTCACACATTACTGGTGGGACTGAAAATTGGTGCAACCAATCTGGAAAGCAGTATGGAAAAGTTAGAAAACTTGGAATGGAACCACTATTTGACCCAGCCATCCTACTCCTCGATCTATACCTAAAGGACTTAAAAACAGCATACTACAGTGACACAGCCACCTCAATGTTTATAGCAGCTCAATTCACAATGGCTAAACTGTGAAACCAACATAGATGTCCCTCAGTAGATAAATGGATAAAGAAACTGTGCTGTATATACACAATGGAATACTACTCAGCATTATAAGAGAATACAATCGTGGCATTTGCAGGTAAATGGATGGAGTTGGAGAATATCATGCTAAGTGAAGTAAGCCAATCCCAAAAAACCAAAGGCTAAATGTTCTCTCTGATAAGTGGATGCTGATACATAATGGGGAAGGAGGTATGGGAAGAATGGAGGAACTTTGGTCAAAGAGGAGGGAGGGGAGGGGAGGAGACATGGGGACAGGAAAGATGGTGGAATGAGATGGACATCATTGCCCTAGGTACATGTATGACTGCATATATGGTATGACTCTACATTGTGTACAACCAGAGAAATGAAAAGTTGTGCTCCATTTGTGTACAGTGAATCCAAATGCATTCTGTCATGTATACCTAATTAGAATAAATAAATTAAAAAAAAAAGAAAAGGTGTGGAGGAAGAAAGTAGCTCAGGACATGACAATTAGGAAGCAGAGAGAGCTCTGCTTACCAGGGGAAAAATGTATATAACCCAAAGCTATACCCCCAATGACCCACCTCCTCAAGCCACAACCTACCTGCCTACAATTAATCCATTTATATGGATTAATGCACTGATTAGGTTAAGGCTGTCATAATCCACTACTTTCACCTCTAAATTCTAGCATTTTTAATGCATGAGGTTTTATGGGATACCTAATATCTAATATTAACAGTCTTTTTTTTGAGAAATGTCTATTTAGATCTATTGTCCATTTTAAAATCAGGTTGATTTTTACTGTTGATTTTTAAAAATTATTTTTAGTTATGTACCTTACCAGAATATATTCTAACATCATTGTAAATATCACACGACCAGGAGAAGATGAATTAAGCCACTCGGCAAGGCGAGCCCTCGGACCATTTCCCCGTCCATCAGAGCTGGTCAGGAGAAATGGCGTCGGAGATTCCGTGCACAGAGAATTTCAAGAAAACCTGGTCAGGAAGGGGAGGGCTTGGGTACAGGAAAAGAAGGCCAGAGTCCTTCCTGATGGGTCAGGAAAACTCGCTGATTGACAGGAGGCGTGTCCACTAGTGACGTCACATCTGGCTTGCAGCTCTGCTGACCAGCTTCCTTATTTGGGCATCTTGGACCCTGACCAAACCTGACAATCATCACAAAGGTATTGAACTCAACCCTCTCTAATTCAATCCTCAGCACTCGCCCCACCCCCACCAACCTCAACTCCTTCACTCCCCTCTCTCCACTCCACCCGTCTCTCTTCAATCTATTTACAGTTTACTTTTTTAAAATTACTGTCCTGTGGAGGCACCCAATGCTGGGACCCACCACGTCAAATTCATGCATGCACATATGAAAGTTCCATCAGATTAATTCCACTGTTCTTCTCTTTTTCCATTCCTTCCTCCTCCCCCACAGTCCCCTTCACCTACTTACTGATCTTTCCTCTATGTTGATGAGATCCCCTCTCTTTTTTTTTCCTTTTCTATCTCTCTATTTAAATATTTTTACACCTCCATCCCTAGTAATTAGGAAAACACAAATCAAAACTATATTGAGATTTCACTGGGCATGAAACCTATAATCCCAGTAGCTTAAGAGGCTGAGGCAGGAGAATCAAAAGTTCAAAGCCAGTCTCAGCAATTATTGAGGCCCTAAGCAATTCAGTGAGACCCTGTCTCTAAACAAAATACAAAAAGGGCTGCTGATGTGGCTCAGTATGCTCCTGGGTTCAATTTTGATAAAACTAAAACACACAAAAACAACTATATTGAAATTTCATGTCACTCCAGTCAGGATGACAATTATCAAGAATACAAATAATAAATGTTGGTGAAGATGTGTGGATGTACGGAAAAAGATACACTCATACATTGTTCATAAGAGTGCAAATTAATGCAGCAACTCTGGAAAACAGTATGGAGATTCCTCAAAAAACTAGTAATGGAACCACCATTTGACCACACTATTCCAATCTTTGGAATATAGTTAAAAGATTTAAAATCATTTTATTACAGTGATGCAGCCATATCAATGTTTATATTAACACTGTTCACAATAACTAAATGTGGAACCAATCTAGGTGCCCTTCAATTGATGAATGGATAAAGAAAATATGGTATATGTACACAGTGAAGTAGTAGCCATAAAGAAGAATGGCATAGCATTGTGTCATTTGCCAGTAAATGAATGGAACTGGAGACCAACAAATTAAGTGAAATAAGTCATTCCCAAAAAGTCAAAGGTTGAAGGCTTTCTTTGAGTTTTTTAGTTCCTTACATATCCTAGTTATTAATCCCTTGTCATATGTATAATTTGCAAATATTTTCTCTCATTTTGTTGGCTATCCTTTCACACTGTTGATTTTCTCCTTTGCTGTGCAGAAGAATTCTTTTTTGGTATAATTTCATTTCTCTGATTTTGTCTCTTGAGCTTTGGGAAGTCTTGTCCAAAAAAATATTTGCCCATTTCAATGCCTTAAAGTATGTTTCCTCTTTTCTTCTTGTAGTTCCATATTTTCAGGTCTTGTATTTAAGTCTTTAATCTATTTTGATTTTTTTTGTATCTGGTAGATTATGGCAGCTTTGTAGCATATTTTGAAGTTAGATACCACCTACTTTGTTGTTTTGCTCTAATTTGCTTTAGCCTTTGGGGTTTTTTGTACTTACATTTAGTTTTTTTTTTTTCTTCTATTTTTAGGAAGAATGCCATTGTTATTTCGAGAGGTATTACATTGAATTTGTAGATTGCTTAGGGCAGTATGGACATTTAACTTTTGTTCTTCTGATCCAAGACTATGGGGAGACTTTGTAATTTTTGGTTACATCTTTATTTCATCAGCACTTCATAGTTTTCATTGTAGAGATCTTTCACTTCTTTGGTCAAATTTATTCCTAGGTGTTTTTTGTAGCTATTGTAAATGGAATTACTTTCTTGATTTCTATTTTATGTCATTTCGATTTATGGTTAACTTAATTCAGCCTCCATGGTTCTTAAGCTTTAGGTGAAATTTCAGTTAACTTGATTAATTATAAATTATAGGGATTCCTTCTTCATTCACTGTATCCACTGGAATCACGAAAGTATATTCTATTCCATTTTTCATATACCAGAAATAGAGTAACAATTAGGCAAAGTATTTTATAAAAATTATAATTAATATACTTTTCCAGTGATTGATCAGAATATGATTTGTATGAATATTATCCATATGATTATAAAGATGAATGGGAAAGAATAAAAAGGTAAATATGCAAATTTTATAGATTGAAGGATTATACTTGAAATTATATTTGGAATGCAGCTTCAAGGGAAGATTCTCGTATGTCTAAGTTTAAGGAAGAAATTCTCAAGATACAGCTCTTTCTAAACCTTTAGAAAAGTTACCAACAAGTACAAACTTTCAAGTAACACTCTGTCTTTTCTATCTTCTTTTCTTTAATTGATTTCAAGAAACATAGTTTATAAAATTATCCCTCTTCATATCTTATGGTTTTTCTTTCTAATTTGCTCTTAAGATCTTGATCTCCTCCCCCTTGTGATTCTCCTGTCTCAGCCTCCAAAGTGCTGGGATTACGGGTATGTGCCACTGTGCCCAGCTGAGTTGAAAATTCTAAGTTTTGAGAAGTTTGTGTCATAATTTGTTAACAGTTTTATTCTTTCATTGCGATGTAAAATAGCAATGTATTTTACAACTGATGTGAATAATACAGATTTCAGTTACTTAAAAAAATCTGTAAGTACTAGCAAATTCTGACTTACTGGTTAGTATAGACCTCTTTCCTGTCTTCATGTATTCTTAGTTCAGTTAGTCTCACCACTTCTCAAGATGCAGGTAATATTACCAGTCCTATGGTCCAGTTCTGAATTTGATCTGATAACCTACAAGAAAGGAGTAAAAGGAGCCCTAAATTTATTCTCTCTCCAGAGTCTTTGCTCACTTCAACTATGCTATATGTTATTTCTTTTGTGTAGTAAATATATTCTAGGCTTATTTTTTTTTTCATATTAAACATCTTTATATGCACTTTCAATGAACAGTATATATATATATATATATTTATACATATTTTTATCAACCATCTTTACTATACCCATTCCCCTTTCCTGCCCCCCACCTCCCCCCTGTCGCGTCTAGTGTTTCTCTATTTCTCTTATGTTTCCCATTCCCACCTCCCTTATTCATCAGCATCCAAATGTTTTACCCTCCCTCATTATCACAGTCTGACTCTCCTGTATAATAGTCTATATGCTGTATCAAACATTTATATTTAGATCTATAATCACATGTAATTGATTTGCATTCATTGTGAGTTTAAAGATAGATTTTACATCTGCTGATGGATATTCAGTGTCATCCAATATTGATTAATAACTGATATCCTTTTCCCATTAATTTTCCTTATTAAGTGGTTGGCTTATATATGGATATACTAGGTTTTCAACTTATTATTTTTTTTCTATCTCTCTGCAAATACCATACTCTCTTGTTACAAAGAGACTATTTTTGGAAAAAAATTTTGTAGTTGTAGATGGACAGCATGCCTTTCTTTTATTTATTTTTTATGAAGTGCTAATGATTAAACTCAGTGCCTCACACATTCTAGGGAAGCACTGTGTCATTGAGTTACTCACCAGCCTGAGACTTCATTTTTAATTCCTCCAGAGACCATTCCCTTAACCTCTTTAATGAAGAAAAAAATGAGCCAAAACCTGTATACCTTGTACCCATGCCAGTATCCACAACTCTATCTTTAATTAAAACAGAAAAGGTTTACAACTTTAAAACATTGCTTTTCACACTTAGGTTCCTAAAATCCTTGTGAAACTTGGGCAATCTCCCCATATTACTCCCCACTTTATTATTAATATAATCATTATATTTATATATTCTGAATTTTATTCAATCTAGCCTCACCTCTTTTTCTTTCCCTAATTTCTGGAAGTTCTGGTATTTATATTCCCCCTTCAATATAGACCAGGAGAGAAACCTGGAGAGACATCCCCGAATGCCTCCTACAGAAGGTCAGGGGGCCCAATGGATTTTTTTTTTGGTACCTATTTTGTATGTTCATTAGAGACAAGGTCTCCTTGAGTTGCTTAGTGCCTTACTGTTGCTGACTTTGAATTCAGGATTCTCCTGTCTCAGCCTCCAGAGCTGCTGGGATTACATGAATGTACCACTGCACCTGGCTCTTTTTTTTTTCAATTCACAATAAATTTTACATAAAAGAAAAAGCTTGCTGTTAGTGAAAAATTCAGTAGAAAACAGTTCTGCTTTAAGTCAAGGCTCAAGTGTAGAAGCTGTTGGTGAAATCTTAGTAGAAAGAGAATATTGTAAGAAAACATTCTTGGCATGAAAGCTCTAACATAAATTCTGTAATGAAATACTTACCATGCAACTTCATGGGCAGAAAAGCTAGTTTCCAGACCATCCTCGTTAAATGCAGGACCACAGTAGGAACTGATGAGTTCAATACCTCTGTGGAGTTTGTGTGGGAAAGGAAAGCTGATTCTTGCTCTCTCTATATGTTCTTTTATATATTTCTTTTATATTAAAAGGACTTTGATCATTTTGTATTGCTAATCATGTTACCTCCTCTGGCTTGACTTGCAATCATTATTTTTGATTTTTTGTTATGAAATTATATATTTTTTATTTTATTACACATTTAATAGTGAATATGTTATATTTTTTCTATAGAAATGGAATATAGAAATTGGCAGTGGGGAAATGTAACAGTGGTCCACTTTGTGCTTTGAATATAACCCTTGTTGCTCTGCCACTGCAACTTATTTTTAAAATGGACATGTTTCTTTCTCTTCCTCTCTCCTAGCTCCTCCTTAATCTCTTCCCCTCCCTAATCTCAGTGGAAATAGGATTACCTTTCTTCCCCATTTTAGGCAGCTTTATCTGTCCTTGAGTACATACCCACTATAGGAATGAGGTAATCCAGACTTTAGGGATAGTATCAGAAGATCTCAGAAATGACTACCTCCTAAATTAACAAGTGAATTACAACTCCACAGTGAACACATGGAATGTAGCCTTTGAGTCACCTCTTTAAAAGCCTCCTGTTCCTGCTGATGGGCAGAATCACAGGCTCTAGGGCAAGAGTCCCCTATGTTTCTCCTTTGCTAGGAAAGCAATAAAATATTTTCCTTTAAAATATAGTGAATTATAGTTATACATAATTTTGGGAATCTTTTTGAAATAATCATATATGCAATAACATTTAACACTTTGTGAAAATTAAGTTTTGGAAAGCACATAAATATTATCTAATCCCAAATTCATTTTGTTTTTGTAAGTAAGATTATAAAAGTGGAGTATGAGCAATTCGTTAATTCATTTGTGAAAACCAATAGGAAGGCAAATATCCTGTGTTGCTGTTTGTGCAGTCCGTGTGTAGGGCTCACAGGAGAATAATGTAGATAAAGTTTCCATATACTGAGATTTAAGTCCATTGGAGATTTATAAAAATTAACATAAATCTAAACTGTAGGAAGAAGAGCTGCTCTTGACACTCAGAGAAACATTAGACTTGCAGTGGGACATTCAAGGAAGGAACCTTAGAGGAAGAACATTATTTATAGAATTAGATTAATGTCCAACATATTTGATACTGTTTTCTTGTTTCCCTTTTCTTTATTCCTATTTTGTCTTTTACTTGTTCTCTGCATTTTGTGGTTTTAATTGAGCATTACAATAGATTATGAAGGTTGAGAAGCTGTGGATTGAATGGAGGGAAGGAAAGAGAAGAGGAAAACCATGTCCATGGCACACACCAGGGCATAAGAAGAGATCAGTGGATTTGAAGCACACCTTTCAACATGATTCATGTTGAAAGGACAACTCACAGAGTCCACACAGAGTCCAACGACCACACCACATGCTGGATTCTCACACGAGAGATTTATTGTCAGTAGCAAGTAGCAAACTCACAAGGCTTTCCCTCTGAGGAGGGCAGCATCATGTCAGCACCCACAGAGCAGCTTTATAGCCCTCAGGAAGAATTTCACATGCCTGCTTGGGGGTTGTGACACAGGCTTGGTAGGATTGACCTTTTAGCAATTACATGTCTTACAGGAAGCTGATTGGTATTGCCTCAGGATCAAAACTTCGGGATTCCTGGATAAAATGGCTCCTGACCTAAAATGGCAGATCTGATGCCAGTATTCCTCCCTTTTTGTTTTTATAGATAGCAAGGTTGGGACAATGGTCTTTCTTCTGTAGCTTCTTCAGCTACCTGTTGGATATCCCCATCAGCTGATTGGAGAGCTGATGAAAATGGATGTGGTTATTCTTGCCATTCCTGTGGGTCGGCCTGCTGTAACCCCCAGGGTGGATAGTAGGGGAACAAATGGAATAGCCCATTTGTGTCAAGGGCTCATATGAGTCATGGGAGGGTAGGGGCTTCCTCATCTCCTGAAAAGATGTCTATAGATGGAAATAAGAGTAATAAAGCACATATACCATTCTATCTGGGGGTAGGCAACAATATATAGTTGTCCTGCACAGGAAGGAGGCCTCGGAGGCCAAGGAGCAGTGGGAGTTTTGAGACACTGTGTCCTAGGCTTCTTTGTTCTCCTGCTCTCTTCCCTTTATCTCTCTTTCCTGCTTATGTGACTAGGCCCTGAAAAGCAGATAAATAAGAGGAAGGGCCCAGGTAGAGTGATTTGGGCAGGAAAGGGGCATAATTAACAACTCCCTGTAGGGAGGGAAAAATCCATGGAAGAGGTTATTCTAACAACAGGTTGGAGTAGGGGTGGGTTATCTTGATAAAGAGAGAAGAGGGGCTCTGAAGGCATTCAATACCTCTCCAACTTCCCAGACCCAAGTTGGCCTCCTGGATCTGACCTGACTCAATTAACCTATCTACACTGGCTGCCTGTCCAATTCTGGCTTCATTCCCCCCTCTAGTTTTAGGAACTCCGTACTGCTGTAAGGAAATGGGTCAATAACCAGTCTGGCTTCTTCGAGGTGAGAGGGGTGATGTGACGTGGGGCAAGTAGCTTGGATTTTCTATTTAGAAGTTGGGTCAGATCAAGACTGGTTGTGGAACAACAGGTTGTAAAAGTCATCTTGGGGTTGGTGCTTCTATGAGAGAGAAACAAAATGACATGAGTACTGGAATTAATATAAATGTTGCAGCATCTGAAACATGTCGATGAATAGCATGAAGATGATAGAAGTCAGTAAATAATCTCTCACCAGGTGGTGTGAGTGCTGAGAATTTGTCTCCATAACAAGGCTGAAGAGGACAAGGCATGTAAATACAATATTTAATTTTTAATGTCAGAGATTGTTACTTTAAGGTCATGCTGCATGGGTCTGCTCTATGAGTTGGGGTCCTGAGAGACAAAGAGGGGTCTCCAGGGAAGACGAAATGGGGTCTCCCAGGACAGGGGTGATGGCCCGTGGAGTCACTGCACCCAAACCCTGGGGTGTAGGTAAAAAAACTGCTCTGCCTGAGCGAGACGCAGAAACACCATTTATGCCAGAAAGTACAAAAGCTTATATACACTTCTGGACCAATCCTGCCCAAAGTTACAAACAGAGGGGTACTCTCTGTCAAGTGCACAGTCCATTAGCATAGAATGGGGAAAGACAGAAGGGAGGAGTTGAAGGTATGGAGAGTGCTCCTACAAGAGATATACATCCTCATAAGATGTAGTTAAGCCAGTTAGTGTCATCTGATTTTGTAAAATATCTTTGTATTGGTACGACCTCTGTGTTTAGTACAGTTCCCTTTATTCTGGTACTTAGGGCTAGATAATTATACCAGCAAACATTAAGCCTACCTGTGTAGGTTAGGAAGATCTGTAGGCCATAAACTGACTAAAAACTTCTGACTCTGTCAGTTTCTTTTGATAGTTATCAGACATTCCCGTCTCAGAATCTCACCTTTGTAGCCTCCAGTCTTATTTTTTCTTGAGGGTTAATACAAGTGTATATCTTGTTACATTTAACTATTTTTTTAGATGCCTAGGAATGGCTGTGTTTTGGTTTAACTGTTTTTGCTAGGTGTTTAAGATGAAACAGGTCAAACGGGTCAAATTGACTTTTGTTCCTATCTATTGTTGAGAGTCAGCTGAGTCTCCATGGGAGTCACTCTTGGGGAACTTGAGAGCAGCTTAGCTCTGCTAGTGCCATTTGTGCTAAGATGTGTCAAGGTCTTGCTGACCATGTGGCTTTCCATGGAAGCCTCAGGGATGGCTCCCTTCTCCAATGACCCTCCTCTTCATAGCATGTGCACTGATTGGCTTTTCATTCTCCAGTGGTCTCATTAATCTCCCTGATGGGGAGTGGCCCAGAGTTGTAAAGCTCTTTAGAGAAGTTCCTTGCTGCTTGGATTCAGGCTGACTCAGAGGGCAAGAGCCAAATACTGGTTTTCTTGGCCCTTTAATTTAACTTTAATTTTTAAGTCTTGATCTTAAACATCCAGCAAGCCAATTTCACCAATCTTAAAGTAAGGGTACTGGGCTTTAAATTTAATGTCTGTGTGTCCTGTACATGATGGCTTATTATCTTAAATTAACCTGAATTGTGTGTTTTTGAAGCAGTACTTCCACAAAAAATTAACAGGCAACAATCATTGAGTTTATAGGAGAATACAAAATGAAATTTATAAGAGTAAAACATATTTAGCTTGTGTAATAGCTATCTTGAATTTTGGCTGATTTATATATTATATCTCATTTGAGATCACAATAATCCTTATAATAAAAATCAATCTTTTGAATACAACTTTTAATGAACTGAAGTCTGGCCTACTTTGAAGCCATTTTAACATATAGTAAGGTGGGAGAAAGCCTTATCTCAGGTAAGGCAGGGCTGCTCACAAATCTTAGGTGTTTTAGTTCTGAAGTTGATCTTTTTCCTAAAATATCATTTTATAAAGCTTGCATATATTGTTTCTTGAGTCAACATGAATGTTAACACAATAAAATATTACATCTAATTAAAGAAAGGCTGAGAAGGCTTTTAACTTTCCTTTTACGTGGAAAAGTAGCAAAATGTTTTCATGTCTCACAATATAAAACTTTAAATAGATTAGACCCTCATTTACTTAAAATATGTTTAAATTTTACTCCAGTATAAAAAGTAACATAAAACTTTATATATCTTATTGATAACAGGTTCAGTTATAGAACATTAAATGATATAAATAAATCCTCAATAAAATTTGTTATCCTTATAAATCTAAAATTACCATACAACTTTAGTTTGGAGAATACCAGCTTGATATAATGCTCTTTTAAATCTTCTACTTTAAAGACTTGTGTACCTGGAAGATATGAACACATTTAGTATACAAATCGGAGTAATAGCACCATAATTCCATTAATGTTGTTATATTAACCAAGTCTAGCTCTTAAAGAAAAATCTAGACTCTAATGTAGTACAATACTCCAAAAACAGTTGTTGTTTAGCTACAGTTATATAATTCTTAATTTCTTTTTTCTTTTTTTTTTGGTACTGGAGATTGAACTCAGGAGCACTCAACCACTGAGCCACATCCCCAGTCCTATTTTGTGTTTTATGTAGAGACAGGGTCTCACTGAGTTGCTTAGCGCCTTGCCGTTGCTGAGGTTGGCTTTGAACTCGCAATTCTCCTGTCTCAGCCTCCCTAAGTGCTTGGATTACAGGCATGCACCACCATGCCCAGCTATAAACCTTAATTTCTGTGAGATGAGATCCTCTAAAGTGTAAAATTTAACAGACACAATGTTAGTAAATTCATATTAAGAAATTCTTATCATTTTAATGTATAGATTAAACTCTGGCTTATATAAGTACATTACTATTTGACCTTAGGAAAAAACCCTAAATAGCTTTGACTGTCCCAAAAATATGTGTGTGTGTGTGTGTGTGTGTGTGTGTGTGTAAAACCAACTTATTACATACAAACTTGAAATTTGTTCTTCAATTGCACACTTTTTTATATATACATATTTTTAGTTGTAGATAGACAATATCTTTATTTTTATTTATTTTTATGTGGTGCTGAGGATCGAACCTAGTGCCTCACGCATGCGAGGCAAGCGCTCTACCACTGAGCCACAATCCCAGCCCCAATTGCACATTCTTTATCACTGACTTAAACTTACTTGTTCATTTAATCACATAAAAACTTCCTTTCCCAGAACCACTTTCTTTTCCTTGTATTAAATATACCTAGAACCTTCTAATTTCTCTTTCCCATCTGTTATCTCCTTCTGTTCACATTCTGAAACAATTCTTACACATTTCTAAATTCAGTGAAATTACTCCATTTTAATGAGAATAAATACTCTGTTATTTAGAGCCCTCTAATTGAAACAGTAGAAACTTTTGTGCCTTTATATATAGAAATCTTCTATAATCCTTTGTATATAGAATCACATTTGTTTACCATTTCATAAAACACAATGCTCAAGTATATATAATTATACCTGCTTGGACTTTAAACTTGGTAACCTTGTTTTTAGTGACAACAAAGCAATTTTAAATTATTTTTTTTCATTTACCAGTCTATGGATACACCAATAATGCCTAGGTATGTTACCTCATAGAACATGTTATATTTAACAGTTATACTTTAACTTTGTAAATTAATCAGATGAAAACATTTATGATTAATACCATACATGTCAAATCTAATTTACTTATTTTTATTGTAAAAACCAAAATATCAGACAGGTGTATTAAACAGTATCAGTCATCTCTCCCTTGTTGAAGTAAAGTCCTAGAAACAATGGATTAGACATTTTCTAGATATCAACATTTTAGTTCTTTGACCACCTAGAGACTTGTGAGTTAATTTTAAAGATATCTTTACTTTTCTTTGTTAACCTAATCTAAATTGAACCTTCTTAAATCACGTGAATTAAAGGTACTTCTGTCCATTTTTAGATTTTAATACATGAGCGCTCATTATGCCAATTTTGATATCATGTACATGATATATGGACATATGCACATAGAGACATACAATACAACACAAGTGTGCACACATAACACAATAGCAAAGGCTTTGTAGCCTTCTTGCAGGTGAATTTCCATTGCAATGTTACAGATATCAAAAACTCCAGGATTGAATAAAAATAGGACTGATCAGAAAAACATTAACCTAGATATGTAGGATTAAATTCATAAGCTCAAAAAATATACAGAACTTAAGAAAAAGCAAGAGTTCTAGAAAAATGACATGGCCAGTAAGTATCTTAGTAAACTACAATACAGTTTTGTTTAAGGCTAGCCAAATAAATAAAAGACACTTTTTTCCTTTTTTTCTTGGGTCTCAGACTGGTCTCCTATTGAGCCTACAGGCTTCTTCTATTTACATATAAGTACTGCCTGAGATCTGGAAGGAGCTGGGGGAAACTGCTGTTCTGAGTAGAAACCTCATGCCTAAGGCATTTTAACCTTCTTTTTTCTTTCTAGTTGGTAATCAGATAGGTTTGGATGTCCAAAATTATGATATCTTAGGTTTTATTACTTTTGAGAACAAAGCTACTATATTAAGCTCTTTACTGAGATAAGTTATTGGCTGTTAAGCAAGTTCATTCTTTCGTGTGACCATTCTTAGGGCTATTCCTCCTTTCTCAGTGACAAACAGGTTAAATATTGTTTCATAGGTAAGATGAGGGCAGGGGCTTGAAGGAAGGCCCTTTTAAAATATCTTAAAGGCTTCTACAGCCTGCTCATAACTGAGGGGGGCTAAACATTTTTGGTAATAGGCTGTTCAGATATCCCTCCAAGAAGTCTAGAGTAAGAGGTGATAACAGAAATGCTGGCCTTAGTCTCCAAGCATACTTGGGGCTCCTGTGGTAAGAAGCCATTAGAATCAACTTAGGGCTGTTGGTCCTGTGTGGAGGAATTTGGCCTTTTTCCACCCAGGAAGCTTATTTCTCCTGGGGCCAAGACTAGTGCTTCAGTATTTTCCAGTCTTTACATTCTTTTTTTTTTTTTTTTTTTTGGTACCAGGGATTGAACTCAGGGGTGCTCGACCACTGAGCCACATCCCCAGCCCCATTTTGTGTTTTATGTAGAGATAGGGTCTCACTGAGTTGCTTAGCACCTCGCCATTGCTGAGGCTGGCTTTGAACTCATGATCCTCCTGTCTAAGCCTCCCAAAGGGCTGGGATTACAGGTGTGCGCCACTGCACCCGGCTTACATTCTTTTTTTTCCTGATCTCTATTATGAAAAAATGGAAGTTGTAAGCTACAGGATGTCACCTAAGGATTGATCAGGGATATATGTCAATTTTTGTAATTTCCTTTGAATGTC
Organism: Xerus rutilus; assembly: GCA_028644305.1. NCBI lineage: Eukaryota > Metazoa > Chordata > Mammalia > Rodentia > Sciuridae > Xerus > Xerus rutilus. The sequence goes on along the minus strand of CM053401.1, from coordinate 113,828,869 downwards.
TGTGGCCAATTGAATGATAATTTATAGTTTAAAAGCAGATGGCCCTCTGTGGACTAAGGTAGCATGGTGTGTTTATATTATCTCCCTGAGTCTTTCCATGAAAATAGCAGTACTTTCCTGAAGGCCTTCTATAATTTTCCAGGCATCTGCTCATTATTTGGATCCCAGTTAGGATTGATTTTTGGGAATTACCTGTGCTCCAGATGGATAATTGAGTTTGCTTCTAGTTTGTGTTGCTAGGACATGGGCAAGATGTAGTTCACCCCAAATTGTTTCTCATACATGTCACTAAGGGGGAAAGGGACATGTATCTGACAGGTCCTTCCTACCCAGCTACTTTGTGAAGGGGAAGAAGAGGTGTGGGCTGGGTAGAGGGGGCCAAGTGAGAGTGAGTAGTGGGTGGACTGAAAATAGGCAAAGGAGGTCTTGGAGGAATTGGAGCAGAAGATGGAGAACAATAGGGAGGGGGTTCATCAGCAGGGTCAAAGTCTGGGTTTTCTGGAGAGTCCTGAGGTTGAGAAGAGAGGGTTTTAAGAGCTAGCAGAACCAGGGCCAGAAAGCTGGAAGAGTACAGGAATAGTTTGGAATGAAGGAGAAGGCCTGGACATTTCCCTGAGGGCTCACAAAAGTTAAAAGGTTTTTCAAAAATGTTGGGATCTAGAGTGCTGTTAAGTGGCCATTTGGAATGAAATTTGGTTACAGAGACTAATTAGTTTCTGTGCCTTCAATTTAGGAGTAAGGAAAAGCAAGTAGTCTAAATTTGCTAAAAGGCAACTCAAGGGGGTATCCAATGAGATGGCAGCAGTAGTCACACCCATGGCAAGAGAGAGAGTCGGTAGGGAGAATCAGAGGCATCCCTCTGTGCTTTCTTATACCGAATGAGACAGAGCTAACTGCTGTGGGAGTTGTCACTGCCTCAGGATGGTAGCTGGGGTTTACAGCTCATAGGGTTTCTTGGTGCCTGGCACCAGAGCTTCGAGCTGGAAGAGTGACCAAGACAGGGAGAGAAATCTGTTGCCAGGGGTGAGACCTTCCTAGCCTATGGACTCGGTCAACAGTGGGGATCAACTGTAGCTCTGAAAGCCATGGTTGGGGGTTCCCCTGACTGAACAGGAATGCTGGGAGTGCCAGACGTTTAATGGTCACTTCCTGGGACTCGCAAGTCACTTCAGTCGACTGAAAGCAGAACTCACCCAAATTGGCTGGTGTTGGATGAGAAGTTGAGCACTTGGTGAAATGGAAGGTGAGTTCACAGTGAGGGTGGGCTTAGGACAGGGTATGGGATCCCAAAGCAGCTCAGATCCCCAAAAGGAGAGCAACAATGGATGGTAGAGCCCATCTGAGTCACGGCACGAATGAAAGGACACTTTCAGCATCCATGCAGAGTTCAAAGACCACACCATAAGCTGGAATCTCACTTGAGAGATTTATTGAAAGTAGCAGGGAGCAAACCCACAAGGCTGTCCCTCTGAGAAGGGCAGCAGCATGTTGGTGCTCACAGCAGCTTTTTAGCCCGAAGGAAGATTTCCATATGCCTGCTTGAGGGTTGTGACATGGGCTGGGTGGGGTTGACCTTTTAGCAATTACATGTCTTACGAGAAGCTGAGCAGCATAGCCTCAGGATCGAAACTTAGGGATTCCTGGATAAAAAGGCTCCCGACCTAAAATGGCAGATCTGATGCCAATACATGTGAGTAATATTTTTTTCTGCAGCATTCATTTTGTTTTCACTGCCTGTACACAATAGTGTGTCGTTTCTTCTGATTGCTTTGTTGTTGTTACTCTAGATTCCTAAGATGGAAACTTAAATGATTTAGATCTTTTTAATTTTTTTTACCAATTAACATATTCATTCAATACATTTGCCTCTAAGCTCTGCTTTCATTCCATCCAATAAATGAAATGATTGGATTTTTTATTTACATTTAATTCCAAATAAGTTTTCATTTCTCTTGACATTTCCTCCTTGGACTGTGTCGTTTTTGGAAATATGATTGTTTAGTCTGCATATATGTGGGATTTTTCCACTCACATTTCACTTATTGATTTCTATTTCAGTTTCCTTGTGATCTGAGAGTATGAATTCCATGATTTTTATTGTTTATCAAGGTGGATTTTAAGGCCTTCTGTTAGATTTCCATGACTGTAACATATCTTTTTTTTTTTTTT